>CM044959.1:13491173-14067319 GCA_024516035.1 Bactericera cockerelli | reverse complement strand
CATTTTAACAACATCTTTTACTTGAAAAAAAGATAAACAAATAACAACAGTAAGTATGGAAAAACAAAATTACATAACAAAATAGGTAGGTAACAGTTTAAGGTAGTTTGAGAGAAGAAAATATCACAACAAAGAATAAAGTAAAAATAGATACACTTCAATAGTTATGTTTAGGAAAATTAATAAAAATCAGACTTTTTTTCAGACTTATCTAAATTACTAAATAGTTACCTTACATTTAGGTACAGAGGGCAAAAATATCACAACAATGAAATAATAAAAATAGGTACTTTCTCAGACTCCAGATAAAAAACAATACTGTCCTTATTATAGGATAAGGAAAGTAAAAAAAATAGGGTCAGTATTCTAATAATAATAATAATGTCGCCTTATTTATACTGCCCGATTAGGACTTTTAAGTCCCATTATTTTAGCAGTAAGCCCAAGACATATTATTATGTGGTAAAAATCCCAAATGGGAGGATAACTTGTCATGTCCCGGCTGGGTCTCGAACCCACGACCTCTGGAAACTCTGGATTTCACAAGAACTGTTGGAAGTGGCGTCCTCCTTCTTCTATGCAGAGGTGGCATCTCTTCCTCATGCTCCTGCGGATGTTACGGAACACCCCGGCCTTCTCCAGGAATTCGCCAAACGCCGCTACAATCCTCGCAATCAACTCTTCTTCTGTCTCAATGGGCGTTTCGTAAACCAAGTCTTTTATGTGACCCCACAGACAATAATCAATCGGGTTGAATTCCGGCGATCGAGCTGGCCATGGATGTGGACCACCGCGTCCCATCCAGTTTCCAGGGTACGTCTCGTCCAGGTATTCCCGATTCAACCGAGCAAAGTGAGCTGGTGCTCCGTCGTGTTGGAAAAAAATATTTTCCCTCACCTCTGGTGCTACTTCTCCTAGAAGGTCTGGCAGCACTTCCCGCAGAAACACGTTGTAGGAGTGGGCATCTAATCTGTTTGGTAGAATGTAGGGTCCTAACAAGTGGTCACCAACAATTCCACCCCAGACATTGACGGAAAAACGCCACTGACTTCTCACAGCCTGGACCGCATGCGGATTTTCTTCACTCCATATGTGTGAATTATGGATGTTGTAGAGGCCATGTTGTGAAAAACAGGCCTCATCAGTCCATAGTACAACGTTATCAAAGTTTGCATTTTCCTGGAGTCTTTGCAGATACCACCGGGCAAAAGCCACCCTCGGCTCAAAATCGTCCGGGGTCAGTTTTTGTACTTTCATGATATGATACGGATGCATAGGGTTTTCGTGAAGAATTCTGAGAACCGTTTGATGACTGGTACCAACATCATTGGCAACTGCCCGACTGCTCGTTCTAGGATTATCCTCGACTCTCCGAAGAACCTCTTGCACAAACCTAAGTGTCCTTGCGGTCCTGGGTCTACCACCGCCATGGTGATCAGTTCGAATTCCCTGCTCTCTTATCCTCCTGTCCACTTCTTGAAATGTTCTTCTGTATGGTACTGGTCTGTCTGGGTAACGCGCCTCGTAGATCCTCACAGCCTCTCTTGTGTTTCCTTCTGCAGCACCCAGGGCTAACATCATGTCAGCGTAGTCATTATTGCCAAAGAAACGACGACGTGCCATAGCTACAGAAAGTATGATGTTTAGCTCTTAAAATAGAGTAAGTAGGTACTTATCTCACAGATAGTCTCGCTGCATACCTAGTATTATTGTAAAACGGAAAAAATAAAATAGGTAATAAAAAGAGATTGGTAAGCTGCAAAGATTATTAACCTATTTTTTGTAGTTGCAGTTGCACGCCTAAAATATTTGATTTACGCACTTTTATTTAATTAATTAGAAATTAATCACTGAAATAAAACTACGAAGGTACTTGCTACGTATTCAAATACTTCAAAAATGATAATAACAAATAGGTAGGTAATTATTTTTGATCTAAATATTTTGTTTTGGTTTTAATTAAAATAAACAATGATTGTCTCAGACCCGAATCGAAGAAATTAGAGAACATACATAGTGCGTTGTGTCAACCTAAGTACGATATCACGGGGACAATTGGATGTCAATCTCCTCCACTGATAAACAAGTAATTTTAACAAGATAAACATGTTTTTCATACGCATCATACCTACATGCAAAGAAGGATAATGGTCATAATACCTACCTACATAATTAAGTAGGTTTCTGATACCTATTAGATGCGAGAAGGGTAGGTACTATGTAGTTAAGTAGGTAGGTAGATAAATAGGTAGGTAGGCACCTACGTAAATACAGCTTTTAAGTTATTAAATGACATTAAATTTACTTATTTAAACATGTCTTCTTGTTTCTCCTTTGTCTGTCCTGCTTTATTAATAGTTCGGGGCTCGAACCTGGGTCTTTTACCTCATAAACCGTCTGAAATAAAAGATTCAAAATTAATGGGATAATTAATTAGGAATAACAACTGGAAAAAGTAGGTACCTAAGTTTTCAGAAGAAAATGGGGACAACTTAGACAGTACGTGTTAGTAGCCTCAATATTGCCAATCATGCATTTTCGGGTTTATGAGGTTACTCGGAAAAATAGCCCATAGCTCCGAAAGTACTGAAGTCATTTTAAAAAATGATGCATTGTTACAATTCTGAGAAAACACAGATGTTTTCCTTGATGAGTGCCAGATTAGTTACATTTAAAATTTTCATGCCATTTAATGGCAAACATGAAGAAAGTCTTTCAGTCACGGTGCGTTCACAACTTTGTCTGCCTAAATGAGCATGATCATTAAAACATTAAACGAGTTTATTTAATTTATTTTAATTAAAATTTTATTCTCAATTAAAAAATGTAATCCGTTTTTTTCTAAGTGGTACAGAAAAAATTAAAAAAATCAAAAGCCAAACCAAAGTCGGAATATTTGAAAAACACACGTTTTGGCCGCCATTTTGAAAACGACAAAAAATAAAGGAAAATGTTCGGGGACATTTTTGTTGGAAATCGTCTCTTTTATCACCCCTATCATTTTGGTGCAAACTTTCTGGACCACCCTGTATAGGGTTATTCCCGTTCAATAATAATTATACTTATTACAATTTCGGCCTAAGTCTGCGTTGAGATTCTCACCTCGGTAAGAAGCACTGCAAGGGATCTGGGATATCTTCACCTTCCAGTTCCTCGCCGTGTTGCTTCCTGTGGTGACAAAGGTCAGGATGATCGGGTTGTTGATCCCGTACCCTGCGTCCACATACACTGGAATTGAAGTGCGCTTAATATCAAAACATGTGGTTATATTTGGTATAATCAGGTCCACTCATACCTCGAGAGGAAAAATGAGTAGCTGCTTTAATGTGAGCAGCGACCAGTGGCGGAATTATAGCCAAAAATAAGATATTAGGATAATAAAGATATGGAAAAGTCCTATAATTCTGCGCTACCCACTGAAATTGTGATATAATAACACAAAGAAACACATTTATTTATTTGGTATAATCACAGTACAACAGCTTCATCAAGCCCTTGTTTCACAGGAAATGTGCCAAGTATGGCCGCTGCATGGCCTCTTTGGACGGCCATAGCAAGTCTATGTTTAAAATAAAATGCAGATTTTATGTCGCCTGTCACTTCAATCAAACGTCTTCCCACCTCTTTGACCAGAAGTTGTACGGATGCTCCCCACGGGCCGAGGGTTTCGAAGGCTAGGGGAATGAAAAGGAAATTCTGCATCATGATGTTTTCGTACTTGCTTCTCTTTCTCTGGCTCGCCTCTTCCGCATACAACAAAATTAGATCTGAGCGCACGGCAGTGCGCCAGGCCAAGTTCCAGCAAGCACGGCAGTGTATCTTTACACGAACCGATTCACCCGGTTTTTCACACACTCATATCTTCGGTTCAATTGATTATAGAGATATGAAATTTGAAACAGAGATTGTCCTAATATCATTAAAAAGACATTGAAAATTTCAAGACTCTATGCAAAAAACTTTCAGAGGAATGTAATTTTGAAATTTGCGATTTTGATACTGACTGATTGACTGACTGACTGACAGATCATCAAAATTATGAGGCACTTCCCGACTACCTAGAAAGCTGAAATTTTGCATGATGGTAGGGTTTATTGTAAAAGTACAGGGAAAAATCTGAAAACCGAAACTTTCGCATTTATCATGCTGTTAAACGGTGTCGTTTTAGGGAGGAATATATATTATTATTTATGAATCTAAATTATGAAGCACTTCCCGACTACCTAGAATGCTGAAATTTTGCATGATGGTAGGGTTTATTGTAAAAGTACAGGGAAAAATCTGAAAAAGTTCTGAAAACAGTTAAACGGTGTCGTTTTAGGGAGGAACTATACTATATTATGTATATGAATTATGAGGCACTTCCTTACTACCTATAAGGCTGAAATTTTGCATACTGGTAGGGTTTATTGTAAAAGTACAGGGAAAAATCTGAAAACCGGAACTTTTTCACTTCTCATGCTGTTAAACGGTGTCGTTTTAGGGAGGAAGTATACTCAATTATGCATATAAATTATGAAGCACTTCCCGACTACCTAGAATGCTGAAATTTTGTATGGTGCTAGGGTTCATTGTAAAAGTACAGGGAAAAATCTGAAAAAGTTCTGAAAACAGTTAAACGGTGTCGTTTTAGGGAGGAACTATACTATATTATGTATATAAATTATGAGGCACTTCCTTACTACCTATAAGGCTGAAATTTTGCATACTGGTAGGGTTTATTGTAAAAGTACAGGGAAAAATCTGAAAACCGGAACTTTTTCACTTCTCATGCTGTTAAACTGGTTAAACGGTGTTATTTTAGGGAGGAAATATACTCGATTATGTATATAAATTATGAGGTACTTCCCTACTACCTACAAAGCTGAAATTTTGCATGGTGCTAGTGTTTACTGTAAAAATACAGGGAAAAATCTGAAAACCGGAACTTAAGCACTATTTCCGCTGTTAAAGGGTGTCGTTTTAGGGAGCATATTAAAGTGAAGAATCATGAAATTTTTCATAAAAAATAATGAAACTTGGTGTGAAACGAAGCATTTACAAAAAGTAATGATATCCCACAAAAAACTACCGTTAAAAAAAGGGCCAAGTTCCAGAACTCCTATCCACAAAGGTTTCGCCAATGAATGCAGTGATATCTTGTTTGCGGCCAAGTTATCTTGGTACTAAACTATTTCTTTTATTAACACCCGTTTTCTGAGTTCCTCATTTTGTATGTTTTTAACTGCAAACTATCCTCTCACTTGGCCAGTTTTATGCCATCGGTTGTATGGAATATTACCACTATATTTATAGGTACAGAATAATAATATAACCATCACAAGGAGCGAAACTGGCCAAGTTAGAGGATAGTTTGCAGTTAAAAACATACAAAATGAGGAACTCAGAAAACGGGTGTTAATAAAAGAAATAGTTTAGTACCAAGATAACTTGGCCGCAAACAAGACATCACTGCATTCATTGGCGAAACCTTTTTGGATAGGAGTTCTGGAACTTGGCCCTTTTTTTAACGGTAGTTTTTTGTGGGATTGTATTTATCAATTATAACTTCCAAGTAGCCTCTAGACTGGGTAACATGAATTCTCTATCTTCATAACATCTCTCTTAAATTTATTTTATCGTATTTTCTTTATTTACACTTTATTTTTTTACAAAACAACCAACAAAAAAATAATAACAATAAATTTTAAAAAAAAACTTAGAAGTATGTACAAAAAAAATAAAGATCAATGTTAATTTTTAATTACAATTGTTTTGTAATTAAAAATAAATTCACCTTCAATATACCTACCATCTTTCTCACTACACTCTCACTATATCTCTGTCAATACACTCTTTCTCTATTTTATTATTTCCCTCTTATCCTTACCTCATTGGCACCCGTAGCCTCTAAGAGATATCATAAATTATATTATAGTATTATTGCTTCTTTCAAATATTAATATTTTTATTTTTATCCAATTGTGTACTACAAATTAAAGAATTGTACTACAAATTGAATGTACAGACAAACTAACTATCTATCCAGAATATAAATAAAATACAAGAAAAGTAATAAGAAAAAAGAAAAAAAAAAAAAAGGAGAAAAAAGATGCTTAACACTTGAACGACCGGGTGTACCACCGGTAGTACACGCGTGTCTGTACGGAATGGACCGGGTGTACCACCGGTGGTACACGCATGTACTACGCCTGTAAATAGCCTAAACATCGCCGGTCCCACGGGAGAACTTACTAAAAACATGCCGGTCGTCTCTGTGTTAAACAGGCCTTTGCTGATGTCTAGTAGTTAATTATAATTTTTGTTTTAACCACTTTCGTAATATCACAACTACTCAAACCTCGCTTTCCTAAATCGTTGCTGAACTTGGGACTTGAACCAACAACCTCCAGGATACAAGTCCGCCGCCTTATCGATCTACCGAAGTCGGTGCTGGTGTCTATAGTATCTAATGATTATAGATGGTGGTAAAAAAGCACGTAAAAAACTGAGCATCAAACAAATTGCATAGCTAAAAAAAATCCTAGCGAATTCCTTTTTTTTTTTTCTTTTCAAAATCTATATTATGTAGTTCAAATTAAGCCAGTTGAGACAGTTAATAAACCTATCAAATTGAGCCAGTTAATAAACTTGAAATGCTTCATTCATATAGAAAATAAATTAAGAGTTAAATAAAAATCATCTCTCCTGAAAATTATCAGTAAAACAGTCACAGAAAAACAATCTTTGGGACCATTGAACGAAATCGCCTTCGCCTGCCATGACTGCCAGTGTCCATGCTCCCTACATTACTGTTCTGAAGTAGCACCTCGACTCTGGCTACTAGATCTGCAAGATGAAGTGCATAGTTATATGCGAAAAGTTCCAGTTCAAGTAATTACTTTCCTGCAAAGTCTGACGATCGAGAGGTAAAAAATACTCCATTGAAATAAGAAATTTTTTTTGTTATATAAAGATAGTGTTTCACAGCCTTTTTTATTTCATAGCCATGAACCAGGAGCTACTGTGGACGCTTGTGGTCTGTGTTGTAGCCTTCCCATCCCGTAGTATGACTCCCCTCTGATGGGTGAGAAGTGACACAATACTTCCCATTTAGGTTCTGGGTCAACACGAGCGCACCGGAAGGTATAACTTACAAACAACTGTACCCAAATTTTAAATACAAATTTTTGTCGGCGCGGGGGTTCGAACACGGGACCTTCCGCATGGCAAGCGAGTGCTTAACCACTGAGCTAATCGCACGCTTTACATTTAAGTAGGTAGAAAGACTTGAATAACGAAGTTTTACTATTCGACTCCATTATTCCAGCAGTAAGCCTAAGACGTATTATTATGTGATCCAAAATCCCAAATGGGAGGATGACTTGTCATGTCCTGGCTGGGTTTCAAACCCAAAACCTCTGTATAAACAGAGCGCCGCCTCTACCACTTATAATAATAATAATAATAATAAAAAAAACCACTTAGTTACTGGAACAGACATTAAATGTATAAAAAATTGTAGGATAAGGAAAGTAAAAAAGTATAGGATTTTAAATGTACATTTAGTACCTATATTGTGTGTGCATTTATTGTTTACAGTTGCTTCATGGTTATAACCCCGTACATCAGTTATTGCATTGCGCAGGAGTCATCTTTTTGTGACTGAATGAATGGTGATACCCCCCATGCATCAGTCACAATTATGTACCATTGGCAAAAGAAATTCAAACTGGATTAGATCTCTGTTGGATTGAACATCTTGTGCAATGTGTAGATATGTAGATGCTTACAAAAAAAAAAAAAAAAAAAAAAAAAAAAGCGATGGAAGCTATCTGGACTCGAATATTGTATCAACCATTGGCAAAAGAAATTCAAACTGGATTAGACCTCTGTTGGATTGAACAGAAGACCAGAACAGGAATTCACTACGACGAAGAAAAGAAGGTCGGTTGGGTGGAAGAGCTCATTGATGAGAACCCTGCCACAATAGGAAAGCAAAAAAAAAAAAAAGATGAGGTGGAAAGCAAGAATTACTGTCTACTGGGACTTTCATGTGAGCTTTCACAAATTCTTTGTCTGCAAAATTCGACAAAAATTCACAAAATGTATCTGCAAGAAACCAAATTGAACACCCAAATTCCTTGTTTCCAAAATTATTAACAGTACCATACTGTCCTGTGGGACTTTCATATCAACTTTTACAAATCCAAATTCCTTGTCTGCAAAATTCGTCAAAATTCACAAAATGTATTTGCAAGAAACCAAATTTGAACACCCAAATTCCTTGTTCCCAAAATTATTTATTAACAGTACCATACTGCCCTGTGGGAATTTCATGTGAACTTTCACAAATTTCCTCATAGATTTTCCCCTACTTTTTCTTTATGGAATAAATTTTATCTAACTGAATGACCTTTAAGAATTTAAAGTCAAATCCTTTTCATACTTATTGCGGCATCAAGTCACCACAATTCGATATAGTTTTAGAAGTTTTAAGTAATATAATATGAAGGTGAGTTTAAAATAATTTTATTAATTTATATTGCTAAAACATTTCAGTTTGACTTGTAGGTAGGTACTTAGGAACATTATGACCTAATAGCTAGGTCACTAAAAAATAGAGTCACTAAAAAAATTAATACATAAAAAACACTATTGTCAATCAGTTTATAATAATAATAATAACACTCTTTAGTGGAAGGCAACCACCAGGCGAGGTTAATGCTCAAAGTAGTTTCTACTACCTAACCCTCAGAGTCTTATTATTATTTGGTCACAAACGCAAATGAATGAGGAAAAAAACATGCACTGGGTGATAGGATTCAAACCAATGGATCGCTACGCTACCTGGATTACCAGACTAGCACCTTAACCACTTGACTAACAGTGCACGGTAGTCAATAAAATGGTTGAAAGCAAAAAGGTCTGAAAAAATTCATACGAGAGTTATAATATTTAGAAGAAACTGAATTTTGAAAGAAAAAATAGGCACCTTTATTGTTTCCTCTCGTTCCTGTTATTCAGTTCTTAATTTTGTACTTTTTCTTTTCAGGTTGCATCGAAATTCAAAATTCCCTGGTCTCCAAAATTCAAGGTTGTCGTCCAAATTATAAACTGTATCTACAAGAAATCCAAATCCTACATCCAAAATCAGTCGTCAGCAAAATTAATAAACTGTATCTGCATCAAAAGTCAGCATCAAAATTCGTCGTCTCCAAAATCAGTCGTCAGCAAAATTATAAACTGTATCTGCATCAAAAGTCAGCATCAAAATTTCTCGTCTTCAAAATCAGTCGTCAGCAAAATTATGAACTGTATCTGCATCAAAAGTACATCAAAATTTCTGTCTTCAAAATCATCGTCAGCAAAATTATAACTGTATCTGCATCAAAAGTCAGCATCAAAATTCTCGTCTTCAAAATCAGTCGTCAGCAAAATTATAAACTGTATCTGCATCAAAAGTCAGCATCAAAATTCGTCGTCTCCAAAATCAGTCGTCAGCAAAATTATAAACTGTATCTGCATCAAAAGTCAGCATCAAAATTCGTCGTCTCCAAAATCAGTCGTCAGCAAAATTATAAACTGTATCTGCATCAAAAGTCACATCAAAATTTCTCGTCTTCAAAATCAGTCGTCAGCAAAATTATAAACTGTATCTGCATCAAAAGTCAAAATTCCTGTCTTCAAAATCAGTCTCAGCAAAATTATAAACTGTATCTGCATCAAAATTCTCTCGTCTTCAAAATCAGTCGTCAGCAAAATTATGAACTGTATCTGCATCAAAAGTGAACATCAAAATTCGTCGTCTCCAAAATCAGTAGTCAGCAAAATTATAAACTGTATCTGCATCAAAAGTCAGCATCAAAATTTCTCGTCTCCAAAATCAGTCGTCAGCAAAATTATAAACTGTATCTAGAAGAAAATTCCACATCGAAAATCCTGGTCTCCAAATTCGTCGTCTTCAAAATTCCAAAGGTAAGAGAAATATTATTTACATGATTATTCGAGTTTTGGTGACTTGACTATGGCAAAAAAGTATGTGAAAAAAAAAAACCGTTTTAAATAAAGGTCGTTCAGTATCGATATTTTATAATCTTGAGATAAATCGTGTATGAATAATACGTGTCCCGCCTGTCCCTGTAAATCCAATAAAATGTAAAATGTTACTGTTATGCTTATATATAAAATTCGTATTTTTCTTTACTAAGAATTCCTTCTATTCAAGAAATCCAGCGTTGTTTTTTGTACTTATATTAATAGGTGTAAAACTGAAATTCTCTCTCTATTATTGGTACCTACCTACTTCTTTAATAAAGAACTTAATAATCAATTTTATGTGTGTCTAAAAATCAAATGGCTGTCTGACAGTTGAATTAGATTAATAAGTCTTCTCTTAATAAGAATTACTGTATGTCCTCTATTCATAAGGGCTTATTAAACTGAGGGTGGATATATTTAGTTATTATATGTGGAGTTCACTCATACTTAGAGAAGAATCATGAGCCGTGTTTTTCTTTTGGATGAAAAAAAAAATTGGTATTTCCAAATATTTCCATTTTCTTCAAAGTTTAGCTTCCCCACTATTCGTGAAAGAAAAATGCGTATCTCAAGTCAACACGTTAAATCCAAATAGAACCAATGGACATGAAAGGACATGAAAGGAGCCTATACATTGGATCTGGGCGTCCATATAATAATAATACTCTTTAGTGGAAGGTAATGGTTGTGACTACTGCCCGTAGTCCCGAGTTCCCGAGTTCAACTCCCGACTGGGGCAGACTTTTCGAAGAAAATTCTGTTCCATCCAAAAACGTGAGGCTGGCATTTCCGGCCCTACCCAGGCTGGGTGAGGTTAATGTGGGTAGCTGGTACGATTCCCAGCGAATGGAGGGTAAAACTCCCGTCCTAATCCAGGACGCTAAATCAAATAGAATCGTTGGCGTTAGGAAGGCATCCAGCAGTAATAAAAAAAAAAAAATGTGCCAAACCCAATCAACCTCAACCATGAGGTTGAACAACGTCGACCCTGCTTGAGCGGGATAAGACAGAGTAAAAAAAGAAGAAGAAGAAGAGGAAGGTAACCACTAGACGAGGTTAATGCTCAAAGCATTTTCTACCACCTAACCCTCAGAGTCTTATTATTATGTGGTCACAAACTCAAATTAATGAGGAAAAATTCATGCACTGGGTGGGATTCAAACCAACGGATCGCTTCGCTACCTGGATTACCAGACTAGCGCGTTAACCACTTGACTACCAGTGCTGACTCATATAATCCTCTCACCACTGTGATTTTTTTTTTATTAAGTTTCATGTATTTATATTTTACAATAACATCTTCAACAAACAATGTATACCCACCTCAAAGATAAAAATCTTGTTCTGTCCCTATCTCACGGACACGGAATTATTATTATTATAACACACATACGACAATTTACTGAATCGACACTTGAACACTCACTGTGGTTGCCTGTGTTGTATCCACAGATCCCAGGCACGGGACTGCCTCCCGACACTATGAACTGGTCGTTGTTACAGATGTGATTCACTGGCTCCGGCCCTGTTATGCTGAACTGATCAAAGTCTAGCCTGGAAATGGCAAAATTATTATATAATAAAACGCTTTTTAGATATAAATGGACATTATGTACATACAAATATTATTTTAACAATGAATGAAAAAAAATGAGAACAATAAAATAAGTACAATAAAAATGAAAAATAATAGAAAATATAATAAAAACATATGTCCTCACTAAAGGGCGGGGTTATTGCCTATGGCAATCTCTTCCACCCAACCCTTATGATAGCCCGATACTCATAATTATAATTTTGAAGGCACAGAAATTCATTTTATTGAACTTGAAATTAGGATTTAGACTAAAATATGTATAAAGATTTTCTGGATACATAAAAAGAACTCAATTTCTAACCCATAAATTATTAAGAGAGCTAGAGCTGGTTTACTAATAACTTTTTGTGGAAAATTACCACCAGGCGAGGTTAATGTTTAAAGCATTTTCTACCACCTAACCCTCAGAGTCTTATAATTATGTGGTCAAAAAACTAAAATTAATGAGGAAAAATTCATGCACTGGGTGGGATTCGAACCAACGGACCTGGATAACCAGATTAGACCGTTAACTACTTGACTACCAGATATCTGTCAGCGTAATGGGACTCCCTGTCTAGAGCCGACAGTCTGAATAAAGCAATACTTACCCTATACTATATCTGTGTTACTATGTCACAATTTTTAGTGGGTAGAAGTAGGGAGTCATATCTTCAACCAACCATCATTGTCCAATTTCAATATCGTAATGCTGCCACTGGTCGTTGCCCAATCTACAACTACCCCAATTCTTCACACGAGGTTAGGCGAGGACCCTTGCACTCACCTAGAGTGCAAGCCGAGCATGTACCACTAGATCAAAGTGACTAGTTGATTATTTTCGAACCGATAAATGGCTGTGAGTTCTTACTTCGAATTGTTCAATTTGTGAGCAAGAAGGTACATTACATACCTTTTAAATACTGATTACTAGCCCTACTAATGTACTTGTTATTATTATTTATGTATTTATTTTAAAGGTAAGTGTGCCCGGAACCGCTTCGTATTAAGTCAGGGCACTTTACCTTCACATCCATGCCATTCCGGAAAATTTCGGTCAAGAATTTTCGCCTCGCCGGGATTCGAACCGCAACCTCCGGTCAGTAACCAATGCTCTTAACCACTGAGCCACGGAGGCGGCTATGTACTTAGTGAATAACTTATAACTTACCTATACTGACATACATCAGGCTGATAACAATCACTCACCTATACTGACATATATCAGGTCTGGACTTATGAACTGTAAGCTGACAGGAACCTGTGTCGTCATAAGACTTGGGATATCCCTGGTTCACGAAAATATGTGACATTCTCCCGAGTTGTCTGCCCACACGTTGCCATGACTGAAAGGAAATTAAGCAAACAAAGTAAAAAAAAACTGAGCAAAAAAAAAAAAAAAAAAAAAAAAAAAAACGAAGAGCGTCCGTTATATTTGTAGAAAATTTCTGCATTTAATTTTCTTAAAAAATTCTGAAGGTATTTATCAGTCTATACGAGTATGTCTGGCTGGGGGACTATAAACAGGGAGTAGACCAACCAGCATTGGCTTGGTTCTGGGGGTCCTTGTCAATTATTAGCCTCCTTGTACAGACAGTGGTAGAAGTGCTGAGTCATTCCTCCACTGTCTAACTACCATCGTTCACGATGACGCCACCCTATGATGATATGATATTTCTCACCAAATAAGCAGTAGTCGTTATAAAAAAATGAATATGCTTTTTTTTGTTGTAAAGTTCAAAGATTTTCATTATCTATTTTTAAAAAATAGACTAACCTTTTCTAAAACAATATCGAAGTGACCTGAATGACACTGGTAAAATATTATGGATAACTTATTAATATTTTTTATTAATTTTATTGTTATTTGGATTCAAACCCATGACACGGGCGTCCAAGCTGGGTGAACTACTTTCTCGACCAATGTGACATAATTAATTGATAGACGATATAATTTAACCATGACTTACCGAACTCAGAAATTCAATCAATAAGATATTCTCAATGTTTTGTTATGAAAGTAAATAATTGTCAAGGAGGACCTAATGCATTTGTATGTTAGTTAATGAATTACATACCTAGCTGTCGATAATGGACTTTTTTTTTAAGCTTTATTAGGAGGACAAAATAGGCAACAGTATAAAATTAAGAAAAGAAAGAAAGAAAAAAAAAAAAAAACAAACAAATGACATAATAAATAAATAAGTAAAAAAGAAAAAAAAATAACAATAATGTCCTACCTAAAAGGCGGGGTTATTACCTGTGGAAATCTCTTCCACCCAACCCTTTACAACCAGGACTTGTAACCTGGAGGTTGGTGGTTGGGTGAATATTTCCAAACGTGGTTTTTTGATGTCCCCATTCAATAAAAACAAATCGGTAAGGAAAAAATAAAGGAATCCACTAGTGAAATGAAGAGAACACATTAGCTTTAACTTGAAAGTACATAAAACATATTTTTTTATTATTATTTATATAAAAAATAAGTACATGATATCAGCAAATGTCCGTCCTCTGGCCTGTCCCCAGCTTGTTTTAGATTGTTTAAATTTATAATAGCTCAATTCCTTTTTAAATAATTAAATTAAAATATAATTTTTTCAAAAGCCAAGAAGACAACTACTTAACATTGAATTTTATTTTATTAATTACCATTTCAATTATTTCTATTTTTGACTTTAAAGTGTGTCCCCATACTTTTTGTCCTTCCTCTGGCAAGCCACTTTATTGCCGTTTTCAAAAGAGGGGAAAGTAACGTCACTCTATGAAAGGAGGGGAAACGTCTCCTACCTCTCTTGTGATTCTAATTTCCACGTTAGTTTTGTTCGATGTTTTGGTTGTTTGAAGATTTTCAGGAAGTAAGGTTGTGCGTAAGTGCGTCACAGAAGAGCTTGTCTTTCCTCTGGCAAGTAAAAAGAAAAGATTTATTTTACTTTAAAAAAATATAATGAGATGTTTCTATTTTATTTGCAGATTATTTCTCCATTTCGAAAACAATATTAATATTTTTCTTTTAATATTGCACTTAAAAGTTAGAGTTATAGTCAAAATGTCTCTCCTCTGGTAGTCCTTCCTCTGGCTATTTTGTACCTATTATCTCTATTTTTTAAAAAAACAGGGAAAAATAGAGAAAAAATATAATTTCTCAGAAGTGCACCCTCTAAATACCTAAATATTAATATCCTAGGTACTTGATTTCCCCACATTCAGCTAGTTATTTTAAAAAAATTGGCATGGGACAAAAATTGCCCTGAAAAAACCACGTTTGGAAATATTCACCCGGTTCAGACCACAAGCATCTACAGTAGCTCCTGTTTCATGGCTACGAAGTAAAAAAAGACTGTGAAAAAAATGGAGCAATTTCTCCGTGAACTTAACCAAAAAAAAGTTATTTTTTGTAAAGTTATCATATTTGTGTTAATCACTTTCGTGATATCACAACTACTCAAACTCGCTTTACTAAATCTACGCTGAAACCGGGACTTGAACCACCGACCTCCAGGTTACAAGTCCGCCGTCTTATCGATCAAGCTACTGAGGTCGGTTTAACTTAAAAAAAGTACTTGAACTTACACACGCAGCACACCCCATAGCTCCGGGCGCATGGGCCGCCTATGAAGCCGCCCTTGCCCGAACAGTCCTGCCCATTCATACACGTGCCGTTCTCTCCCGAGGTTGCAATGCACGACAGGGAATCGAACTGGTACACTTGGAACAGAGGCAGAACTGCGGGTCCGAAGGGAGAGACAATGCATTAGTAAAATATTGAGTATGACCAATTGACCATGCAATTGAAAGCGACGTTAAGTTTAAAAAAGAAATGAAAGGTGAAAAAATCTGTGTCAGTCAGAATCGATGGCATGTTCAATACACCAGTTCTCATTCTGTCACTGAAGTTATGCAACGTCCAGCGAGGTTAGGACTTCGACGAATGACCATTCAAATACGAACCCTCCCGATTCTGGGGTGATTCACGTTGGGGGTATAATGAGTCCCATTATTCCAGCAGTAAGCCAAAGACGTATAATTTGTAGGCAAAATCCCAAATGGGAGGATATCATGTCATGTCCCGGCTGGGTTTCAAACCTACACTACGGTTCAAAACCCAGAGACGACAAAAAAGGGAAGTATTGTGACACTTCTCGTCCATCAAAGGGGAGGCATATAACGGGATGGGCAAGCTACAACACAGACCATAAGCGTCTACATTAGCTCGTTTCATGACTATTATTATTATCTGACCTGGTTGCGGGTTTTCAGGGAAACCCTCACAATTCACACCTAATCAGATCTATTTTGACCAGTTGATTCTATTTGATTTAACCTCCTGGATTAGGACAAGGGTTTTACCCTCCATCCGCTGGGAATCGTACAAGCTACCCACATTAACCTCACCCAGCTTGGGTAGGGCCACAAATGCCAGCCTCATGTGTTTGGAAAGAACAGAATTTCCTTCGAAAAGTCTGCCCCAACCGGGGATCGAACTGGGTATCTCTGGACTACGGGCAGTAGTCTCAACCATCACGCCACGGAGGCTGGCTTGCATGACTAAGAAATAAAAAAAGGCTGTGAAACACGGATCTTTCAAATATAAAAAAAAACTCAGACCTTTTGTGGTTCAGTATAGGAGAGGTTTAATAGGGGCAATCCATAAATTAATAATATTAAAGTAGGTATTAACATCGACTTACATCTGGTATCTCGACTTGGTGTGTTGGGAACAGGCGCAGAAAGAACATCGGAAACATTGCCATAGGGATTGGCCTTGGTGTTGTACTGAAACAAATAAAGTTTTCATTTTCATTCAACAGGTCCAATATTTCTACAAAAAGTAAAAAAATAAATTCTCAATATTAAGGGCGACATTAATAGACAAAGTATATCACAAGTCATTGCAAAGCCTCGGTTTTCCCTATCTTACACAGTACGCAATCCGTGACTTAGCGCCACAGAGGTATTACAGAGAAACGTCTATTAATTTCACCCTAAGTTTCACAAAGTCGCTCCAACACTAATAATAAAAAAAATGCAATAGATCTTTCTGTAACACTCATGAATATCTAGGACACCTAGGTGGTTAATGAGATCTAAAAAGTACCTACTTCCAACTTTCGGTGACTTCAGGTTACTATTTTACTCGGAAGTCATTACCAGACAAAAATAGAATTTGCCAAAAGTAGAATTCATAAAATGGCTAGGTATGTAATTCATTAACTAACATACAAATACATTAGGTCCTCCTTGACAATTATTTATTTTCATGAAAAAAACATTCAGAATATTCTAGATAGCATCTTTATGATAGTCTAATGTGGAGTTTTTAGAGTGATATCTTAACAAATACCTCTGGTACCTACGCAATACTTTAATTATGTTACAAACTCTCAACCTTAGGCACTATGGTTGGCCTAGAACTAGACCTTATCCCTAGACAGTCTAGTACATACATCCGGAATGAGGTATTACTTATTAGTTAATTCCTGAGGGAATACACGACACATTTGACATTGATATTGTTCATCTAAATTAAAAAAGTGAAATATCAGACGGATGACGAAATGTATTTTATTTTAAATCGATACATCAGACTCGGATCAATTGTAGTTAAGAAAAAAGAGATTTCCGAGTGGGTTCCCATAAAATATTTCGTTTTCAAGCAAACTGATTCTTGCTACTTTCTGAAGGTTTACCTGCGAATTTAATCATAAACTATATATATCAGAGTAGGCTATTTGCAACAATTTGTTTGATAAGGGTTGTCTTGTCTTTGGTAACACAAAGCTGTCATCAGAGATAATAATTGAAAATATTGAAACTGTAATAATGCAAAGAGATTTTTTCTGGAAAATTACAATAGTAGGTCTTCTTGTGCACTAGAATAGTAAAATTAAAGACATAGAAAACAGCATTAAGAAACATTTCCTCATGAATATAATGGGTGTCCTTAAATGACCAACTAAAATCCTCAAATCCTCCACTTGGAAGGCAATACTTTCGTAATATTATGATTCTGCCGATGCGATGCTTAAGATAGCTCGCAGGGATGAGATCTATTGAGATTTGGTTTGACAATAACGCTAACTAATTATAGTTTACCATTAGTTCAGATCAAGCATTCTCAAGTTGAGGGTGTTCGGAAATATAATTAGGACAGTTGAAAAAAGTTTAGAAAATATACTTTGGTATGAATAAATATTCTTGAGAACAAGAATTGTTTCTGTAAAAAGTGAAAGCTTCGTATCAGAATGAAACACCTGGTAAGTTTAATAATTTGAATGGGTGAGTAGAAGAACCAGGAATGTCAAAAATCGATTTTTTTTTTCTTCGTAGAATAAGAAAGAATGTACTCTTTTCTATCATCTCTGTGAATATGAAGGAGAAATAACCCTTAAAAGTATGATTTTTTTCCATTTTAAAGTGGGGGAAGCGGAAAAAAAATCTGATGTAAATCAAGGAATGTAACAAAATCACTGACCACTTTTGCTAGCGGTATTAGTACCTAGTTGTGAGAATCTTGTCGAATAACGAGGAATGTAAAATTTAATTTTATTATACTCATTAGCATCAGGAAAGCAAAAAAAAGCAAATCTTATTTCTGCTTTCCTGAAAAGTCGATTTTTGACATTCCTGGTTCTTCTACTCACCCATTCATTTAATTTTGCGCTTATTATTTTACTAATCCAGTTTCTAATAAATAGGATATTTTTGTAGCAACATCGTCACTTCTCTGGTATTTAGTGCTAGACAAGCTATTGCTTATGCGAATATAACGCTGTTTCCTTGTTTTATATATCGAAACAAACAAACGTATGTAGATGTAGAGTACATTTAAGTTCTAAACTTAAGTTAGAATGCCCCCGACGCCGACAAAATAATAATTGTATTTTATTCAGTCCAGTAGTAGATGAGTGAAAATATCTGTTCGAAAAGTTGGTGGAACAAATATAACATAAAATGTATTATGTTTTTCTTGTTTTCCAGATACTCCTAGCAATCTTCACAACTGTCTGCCTCGCGTTATGCGAGGCCAAGCCTCAGCAATTCTTCAACTCCGGAACATTCTCCACAGTTAGAAACCCGGTTGGGTTTCCCAACTTCAACAGCGCTCTGCCCAACAATCCTATTCCTTTCAATCTGAACCGCCAGATTCCTGCATTCCGCCCTCAGTACCGAAACACAGGCTTCGAAAGCGTTCGGAAAGTCGATGTCATTAACAACTTGGATCTGCCTCGCGTCAGCGCTGAGGGTCCTTCATTCTCAGAAGCCTCCTCTTTCAACACACAATCACCTCCGGTTTTTCGTCCCAGAAAGTGGATTCAGGAAAACGAGAAGGTACGTAACAACTTTGAACTAATCCAAGTTGATGAAGAAAGTATTCCTCAAGAGTCTTTTTATTACTACAATACGCAAACTCCAGCATTCGTTTCAATTAATCAAAACCAGGAATTCGGAAACGTTTACACACCCGACTTTACCAAAAACTTGGCATTATTTTACCCACAAGAAGATATATCTGAAAGCCCTTTCAGCTTCACTTCCGCAATTCCCGCTTTCCAGTCAAGAATACAAAACCAAGATTTCGAAAATGGTCGCAATAATTTCGAACAGTTCCAGACCGAAGATGAGAATATTTCTGAAGAATCTTCTTCTTTTAATTCCAATCGCCCAACTTTCGGCAAAGAACACCAAAATAAAGAATTTGCAAAAGTCTCCAACAACTTCGTACAATCTAAAGCTGGAGAAGCGACATTCTCACAAAACCCGTTTACTTTCAACTTCAATCGCCCAACTTTCGGTCAAAACAATCGAGAACAAGGATTCGGAAAAGTTTCAAACAACTTTCAACAACCAGAAGCTGAAGAAGAAACGACTTCCAAGGAGCCACTTAATTTCAACTTCAATCGTCCAACATTCGCCGTACAAAATCAAAAGCAAGAATTCGAAAAAGTACGCAAAACTGATCTGATCGAAAACTTGGAACTACCGCGAGTGAACGGGGAGGAAAGTTCCGAGGTGCCTCTCAAGGAGTTCGAGTATATCCCACCCACTTATCTCGAGAACAGGGACCCGCCGTACAACGTGATACTGCTGACACTGCCCAAGGACGCGGTGGATAAGCAAGCGGTGGAGCCCGTCCCGGTGTACAACAAGGATCCGCAGTACTCCAAGTTTAAGCCGAGCAGAGTGTCGGAGTTCGGATCAGAGCTGGTCTACCTGCAGAGTAGACGAGAGGTGGAGAAGGAGAAGCAGAAGAAACTGGAGAGAGGGAGATAGGTTGTTGTTGTAACCAGCTTGGCTTGCTAGTGGGAGTGATGGTCTCCAGACAACATAACGTCGCTTAAGAAGAGGTACCCCGTAAGTCCGATTTTTGAACTTTTCAGGAGACAGTAAAAACTGATTATAAAATTGTGGGCAGGTTTAAAAAAAATAAAAAAATCAGTTTAACCATAAACATATACCTGTTTTATCGATTGAAATCACTATTTTTTTGATAAAACTTGTATTTTTAGGAGATATCGGACATACGAGGTACCTCTCAAGTGATTCTTGTAAAATTTTCAGAAAAGCATGTGTGCATTTTTTATAGAGGTACCTCGTATCTCTGATTTATTTTACACAATACACATAAATATATGACTGATTGGAGATACGAGGTCTCACCAGAAATTTTCTTCAAAACAAAAATATTGATTTACGAGGTAAACTTTAATCGATTATTGTGTCATTTTTTGTATTTGAATGGTCATATGAAACCGATTTTAAGAAATTCGATATTTTTTTCCGATTCCAACGATACCAAAAACGCAATATCGAAAAATTCGGACTTACGAGGTACCTCTTCTTAAGCGACGATAAGTGGAAAAGTTGTCTCTTTCTGAACCACATAATATGTGCGATCAACCATCATGAGAACTTGGGTTTTTTATTTATAAGCCATTAAATCCTTGGGATACTTTTGGGTCAGGGTTGGCTAGTCCGTTCTCTGTTTATAGTCCTCTAGCGAGACACTGGTCTTCACCCTGTTTAACGTCCCCCAGACAGACATAGGGAGAAAAG
Organism: Bactericera cockerelli; assembly: GCA_024516035.1. Taxonomy (NCBI): domain Eukaryota; kingdom Metazoa; phylum Arthropoda; class Insecta; order Hemiptera; family Triozidae; genus Bactericera; species Bactericera cockerelli. Next base: position 14,046,666 of record CM044959.1, on the reverse strand, counting down.
TCTTCCTTTGAATCCAATGATTTTGTTTCTTACGGTTATATAAAGTGATGGTATCCTGGACGCCCATAAGTCATGCTCTCGGCTCCTTACCCATTGCTGATGTTAGTTGTTGTACCGTGTACGAGTAAATCTGACAATTTACGAGAGAACATTGCAAGGTTGTAGACAGCAACAAATTGAATTTTCCATGAGCTATTGAAAATTGAACCATTCCCAAAAGAAACAATTTCATTCGTCAAAGTCGTAAAAAATGTCTAGATCATCGAAATGATTGAATCGCATTAGGTATCTATTATTACATAATAGGAATGTTTAATATAATGTGTAATTTTATAATTTTTTTTACGCCTCTTAACATTAATAAGAAGTAATATATTGATCAGAATTTTCAACAAAAAAATGTTCTAGTAAGTGTTGTCATTCCTAAGCTAATTTTTGCCCAATTTTCTGTGTACTAAAACATTCCGTGAAGCTGTTAATATAATACTGTATATAATAGCGTTTTGTTAATATAATACTGTACGTCATGGATATTGAGTAAATTCCTGGATGTACTTGCCTGAAACCGATTCATTGCCATAACAGGAAACTGGGACCAGGGTTTGAGCCAATCCTTGTACCATTGAGCTTTCAGCAGAGGCAACATAAGCAGGCCCATCCACACTCTCAAGTAGCAAATCTAGCAAAAATAAAGTAAGGCTTAGGTAAGACGAAAAAAACTTGTACTTCAAAAATAATGCATAAAGGTTAATTAATAATAATAAGCCCGGTAAACGGGTGTTAATTAACGGAGCTAGTCCTATTTACAAATGTCCATATATAAACACAACAATAAAGGTAAAAAATATGTCAAATAAATTAGGAAAGATTATAATATATTATGAATAATTTATCTACTGAAACAGAACCTTTGATGCCTTTGATGGAATTTGTGGGAACGAATGCTCGAGAGCCCAAGGTATCGATAAAACAGAAGGGAAATTTTGAAATTGGTAGCGGATTTCAAATTTCTATTTTCAGTGATATGTAAAAATGTTTGATGGCATTTACCGGGACGATCGGATCATCAGCACAAGGTGGCGTCATCGTGAACGATGGTAGCAAGACAGTGGAGGAATGACTCAGCTCTTCTACCACTGACTTTACAAGGAGGCCAACAATTGACGATCGGATGGCAACTTAAAATGTAAATGTCGACCAAAGTATAAGGGCGAAATTAATAGACAAATTCTCTTACTTAAGTCATTGCTAAGCTTCGGTTTTCCCTATCACACCGACCTCTATTAGATTGATTGATTTGCTTTATTCTATTTCATATAGTAGAAATTTACATAATATGACACCTCCTCTGATAATTCTACCTTATTGTATCTATTGTGACCAGTTGATTCAATTTGGTTTTAACCTCCCGATTTGATTTAGTTAGTACAGGGATTTTACCTTCCATTCAATGGGAAATCGTACCAGGTACCCACATTAACCTAACCTAGCCTGGTTAGGGCCAGAAAATTATTACCTAATTTGGTTTAACCGATTTTTATAAACATTTTAAGGTTTCATTCGTTAAAAAAATCATCATCATAGGGTGGCGTCATCGTGAACGATGGTATCCAGCCAGTGGAGTAATGACTCAGCACTTCTAACACTGTCTTTACAAGTAGGCTCATAATTGACAAGGGCCCCCAGAACCAAGCCAATGTTGGTCTACTCCGTGTTTATAGTCCCCCAGCCAGACTTACTATCAGTTTAAAAAATATCATTGAAAATAATGCTTACCTTCATCTTGTCTGCTAACACCTTCACACCTCTTTCAGAACTCACTGACTTACTAAAGACACATCCAAGATCCCTCTCCAACTGTCAGCAAGTTTCCACTCTCTGATTCCACTCATCAGAAGTATTTCACTAATATGAAGTCTCATAACATGAAGTTGACGAAAGCCATCCTGCAGAGGACAAAGACAAATATGTTCACACTAGCTATCACAAGGACAAAGATGTTCTCTAGTAGTCACAAGTTCCACAAGACTGACTTAGAACAGAAAGCGTTCCGTTCTGTATACCGGTGAAGTGGCTCCAATAAATGACGATTAAGAAAGAAGAGTGAAAAAAATGGAACAACTTGAAAAATAATAATACTCACATCAACTGTTACAAATATATTGCTGTTTTCGTTGTTATTAATAATGTTATCATATTAATTAAAGCATGTTAAAATAGAGTATATACATATACATACTTAGTTATTACTGATATTTTATCCTTTAGGTATACACGTTCAAAATATTTAGTTTTTTTAATTGTGACACTATTAGAAAAAAATTCTAAAAGACTTACCATGGTACATCGTAATAATAAGACATCATTGTACTGTCTATAGTCTATATTGACCTGAATATTGACATTCACCATTTTAATGCATAAAAAATTGTCAATTATGAGGCGGCTACGATGGATAGGTGTAATTAAAAAAAAGGAGATGAACATGTTAACTAGAAGAACAGCAAAAAAGGTAGACACGTCCAAGGGAATTTTAACAAATCAACATTCAACAGGTATGCACAATTCTTTGTTTTACTAGTCCAGTTTGCATGGGCTCAAAAATCAGACGTGTAATTGGTAAAAAAAAAATTAAGAAGTTATTAAAAAAATGGAGTTCCAAACTAGTAGCGATCACTGATAAAGCTACAAAAGATATCAAATAAATGATGAAAATCTAATACATTCATGATTGATGAAAAGAGTTCAAAAGTGCGTACGACCGTAAGATTTTCGTTTGACTATTATGTATGCTTATTTTAATTTTTGTCTCCTTGTGTGGCATGGAAAATCGGCTAGTTGATAATATTTGCAAGCTTTGAAATCGAAGAAAAATAATAATTAATTGTGAACCAGGAACTCTCTCCTAGTCAGAGGCATTGTTCAAATCCTATGATGCAACATTGCAACCTACGTATCATGATGTTACAATTTCCAGCCTAGTTGGCTAGAAGGAATTTGTTGAAATATCTAAAACCCGAGGTCGCACGTTCGACATCAATTTTTGACATATCGAAGTTAGACATTAAAATGACTGCATGAAAATAAGCCAAACATACCAGGAAGAAATGTTTTGCCAAAAATATATTCTTTTGATAATTTTGACAGAACATAAGTTCCAGGTAAGGTTTGCTTTTTTCCATCCTGACATTTAGGAGCTAGTTATTTGTGTTATTATGTCACAATTTTTAATGAGTAGCATCGACATTACGAGAACTAATGCTTATGCATCATATCTCCAACCAACCATCATATTCCAATATCAATCTCGTAATGCCGCCACTGGTCGTTGCCCACTCTACAACTACCCCAAATTGTCCTCACGAGGCTAGGGCAGGCCCCGACATCAAAAGTACAAAGCCGAAAACCCCGACCCCGCCGGGATTCAAACCCGGGTCACCTGGAGTGCAAGCCGAGCATGCTACCGCTAGATCAAGGTGACTACTCATCCTGACATTTAGCTGTATACTATTACATTAAAATGTATGTAGAGTAATAATTTTTTTAATAATAATAAACCTCATTCATACTATCCCAATAGAAATTGATTTACAAAGAAAAATTAACGGTCTTAAAGAGTATTGCGATCAAAATGATCTTCAACTAAACACACAGAAAACAAAAGTAGTCATATTCCGAAAAAGTGGAAGATTATCAAAACATGATAAATTTGCGTACGAAGGAAAAGAGTTGGAAATACTCGTAGTTCGTGATTTTGTATATTTGGGAGTCAAATTTTCTAGTTCTGGCGTCTTCAGAAATCATATGGAACAAGCTATGTCTAAATCTAAGGTTGCCCTAGCTAATATTAGAAATATAATGGTCAACTCTAAAATGGACTCATGGGAGAGCAGATTGTATCTTTATGAGGCCATAGTTAAGGTAACACTTCTATACGCAGGCGAAGTTTGGGCTCTTAGGTATTATGAGGAAATAGAGAGAACTCAAGTCCAGTTTTTTAAAACAATCCTCCTAGCCAAATACAATACCCCAAATCATTACATCAGGATGGAAACTGGAGTCCTACCTCTTTGGCACTCAGTCCTGAAAATGTCTTTACGCTGGCTAGAGAAAACTAAAAATATGCCAGAAAATAGATTTCCTAATATGTGTCTTAAAAAACTGTTGAGAATGGAAACAAGCTCCTCAAATAACCTCAAGTTCAATTGGGTATCTCAGATAAAATCTTTGTTACGTATGAGTGGTGCTGATGATAATATTACCATGCAAAACCAACTCAACATTGATGAAATTTTAAAAAATTCTGAGGGGAAATGTTTTCGGGATGATAAGACCAGAGTTTTAGCTTCTACATATAATGACCACTATAAACACATCCATGCGCGGATATAGGGGGGGGCACGGGGGGCACGTGCCCCCCCAGTTTTTTTTGGTAAGCGGTGTTTCTCAAATTTAATTATACCTAATCCCGTAAAAAAAAATCTCAATGATTTAGGGGGGCACGGGACCCAAAATAATTCGCAATTCTAAGACTAATCCCGTATAAAAAAAAACTCAATAAGTTAGGGAGGCACGGGACCCAAAATAATTCCCAATTCTAAGACTAATCTCGTATAAAAAAAAGCTCAATAAGTTATGGGGGCACGGGACCCAAAATGATTCCCAATTCTAAGACTAATCCCGTAAAAAAAGATCTCAATAAGTTAGGGGGGCACGGGACCCAAAATAATTCCCAATTCTAAGACCAATAAGAAATAACTAAATAACCACTGAGCGCACGAATAGCTCAGTGGTTAAGCACTCGCTTGCCATGCGGAAGGTCCCGGGTTCGAACCCCCCGCGCCGACAAAAATTTGTATTCAAAATTTGGTTACAGTTGTTTGTAAGGGATACCTTCCGGTGCAAGGGATACCTTGCACCGGAAGGTATCCGGTGGGATACCAAGGTTTGTAAGGGATACCTCGTGTTGACCCAGCACCTAAATGGGAAGTATTGTGTCACTTCTCTCCCATCAGAGGGGAGGCATACTACGGGATGGGCAGGCTACAACACAGACCACAAGCGTCTACAGTAGCTCCTGTTTCATGGCTACGAAACAAAAAAGGCTGTGAAACACTCATCTTTTTAAAAAAAAAAAAAAAAAAAAAAAAAGTTGTCAAATCCACACAGATTGTCACGGGGTAAGGACAAAAAATGGATGGGTGACACAAAAAAATCACCGAAAATGACATTTTCGACCGAAATGACATTTTTTTTCCTCAAAATTTGTCGTGACGGCGCCCACGGCGGCGGCGTATTAACTCAAAAAGAGAAAGTTTTAAGCAAGGGTTCAAGTTTTCATTTGAGATATCAATCAAGAAATTCTGATGAGCCGTTCTTGAGTCACGTTGAGTAAGGACATAAAATGGATGGGTAAACAAAAAGTATTTACGTTTTTTGACCTGAATGATATTTTTTCTCGAAATGTGTCGTGACGAACTATAAACTCAAAGCGGGAGTGTTTTTGCAAGGGTTGGAGTCTTCATTTGACATATTGATTGCGAAATTCTGATGAGCCGTTCTTGAGCTCCAGTAAAGACAAGAAATGAATGGGTGACACGAAAAATATTGTCATTTGTGTGTGTGTGGATGTGTGGGTGTGGGTGTGTGTGTATGTGTGTGTGTGTGATAGGCTTGCGAAGCGGGGGGTGGAACCCGCTAGTTAGGTATATTATGCGGTTGTGCCCCCCCAGTACAAGAGGGCTATATCCGCGCATGAACACATCACATCCCAAAGTTCAAATTCTGTCGGCTTTGTAGAAAAGTACCTTCAGTTTAATGTACCTATAGAAAGAACAAGAGTGATATGTCAACTAAGAATGTCAGGGGACACAATCTGTTTTTTTGTCAATGGCAAAAAAAAATTCTGGAATACAACAGAATTATGCAGTATTTGCAATCTAAACGCTCAAGAAAATTTAGAACATATCCTTTTAGTATGCCCACATTACATCGAAATAAGGAATTCATTTTTAGGCAATATTTTGAATAACTTTGATCAGTCGGTAAATAATGAATCAAAACTGAAAAAAATTCTCACTATTACAGATATTAAACACATGAACAATGTTTATTACTACATAAGGAATCTGTTAAAGAGACGATCTTTTTTAAGAAACGAATAGTTTTTGTATTTAATGTATGAGTATAGTGATTCTGGGTGAATTGGGTGACTAAATGTAAAAAAAAAACTTTCACTCTTACTAGCGAATTTTTTTAGTAACCTCTTGGAGAAAAAAAAAAAAAAAAAAAAAAAAAAAAAAAAAAAAAATACTCGCCTCATATAAATACTCGTATAATAAATGAAAGAACTGTCACTTGGCTCACTTAGGTTTGTCAACATCCATACATACATAAGTATACTGTATTATTTATATACTTATAATAAAATTATAAAATTCATTCATAATTCTTTTTCCGCGAATATTAATAAAATTATGTTTGCAAAATTCTTGCATCATTGTATACTATTGATTTGTTATCACATTTTTATCAACATAAAAATAATTTGTATAATTCTTTTGTCAACCTTTGTAATAATGTTTCACATTAATACAACCAAATTTATTATTCTATTTTATTCTATTCTACTATCCCAATAGAACTTGGGTTCGTTTTATCCAGCATTTTTTAGAGAGTAATTACTATGAGGTAAAATAAATGGGGTCAATTATTTTCTAAAATAATTGGGGAACAATACTTGGATTGGATGGCTTCTGAACTAATGACTCCCTAAGTTGCTGGATGACCTATAATGTATAATTTATGAGAAAAAAATAAACAAGAATTTCACAGAAATACATAATCATGTATTAGTACAAAATATAAATATCATTAATTTATGTGGGTGAATGAATATAATATTTCTGTCAAAGTTAATGCAATGTAGAACGTAAATCAATTTAATTTCTCTTAATCTTAATAAAACATCTGACTTGAAAATATCTATCTTATGTCTACAAGAATACTACAAACTAAATAAAGATGAATCTACAAAAGAGTATCAACATAGTTCGTATTATTCAAACATAAGAAACAAGATCTTGCAGGAGAGAATACATATGAAAAGAGAGATATGCTTGTGGCTGGGTCTGGACAAGCTCATGTGCAAGGACTTTCCACCAATCACAGCGCAGCATGGAACCCTGTGATAACTTTCCACCAATCACAGCGCACCGTGGAGCCCTGTGATAACTTTCCACCAATCACAGCTCACCGTGGAACCCTGAGATAACTTTGCACCAATCACATCACAACATGGAGCCCTGTGATTGGTGGAAAATGCTTGCCTAATATGAGCTTGTATCCAGGATAAGCTTCTAGACCCAGCCTAGAGTGGACAATAAATTGTAAAGAATTCATTCAAGGGGTGAAAATAATAGATACATAGAATTCAATTATTGGCTAAGGCCCGAATTAATGAACGCTGTAGTGAACACTATTACTATAGTTTCTGATTACATTTATGTGATTGGCTGTTGCCATGGTAATAACAACAGTATAGTAAGAATCTCCACTTTAGCGTTGTTCATTAATGCGGGCGTATGAGTTCAAGAGGAGACTCAACATTTTTATTACATAGAATAAGTGTGGAGTGCAAAGTCACTAACAGCCTGATTAAGCACGGTCATTGGCCATTTGATTGTGTATAAAGTTGATTGATTTAATCTGTTTATTAGCGACCATGCACTTGGGCCTGAGGAACTTCATGACTTGTGAAGCAAAGAGGACTCGATAGTGACTTGAAACGTTTATGAATTTGTCTTGAGAGATTTTCAAAAAATATCAATACAACTTTTTGACTTAAGACATTTAAGTCAAAACACAGTATGGTACATTTTGAGTCAGCTCCGTGTGTATTATGTCTAGGTCTGTCTACATAAATGTAAGAGCATTTTTTTTCTCTCGATTTTTTAAATCTGAAGTGATTGCATTGGTCTGTCAGTACACTATTTGGACTATCATACAGAAAGTCATAACTCTACTTAAACTGAAAAATCATAGAAAATGGTGTCATTACGCACAAAATATAAACCAAAGAGAATATTGAATATGTTATTGCTTTAAGTCAAAATCTTAAGAATTTTCCACAGTGTACAAGGAGTAATCATTACATTTGTATCTACAAAATGGTGATACCACAACTATGTACTCGCCTTACAAAATATTTGCCATTCTTGAGACTTGAACCACCGACCTCCAGGTTACGAGTCAGTGGCCTGATCGAGCTACTGAGTTCGGTGTGTACAACTGTACAATGAATACATAAACAGTTGACTCTAGATACTATGTGCTTGTCCCTCTTAAAGTTGTAACCGGGAGTCATATTTTTTCATTTTATTTTTAAGTAATTTTATTTTCATAGTAGGTACACTCGTAATTATATGTATTGTAAATTGGTATTGATTTGTAGTTACAAAGTTTTAGAAATTGTTATTTATAAATAATTGTATAATATTAGAGACCATTATGGGTGAACAAGGTAAATTATTTGTTGGGTTTGCCTCTATGAGGATAAAAAGCTAACAAAAAAAATCTTGATAGAAATAAGCAGTTATTATTATTATTTTATCTTTTTAAATCTTGGATCTTTCAAAGTATACACAAAATGACATAGAATCAAAAACAACCTATGAAAAACAATAGCAGCTTGAAAAATATTCTTAGAAATACTGCACTTGTGTCTGATCAATATTTACATGTATGATAGTTTGCTCATTTCAAAAGAAGAAAAAGATAAACATAGGTAGGTATAATTTAAAAAAATTTTTTTTATTGATTTCTCTAGTCCATTAAGTTTTAGTTGGGACAATTGAAAAACGCTCTTTGCTAACAAATATTAGTCTGAAGGGGCAATGTTGGCAAATGCACAAGTACTCAAAAATCTGGCTGTACACTCAATGCAGAAAAAAAGCAAACCTGGCAACAGTGCTGTCCCAACTTGCACTTCATGGATAATAGTTATCTTAGCCGAGGGGGTAGTCGGCAGGCACGCAGGTTCAAATCCCGGGTGGGTAGAAGAATTTCTTCTTTGTACTTTGAATGCCTGGGCCTTGTTCCAGACAGCTTTCTCACTCACATATTCCTCAAATCCCCTTCAACTGCACTATGTTTGATAACACACTATGTTTGGTTTATTCAAAGGAAATTTGACAGTTAAAAGGGATTTTTGGGGATTTTGAGAGTGACAGTTCTTACTTTCTGGGATGAAGCTCACTTAAACATCGCACATCGTGACGAATGACTATTTGTATGAGCAACGACCAGTGGTGGCTTACCAAAGTAAAAATAAAACAAAGTAGGGTATTTAGTAAGGGGGACTCTTAGAGCATAGAGTTTTACCAAACAGGTCTTAAAAAAAAAAAAAAAAAAAAAAAAATCGGCCAGAATCTACTTATGTAAGGTGAGTCAGGTATTTACAGAATATTAAATAGTGAAACTTTGATTTCTTGAAAAATGGAAGTAAATAATGTAAACAAAATAACTATTTTGAGTAGTAAGCCTCAAAATCTGATCAAAACACATATTAATTATAAACAATTTATAGTGATTTTTTTTTAATAGCATAATTTAGATTTGGCTCGAGCATTTTATTTTAGAACCAAACAGAAGTTGAATTAAAGTATTACATGTAAAAAGAACAATATTTTGACCATTATTGACATCGGTTTCAAACAACAACAAAAAAAAGGTAGAAAAATCACAGCTCCTCCACTGATGGAATGAAGATTGGCTAAGATCATGAGTAATTGGAGTCACAATCACCACTTTTCTTTAGATCCAGAACATAAAATCGTACTTGTTGATCTACTACAGGAATCTTAGAAAGCAAAAGACATAGTTCCTAGCTTTTGAAATATCAAAAATACCACTCTACCACATACAAGAGGAGAAATATATAAAATAAATACAGGACACTATAGAGACAAGGGAAACTTACAAACTAATGAAGCCACGAGTTTTTTTAAATGATTTTTTATTTTATTTTCTCAACGATCTAATCGTTTTGCAGGTGGTGCAGAAATGAAGACTATTTTATTCTTTACAAATCAAGAGTTCAAGAGCCTGATTGCATGATTGTTATTGAACAGATCTAATCATGAAGTTAATGAACAACTTTCAAACACGACCAACTGGCTGAAGGCCAATAAAATCAGCCCGTTAGTAGCAATGCATGTGCAACACATAATTAAAAGAGTTTATAATTATGCAGGTAATGTGTCTTGGAAATACAAAATACGACTCGAGTAAATACAAACTCAAGCCAGCCAATCGTTTGGTAAAAAAAAAAAAACTCGACCAATCGTTGAGTAAAAAGAAACTCGGGCAAATGAAAGAAAGACAAGAATAGGGGAGAGGGGGGGGGGGAAGGTTATCACTTCATGGCTTTAGCCAGGGTCTCGCAGTTGGTAATCACCAGACGGGCCAGGGATTTGATTTTCAGGTTGACGTCCTCGCTAGCTAGCAGCTCCTCCAGTAGCTCAATGCCCCCCTCACTCTCCACCACTTGGCAGTACTTTTCCGCTGAAATAAGAAGGAAGGTAAGGAGTTAGTTACAGATAGCAGCTTTTCCAGTAGCTCAATGCCCTCTGAAATATGAAGAAAGGTAAGGAGTTAGTTACAGCTAGCAACTCATCCAGTAGCTCAATGCCCTCTGAAATAAGAAGGAAAGTAAGGAGTTAGTTACAGCTAGCAACTCATCCAGTAGCTCAATGCCCTCTGAAATAAGAAGGAAAGTAAGGAGTTAGTTACAGCTAGCAACTCATCCAGTAGCTCAATGCCCTCTGAAATAAGAAGGAAGGTAATTATTGAACTATTGTATTTATATTATTTATAAATCAATATAGAATTTGATTAAGGAGACTTTATTTAAACTGCTAGCAAAAAAGGACTTTTTAGACATTTGAACTGTAAAAAAGAAACCTAATTATTGAACTATTGCATTGCACTGGTAGTCAAGCGGTTAACGCGCTCGTCTGGTAATCCAGGTAGCGTAGGCATCTGTTGGTTCGAATCCCACCCAGTGGTTGAATTTTTCCTCATTAATTTGAGTTTGTAACCACATAATAATAAGACTCTGAGGGTTAGGTGGTAGAAAATGCTTTGAGCATTTACCTCGCCTGGTGGTTAACTTCCACTAAAGAGTATTATTATTAACACTTGGACGACCGGGTGTACCACCGGTGGTACACGCGTGTCTGTATGGAATGGACCGGGTGTACCACCGGTGGTACACGCATGTACCACGCCTGTGAATAGCCTAAACATCGCCGGTCCCACGGGAGAACTGACTAAAAACATGCCGGTCGTCTATAGTCGTATTTTTCTTTCTAACTAAAAAAAAAATCCTGGTTAGGTTTTTTCCAAATATTTCCATTTTATTCCAAGGTCATTCGTGAAAGAAAAATGCGTTTGGTTACTTTAAAAGATAAACAATGGACTTAACTTATAAAAGAACTGGAAGCAAGAATTTTCTACTTCCACTTTGGTTAACTTTGGAAGTGGAAATTTTTCCTCTTCCAAAAGAAAAATGACTTGCTTCCAGTTTGTGGCATTTGTGTTAAGAAAAAGAAAGCGGACTCACGGTAGACTTTGGTGAGGTTGGCCAGCGCCCACACGCTCCAGTGCTGGCAGGCGGGCGTGTGGTGGACGCGCAGCAGCTGAATGATGGGCTCGAAGCTGCGGTAGTTGATGTTGCGCTCGGAGTCGAGAGGCCAGGCCTCGATGGCGGCCACCATGGAGGCGAGCACCGCGTCCCGGGGAGGATGCCGCACGGACCACGCCTCCGCGCCGTCCGACGCGATGTGGGAGAGGACGCCGGCCGCGTTGTAGCTCACCTGGGAACCGAGCGAGGCGGGAAATTTTCCGAAGGTCTAGAGTAGCGGTCGGCAAATGGCGGACCGCGGTCCGGATCCGGACCGCGGTTTATTTATTGTAATTTATTTATAATTCAGTGATCTTTCAAAAAAAAAAAATACGCGGTAATCATTTAAAAAAATGTCGACTCCGGGTCTGAAAGTCACTTCATAAATGTGCGGTTAAGGCGGCACTCTGTGAATCCTGAGGTTCCAGAGGTCGCGGGTTCGAAACCCAGGCGGGACATGAAAAATTATGCTCCCATTTGGGATTTTTACCACATAATAATACTTCCACATAGTCTCGGGCTTACTGCTGGAAATAATGGGACTTAAATAGTCCTAATCGTGCAATATAAATAAGGAGATATCATCATTATTATTATTACACAAAAAACTGCTACAACAACAACAACATTGTTAGGGTTAACTAGTCCGTTCTATACATCTCTTTATTATCTTTTTTTCTATTTTCTCCACCTTTTTCTCCTCTTTATTCCTTTCCATTACTTTTCCTTATTAATTTTTTTTGTATACATTTCTTTATCAAAATAATAGAAAAAGAACAGAAACTTTGGACACGCTTATGGCTATATTCTAGGCAATGTTGAGAGATTCTTTTCTTTATTCACTTAACTTACCTCGATGCCATCGCTCTTAGAAGACAGTCCGTCTATGCTTCTCTTTATTATCTTTTTTTCTATTTTCTCCGCCTTTTTCTCCTCTTTATTCCTTTTCTTTTCTTTACTCACTGAACTTACCTCGATTCCATCGCTCTTAGAAGACACGAGCTTGGCGAAGACCTCAATGAACTTGGACGTCATAAGGCGGGGCCGCAGGGACTTCACCTCCGCCACGTTGCCTAGGAGACCCATCATGTTCCTCAGCAGTTCGTCCTTCTCCGGGAAGTACTGCGGACGAGGGGTAATTGAACAATTTGAGAAAAGAGAAAAAACGTCTGGCTGGGGGACTATAAACAGGGAGTAGACCAGCAGTCTGGCTGGGGGACTAAAAACAGGGAGTAGACCAGCAGTCTGGCTGGGGGACTAAAAACAGGGAGTAGACCAGCAGTCTGGCTGGGGGACTATAAACAGGGAGTAGACCAGCAGTCTGGCTGGGAGACTAAAAACAGGGAGTAGACCAGCAGTCTGGCTGGGGGACTATAAACAGGGAGTAGACCAGCAGTCTGGCTGGGGGACTATAAACAGGGAGTAGACCAGCAGTCTGGCTGGGGGACTAAAAACAGGAAGTAGACCAGCAGTCTGGCTGGGGGACTATAAACAGGGAGTAGACAAGCAGTCTGGCTGGGGGACTAAAAACAGGAAGTAGACCAGCAGTCTGGCTGGGGGACTAAAAACAGGGAGTAGACCAGCAGTCTGGCTGGGGGACTAAAAACAGGGAGTAGACCAGCAGTCTGGCTGGGGGACTAAAAACAGGGAGTAGATCAGCAGTCTGGCTTGGTTCTGGGGGCCCTTGTCAATTATTAGCTTCCTTGTAAAGACAGTGGTAGAAGTGCTGAGACATTCCTCCACTGTCTGGCTACCATCGTTCACGATGACGCCACCCTATGATGTTGATGATGATGAGAAAATTTAATTTCGTCATTATTTTGTTAGAGAAATATTGTATATGCTGTTGTAATAGAGATAAAAAATAATATATAAATGTAATTTTTTTTATTATTGTTATTTGACACTTTATTGGTAAACTACATGATACATTCTGCAACATAGGACATGAAATATAAAGACCACAATAGAATATGACTGTAGTGAACCAAGGGGCGATCAAGCTACTGGGCGATCAAGATCAAGCTACCGCTTTATCGATCAAGCTACTGAGGTGGGTTGTTTAATGATAATAATAATAATAAGATAACTCACCGAGAGACAGTCCAGGAACAGCTCCATCCCCCGTTGCTCAGGAAGCGCGCACAGTTGATGGCTGTCTCGTCCGTCACGTTCCACATGGCAGACCACGCCACCTCCAGGATGTCATCACACCTCCGCTTCTCCACCCGATCCTTGATGAGCCGCAGCATTTTCTGAAACCAGGAGCACAATCATTAATACAACAGAAAAAAAAATAGAAGAAAGAGAATGAGAAACAAAGATGAAAGAAGATGAAGATTGAAAATTGCTGAGATAAAGTTCCCGAAAAGTACACTAGTACTTCATGGGAACAAAAAAATGTATATACAAAAGATAAAAAAATAAAGATCATTATTATTATTAAATAAAATTCTGAATGTTTTTCCCCTAATATATAAAAACAGCAATCATCTTAGAAGCCAAATAAAAATGGCTTAGGATGGGTTCTCTGTATAAAAAAAAATATGAAAAATAAAACAAATGATTTATTATTATTATTAATTGCCGGCCCCACTCAGGCTGGGTGAGGTTATCACGCCACCTCCAGGATGTCATTACAGCGCCGCTTCTCCACCCGGTCCTTGATGAGCCGCAGCATTTTCTGAAACCAGGAGCACAATAATTAATTGCCGGCCCTACTCAGGCTGGGTGAGGTTACCACGCCACCTCCAGGATGTCATCACAGCGTCGCTTCTCCACCCGGTCCTTGATGAGCCGCAGCATTTTCTGAAACCAGGAGCACAATAATTAATTGCCGGCCCTACTCAGGCTGGGTGAGGTTACCACGCCACCTCCAGGATGTCATCACAGCGTCGCTTCTCCACCCGGTCCTTGATGAGCCGCAGCATTTTCTGAAACCAGGAGCACAATAATTAATTGCCGGCCCTACTCAGGCTGGGTGAGGTTACCACGCCACCTCCAGGATGTCATCACAGCGTCGCTTCTCCACCCGGTCCTTGATGAGCCGCAGCATTTTCTGAAACCAGGAGCACAATAATTAATTGCCGGCCCTACTCAGGCTGGGTGAGGTTACCACGCCACCTCCAGGATGTCATCACAGCGTCGCTTCTCCACCCGGTCCTTGATGAGCCGCAGCATTTTCTGAAACCAGTATGAATCAGTATCAGTATAAACTGTATAAACAGAAAAGTGAGAAGTTGTTTTAAATGTACATGAATATCAGAACATACCTGGACAGCTGTTTCGAGCTTATTTGCTCTCGTCAGCAGGTAATAGTTCTGATTATCCATGCCATGAACTAACCTCTCTATTTTAATCAGTATAAACAGAATTCAGTATAAACAGTATAACCTCAGGCTGGGTGAGGTTACCACACCTCCAGGATGTCATCACAGCGCCACTTCTCCACCCGATCCTTCATGAGCCGCAGCATTTTCTGAAACCAGGAGCACAATAATTAATCGCCGGCCCCACTCAGGCTGGGTGAGGTTACCACGCCACCTCCAGAATGTCATCACAGCGCCGGCGCCGCTTCTCCACCCGATCCTTGATGAGCCGCAGCATTTTCTGAAACCAGGACACATTTTAGATCGATATTCATGCCAAAAAATTGGCTCCTACTACTCTTTCCGCCGCCATCTGACCAAAACACGCCTCCGCTTTACGGTGGCGGGCAGTTTTAATTTTAATTTAATTTAATTTAATTGTTTATTTATGTCATATTTTACAATACATTATACATAAATTACATAATAAAACTTATAGCGGTTGTGGCTCCCAGTTCTCCGAGCGTGGAAGTTGAAAATTTAGATTAAGATTCTCTCTCTGTATTTCTTTTTACTTTATTTCCTTATCTTATCTGTCATGTATTATTCTACTTTTTTTTGTAAGATGCCTCCATCCACCCCTGTTGGGGGATTGAAAGGGGGCACCTGCTGGCATTAGCCTGAATCCCCCGTTCAAACCTTCATACAGTCATTTTACTTCTTTTTCTTCAAATTATATTATAATACTAGCGGGCTGTCGCCCACTTTGCGGGCCGAGGCATGGCCGTGAAAGCGAAAAATCCTTTTTCGCCAATGGCAGGTGTTGTAGTTTGAATTTCGAAAAATCCCGTCTTATTGCACATCTAGACTATAAGATAAAGCTACCTACCAAATTTCAGCGTCCTAGGACTTACGGTTTGGGCTGTAGAGCGATGATCAGTCAGTCAGTCAGTCAGTCAGTGACTTTGACATTTATATATTAAGATTAATAACAAGTTAGATAGATACAGAACAATAAAATGTAAAGCACAAAATTTGGACCTCCAGCAAAGCCAGGAGTGATCATCATTATTCTACTACGATTAAAAGCGACGTTAAACCCCCTCTCAAAAACAAATATTAACTCAATTTCGAAAAAAACGACCGAAAACAATACTTTCTATACCTTATAGGTGATTTGGCGGAAGAAATTGCCACAGGCAATAACCCCTTTAGGTAGGACATTAACTTCATTCTCTTTTTTTTTCCTGTATCTTTGTTTAATCTTATTGTTTTTCTTTATAATTTCATTCTATTTTACTACATGTTATACATTTTTGTTCTCCCTAATAAAGCTTACTATAATAATAATAATAATAATAATAGAAGGTAAAAAAAAACATTTCTCACCTTGATCACCCCCAGTTCCCCGAGCAGTTTCTTGTGGGCGTTGTCCACCTGGCAGGCGAGGGAGTTGAGAAGGTAGATGGCGATTCTCAGCACAAAGTTGGACCCGTTGGAGTTGGCCTCGTGCTCCATCTCGGTGATTATGTGGAGGAGGATGCGGACTAGACGGTCGTAGTCGAATTGCTGAAAAATAAATAAAATAAGGCTTGAAAAGTCACAATTTTGTGACTCTCAGTGTGTAATGTAGACAGCCATTATATTATTATTATAGACTGTTTGGAGTTCCACAAGAGAAGCACCAATTATCACACCGACCTCTATTAAATCTATTGTGACCAGTTAGACAGCCATAAAAACCAAAAAAAAAAAAAAAAAAATAGAGAAAAATAGAAAATACCAGGTAAAATTCTATAAGTTTAGTGTAATAGTTGTAAAAAAATGTCATGAAATAAAAAAACAAAAAAAATCCCCCGGGTAATATTGGGATATTTGTTTTACGGTGGAAATATACAAAAATGTGTACATAATGTTACAGAAAAGTAGAATAAAAGACAAAAAAGTACAAATATGATGGCATAAAATAAAACAAGTACAAGGATAAGAAATTTGACAGTACTTTAGGCAAAGCATTAGTTTTTATAGCAATGTTGCCTCAACACTGAATATACTTAATGCCTTAGAAAAGTATTTGAGGACAATTGAGAAATTTTCACATCTCGAGGTATCTTGAACTAGCACAGTGTGATGCAATGATGCATGAAATCTTTATCATGGTAATAATACTGTCTTGGAGCTGCATGAATACTTAAGTAAGCGTATGCCTATCAAAGTATGGTTATTATTACGTGACAAGAAGAAACAGAAGACTGAATAGAATAACAATACAATTATTATGGATTATTTCCTTATTTTTTTATTAATCCGGACTATGATTTTTATTGATCCGGACCGCGGAGATTTTTCTCATGTTAATCCGGATTTAATATCCGACCCCTGTTATAGACTAAGGAAAGTAATAAAAAAAAGGCAATATAGT
This sequence comes from Bactericera cockerelli, assembly GCA_024516035.1. Taxonomy (NCBI): domain Eukaryota; kingdom Metazoa; phylum Arthropoda; class Insecta; order Hemiptera; family Triozidae; genus Bactericera; species Bactericera cockerelli. The sequence continues at coordinate 14,029,253 of CM044959.1, read as the reverse complement.
TTGCGAAATAATAATATAATAATAATAAATTATTTTTACACAAAGAATACACAAATTACTTTTAATAAAAGAAGTTAATAATAATTACCTTCAATATTATCTTATTTGTTTCTTAATGTTACTTACTTGTACATAAAGGTATGTCAATCTGGACACGTAATAATAATAATGATAATAATTAATACAAAATGAGATCCGACCTCAGTAGCTTGAACGATAAGGCAATGAATTTGTAACCTGGAGGTCGGTGGTTCAAGTCACGGTTTCAGCGTGGATTTAGTAAAGCGAGTTTGAGTAGTTGTGATATCACGTAAGTGATTAACACAAATATGATAACTTAACTTAACATAATTAATACAAAATGAGTTTAAATTTGAGGACAATTGAGAAACACTCACAACATCTTGCGGTATCTTGAACTGGCACAGCGTGAGGCACCCGTTCCTCATCATGGTGTCGTCCTGCAGGTGCATATGCATCCCGTTCAGTATTGTGGTGATGATGTGGCGTAATGGTTGTGACTACTGCCCGTAGTCCAGAGGTCTCGAGTTCGACTCCCGGTTGGTGCAGACTTTTCGAAGAAAATTCTGTCCCTTCCAAACACGTGAGCCTGACACTTCCCTACCCAGGCTGGGTGAGGTTAATGTGGGGTAGCTGGTACGATTCCCAACGAATGGAGGGTAAAACCCCCGTTCTGACTATCTCAAATCAGGACGTTAAAACCGAATAGAATCAACTGGTCACAATAGATCTAATTAGGTAGCAGTGTTAATTGTGAGGGTTTCACTGAAAACCCTGCAACTAGGTCAGATAAGAAATACTTGAACATAAAGGTATGTCAATCTGGACACGTAATAATAATAATGAATACAAAATGAGTTTAAATTTGAGGACAATTGAGAAACACTCACAACATCTTGCGGTATCTTGAACTGGCACAGCGTGAGGCACCCATTCCTCATCATGGTGTCGTCCTGCAGGTGCATATGCATCCCGTTCAGTATTGTGGTGATGATGTGGCGTAATGGTTGTGACTACTGCCCGTAGTCCAGAGGTCTCGAGTTCGACTCCCGGTTAGTGCAGACTTTTCGAAGAAAATTCTGTCCCTTCCAAACACGTGAGCCTGGCACTTCCGGCCCTACCCAGGCTGGGTGAGGTTAATGTGGGTAGCTGGTACGATTCCCAACGAATGGAGGGTAAAACCCCCGTTCTGACTATCTCAAATCAGGACGTTAAAACCGAATGGAATCAACTGGTCACAATAGATCTAATTAGGTAGCAGTGTTAATTGTAAGGGTTTCACTGAAAACCCTTCAACTAGGTCAGATAAGAAATACTTGAACATAAAAAGGTATGTCAATCTGGACACGTAATAATAATAATTAATACAAAATGAGTTAAATTTGAGGACAAATGAGAAACACTCACAACATCTTGCGGTATCTTGAACTGGCACAGCGTGAGGCACCCGTTCCTCATCATGGTGTCGTCCTGCAGGTGCATATGCATCCCGTTCAGTATTGTGGTGATGATGTGTCGTAACGGTTGTGACTACTGCCTGTAGTCCAGAGGTCTCGAGTTCGACTCCCGGTTGGTGCAGACTTTTCGAAGAAAATTCTGTCCCTTCCAAACACGTGAGCCTGGCACTTCCGGCCCTACCCAGGCTGGGTGAGGTTAATGTGGGTAGCTGGTACAATTCCCAACGAATGGAGGGTAAAACCCCCGTTCTGACTATCTCAAATCAGGACGTTAAAACCGAATAGAATCAACTGGTCACAATAGATCTAATTAGGTAGCAGTATTAAAAGAAGAAAGATGGCTTTTGCAGGGCATATTATGAGAGGTTCAAGTGGAGAGTGGTTGTTGAACATCTTAGAAGGAAAAATTGCTGGCACCCGCGACAGAGGACGGCAGAGAAGGAAATGGTCTGATGATATCAAGGAGTGGGCGAACATAAGAACATAAGGAGAATGCAAGAGATTGGCGGAGCAGAGAGAAGAATGGAAAAATGCTATATTGAATATTGACTGATGCAACCTTCGGCTACGAAGATGCAACCTATGAATGAATGAATGTTAATTGTAAGGGTTTCACTGAAAACCCCTCAACTAGGTCAGATAAGAAATACTTGAACATAAAGGTATGTCAATCTGGACACGTAATAATAATAATTAATACAAAATGAGTTAAATTTGAAGACCATTGAGAAGCACTCACAACATCTTGAGGTATCTTGAACTGGCACAGCGTGAGGCACCCGTTCCTCATCATGGTGTCGTCCTGCAGGTGCATATGCATGCCGTTCAGTATTGTGGTGATGATGTGCCGCTTGGTGAGGGAGCTGAGCACCGGCCGGTCCTTCATCTTGACTATGTAGAAGAGATTGGCGCTGCGAGGCGGAGAGAAAGAAAGGGGTTTAAATGTATAATGTACTTCAATTTTTTTTTTTTTTTTTAGTGGAATAGTTTATTTATTTATTAAATTGATCAATTTTAAAATCACAGGAGATAGACTTGATCCATCCCACTTGCATGAGGCAATGTACCTAACATGCAGGTAGCATTACCTCGTTGGATCGCCAAAGAAATCCTCTGAAAGAGGAAAGCCTTGGCGGCCCTATTGCCAGTGAGACGAACTAAGCCATCAAATGTATTTTAAATGTAAATCAAATTTAATTTTATCCTAATTGTAAACATACAGGAATGTATAAATATACAGTAAATTGATTGATTGATTGATTGGGTTTTCTTTTTAATTCCGTTGCACGCAACAAGCAATGTTGCAACCACGCAAATAATAATATAATATCGCCTTATTTATACTGCCCGATTAGGACTATTAAGTCCTATTATTCTGGACTATTAATCTCTGGATTCACAGAGTGCTGCCTTTACCACTGAGCTACCGGGACAGACAATCATAATGAATTTGCATTAATTATTCTAGAAATCCTTTTTCATTGTGTATGAGCTAAGGACTTAAAATCCTCTCTTTTTCTTTTTTTTGTCTAGGGGTGCTGTAGTCCCCCAGTTTCTTAGTACCGGCCGCTCCTGTTAATAAAGTATTCAATAATAATAAACTTTAGTAACAGAAATACTTGTATTAAATTTTCCATTTTTCTACATTTTTATTCTTATGTATTTCCCGGGGACACAAACTGCCTTAATTTTGAACTATTTTTCACCATGTTGTTACTCTTGTTGTAGCTTGGCTTGGCTACAGTTGAAGGGGGAATGATGGTCCCCAGCCAATTTTATTTCAAAGTTAACTCATTCTGAACCATATATTTCTAGGTGCAATCAACCATCTTGAGGACTTAGACTTTTTCTTTATAGCCATTAAATACTTAGGGAACTGCAAGTCCTGGCTTGTATGGTTTTTTTCATTATTGGTTGACAAATACAATAATTGCACATAAACCAAAGTCAATAATAGGAAAAGTCTTTTTTTCTGTGTCTAGCAAGACACAGGTCTTCTCCCCGTTTAACGCGCCCCCAGCCGGACATTTTTTACGATCTGACTATCTGGATATGCCATGTCTTACCTCCCGGATATCTGGATGTGCCATGTCTTACCTCCCGGATATCTGGATGTGCCATGTCTTACCTCCCGGATATCTGGATGTGCCATGTCTTACCTCCCGGATATCTGGATGTGCCATGTCTTACCTCCCGGATATCTGGATATGACATATCTTACCTCCCGGATATCTGGATTTGCCATATCTTACCTCCCGGATATCTGGATGTGCCATGTCTTACCTCCCGGATATCTGGATATGCCATGTCTTACCTCCCGGATGCCAGCCTCCGTGGCGTAATGGTTGTGACTACTGCCCGTAGTCCAGAGATCCCGAGTTCGATCCCCGGTTGGAGCAGACTTTTCGAAGAAAATTCTGTTCCCTCCAAACACGTGAGGCTGGCATTTCCGGCCCTACTCAGGCTGGGTGAGATTAATGTGGGTAGCTGGTACGATTCCCAACGAATGGAGGGTAAAACCCCCGTCCTGTCTACTTCAAGTTAGGACGTTAAAACCAAATAGAATCAATGGACATGAAAGGAGCCTAGACATTGGATCTGGCCGTCCATATAATCCTGTCACCACCGTGATTTACGTATCTGTCCCTATCTCACGGACACGGAATTTTAATTACCTCCCGGATATCTGGATGTGCCATGTCTTACCTCCCGGATATCTGGATGTGCGATATCTTACCTCCCGGATATCTGGATGTGCCATGTCTTACCTCCCGGATATCTGGATTTCTGGATATGCCATTTCTCACCTTTCAGATTTCTAGATATGCCATTTCTTACCTCCCGGATATCTGGATTTCTGGGTATGCCATTTCTCACCTTCCAGATATCTGGCTTTCTGGATATGCCATTTCTCACCTTCCAGATATCCGGATTTCTGGATATGCCATTTCTCACCTTCCAGACTTCTGGATTTCTGGATATGCCATTTCTTACCTCCCGGATATCTGGATATGCCATTTCTCACCTTCCAGATTTCTAGATATGCCATTTCTTACCTCCCGGATATCTGGATTTCTGGGTATGCCATTTCTCACCTTCCAGATATCCGGATTTCTGGATATGCAATTTCTCACCTTCCAGATATCCGGATTTCTGGATATGCCATTTCTCACCTTCCACATATCCGAATTTCTGGATATGCCATTTCTCACCTTCCAGATATCCGGATTTCTGGATATGCCATTTCTCACCTTCCAGACTTCTGGATTTCTGGATGTGCCATGTCTTACCTCCCGGATATCTGGATGTGCCGCTCGGTCAGGTGCGTGTCGAGAGCTTCCAGCACCACCACCAGGGCCCGCTCTATGTCCACACAGGTGTCGTAGCGGAAGATGTGGTACAGATCATTCAGCACCTGCTGCAGCATCTCCGGCCGGTCCATGTAGGCCTTGGCGGCAGTCAGCAATTGATATCTGGATTTCTGGATATGGCATTTCTCACCTTCCAGATATCTGGATTTCTGGATATGCCATTTCTCACCTTCCAGATATCTGGATTTCTGGATATGCCATTTCTCACCTTCCAGATATTTGGATTTCTGGATATGCCATTTTTCACCTTCCAGATATTTGGATTTCTGGATATGCCATTTCTCACCTTCCAGATATCCGGATTTCTGGATATGCCATTTCTCTACTCCCGGATATCTGGATTTCTGGATATGCCATATTTCACCTTCCACATATCTGGCTTTCTGGATATGCTATTCCTCACCTCCCGGATATCTGGATTTCTGGATATGCCATTTCTCACCTTCCACATATCTGGCTTTCTGGATATGCTATTTCTCTCCTCCCGGATATCTGGATTTCTGGATATGCCATTTCTTACCTCCCGGATATCTGGATTTCTGGATATGCCATTTCTTACCTCCCGGATATCTGGATTTCTGGATATGCCATTTCTCACCTTCCAGACTTCTGGATTTCTGGATGTGCCATTTCTCACCTTCCAGATATTTGGATTTCAGGATTTGCCATGTTTTACCTCCCGGATATCCGGATTTCTGGATATGCCATTTCTCACCTTCCAGATATTTGGATTTCTGGATATGCCATTTCTCACCTTCCAGATATCTGGATTTCTGGATATGACATTTCTCACCTTCCAGATATCTGGATTTCTGATATGCCATTTCTCACCTTCCATACTTCTGGATTTCTGGATATGACATTTCTTACCTCCCGGATATCTGGATTTCTAGATATGCCATTTCTTACCTCCCGGATATCTGGATTTCTAGATATGCCATTTCTTACCTCCCGGATATCTGGATTTGCCATTTCTTACCTCCCGGATATCTGGATTTCTAGATATGCCATTTCTTACCTCCCGGATATCTGGATTTGCCATTTCTTACCTCCCGGATATCTGGATTTCTGGATATGCCATTTCTTACCTCCCAGATATCTGAATTTCTGGGTACGCCATTTCTCACCTTTCAGATATCCGGATTTCTTGATATGCCATTTTCACCTTCCAGATATCCGGATTTCTGGATATGCCACTTCTCATCTTCCAGATATCCGAATTTCTGGATATGCCATTTCTCACCTTCCAGATATCCGGATTTCTGAATATGCCATTTTCACCTTCCAGATATCTGACTTTCTGGATATGCCATTTCTTACCTCCCGGATATTTGGATTTCTGTATACGCCATCTCTTACCTCCCGGATATCTGGATGTGCACTGTCTTACCTCCCGGATATCTGGATACGCCATGTCTTACCTCCCGGATATCTGGATGTGCCGCTCGGTCAGGTGCGTGTCGAGAGCTTCCAGCACCACCACCAGGCGCGCTCTATGTCCACACAGGTGTCGTAGCGGAAGATGTGGTACAGATCATTCAGCACCTGCTGCAGCATCTCCGGCCGGTCCATGTAGGCCTTGGCGGCCGTCAGCAGTTGCAGCTCGTTGCAGTCTCCGGCCACCTGGGGGGAAGTAACACGGTTATTTATTTATATTTATTATTATTATTCAACACTCTATCTCTATATATAAAACAGAAAAAAGGACTACCTATCTACCTATGTTTGTTTGTTTGTCCGGAGTTGTTTAGCCAAAACGGTAAGAGATAGCGAAAAATGTCTCAGAACAGATCCCCCCACAACCATTATCACTTTGTTCAGAAAAATTATATAAAAAGTTCAAAAAGGCATTGCTGTCCAGCAGTACGACCATGCCTTAGTAAATTTGAAATTTAGTCCCGTTGCAAAGCACGGGCAAACGGCTAGTTAGATATAAAGGGTTGGGTGGAAGAGATTGCCAAAGGCAATAACCCCGCCCTTTAGTTAGGACATATATAATGCCATATATTTATTTATTTTTCTCTTATGTTGTATTTTAATTTGTAATTATTTGTGTTGTATATAATATGTCCAATTAATAAAGTGTAAATAAATAAATATGTACCTATAAAACAAAGAATTATTTTAACAATGAAAAATATGAAAACAATATAATATACAATAAAAATGAAAAAGAATAGAAAAATATATAGAAACATATATATTATGTCCTAACTAAACTCCTAACAATCTCTTCCACCCAACCCTATTATTTATTCCTGGTTCCACACATACCCTTTAAGAAAAAAAAGTAATTGTGCCCCAGAACCACTTTTGCATTACTTCATGACACTTTACGTTTACCATTCATGCCATTCCGATTAGGACTATTAAAGTCCCATTATTCCAGCAGTTAGCCCAAGAATGCCCAATCAGGACAAGAATGCCCAATCAGGAATCAGGCTACCAACACCGCCAATCACCCCAAGAATGCCCAATGAGTCACTTTATATCAGCAGTAAGCCCAAAACGTATTATAATGTGGTAAAAATCCCAAATGAGAGGATAACTTGTCATGCCCCGGCTGGGTTTCGAACCCGTGACTCTGGATTACCAGTCAGACTCCTTGACTACTGAGCTACTGAGACGGACAGTAAAGTTGTGATCCCCATGACAACGTGCACTGGTTGTCAAGTGGTTAAGGCGCTAGTCTGGTAATCCAGGTAGCGTAGGGATCCGTTGGTTCGAATCCCACCCAGTGCATGAAATTTTGTCTGTGACTTAGCAAAGCGAACAGTTCATTCAGAGTAGGAGAATATTAGGATCCTAGTGCATAGTGCACTGGTAGTCAAGTGGTTAAGGCGCTAGTCTGGTAATCCAGGTAGCGTGAGGATCCGTTGGTTCGAATCCCACCCAGTACATGAAATTTTGTCTGAGATTTAGTAAAGCGAACAGTTCATTCAGAGTAGGAGAATATTAGGATCCTAGTGCATAGTGCACTGGTAGTTAAGTGGTTAAGGCGCTAGTCTGGTAATCCAGGTAGTGTAGAGATCCGTTGGTTCGAATCCCACCCAGTGCATGAAATGTTGTCTGAGATTTAGTAAAGCGAACAGTTCATTCAGAGTAGAAGAATATTAGGATCCTAGTGCATAGTGCACTGGTAGTCAAGTGGTTAAGGCGCTAGTCTAGTAATCCAGGTAGCGTAGGGATCCGTTGGTTCGCATCCCACCCAATGCATGAATTTTTCCTCAATAATTTGAGTTTCAGACCACATAATAATAATACTCTGAGGGTTAGGTGGTAGAAAATGCTTTGAGCATTAACCTCGCCTGGTGGTTACCATCCACTAAACTTTAGTGATTCTCTAGATTCTAGAGAAACGCGCTAATCTGGTAATTTGATCCATACAGAGAGAAAGCGTCGTGGACCTCGATCCAGAAAGAACTCTCACTCTCATAATCCCCATAACTTCCTTTCCAACTGTCACACAACGCACTCTGATTCGTTAATTTGAACGAAAGAACCAACTCTCACTCTCATAATCATCATAACTCCCTTTCCAACTGTCACACAACACACTGTGATTCGTTAATTTGAACGAAAGAACCAACTAACCAAATCACGGTTAAAAGGGAAATTTGGGGATTATGAGAGTGAGACTGGTTTCTGGAACTCACCCTCAGGGCCGGTATGTCGTGTCGATGGCTGGCCCCGTGCTGGGCAGCATAGAGGCCCAGGAACTCCAGGGGCCGGTTCACACGGGAGGCCAGGCCCGGGATATCCGTGCCCGTGAGGTATGGCTGGCCCTTGGCGTTCGGGTCTAGCTCAGCTACGCCTGAAGTGAGGTAAGAAAGAAAGGAATTTTTTTTTTCAACAAATACTTGAAAGATCGTATTATTTATGTTTTTTTTTTTTTTATTTTATTTATTATATTGATTAATTTTAAAATCACAGGAGATCCACTTGATCCATCCCACTTGCATGAGGCAATGTACCTAACATGCAGGTAGCATTACCTCGTTGGATCGCCTTGAATACTTTAAATAAATTTTATTTACATATAATCATCTTCTTCCTTTTTAATCACAAAGTTTCAGTAGGGTCCTGAGTGTGTTAGCATGTGTTGGACCCTACCGTACAAGAAAGGCATTTTTGTATATAAAATTCTGCAAATTTAAATGTTTTAATTAAAATTACTATTTTAGTTAATTTTATTCTTAGTTTTATTATTTTAAATTAACTTACTGAGTAAGACTAACGCATTATTTTCTATTGAATTATATAATATTTCAAAACTGTCACGCGATTTATTCTTCAAAATACAATCATCATCATCGCCACTTCCGTTACAACTCTCATCATCAGAGAGTTATGAATTATTAAATATTATTTTAATATTCCAAGAAACTATTCTCCTGTGTACCTGGAGTCAACATTTGAGGAGCATACGTGCAAAAATGAATATCTCCAAAAATACAAAAATGGAGTTAGGAATTGATTCTAACAGTTTATACTGAGCAGAAGTCACAAAATTAAACAATAAACGACCTTACTCGAACACAGCCCATAGTAATTGCACTTTCAAAATGACCGTATCAATCAAATCTGAACAGATCCATACTTGTTTTCTATATTGTTTTACTTTTCATAATATCAGTTTTTCCTTCATACTGAAAATTCATATTTCCGCAGATGTTCTTTTTTGCACGTATGCTCCTCATTTATCTCCTCGCTAATAGTCTATAATACCTATTTACTGTAATAGATGTAATTTTGATTTAGACCTTAATATGAAACAAGAGAAACAAAGGTGCAGGGAGGCCCTGGAAATGGGTATTTAACCTATGTACAGTGTCCATCTGAGCCTTGACATCCTGTTAACCTAATTGCAGCATTACTGCTGGAAGTAAACAGTGTTAAAAAGAAAGAAAAAAATAGACTGAGCATCTGTTAAATTACAAATACTTGTCACAATGGTTGTACCCCAACATGACAGCACCAGGAATCCTGAAATCCGATCAAAGGTCTACTACAATAAAAACTACTTACACCTGACATATTTACCTTTCATCCTATTACAAATATATTGTTAGGAATAATGCACCTAAATTTAAGTTTAGTTAAAACATTTCAGTTATTGTCACCGTGGCAGAGTGAGTTAGCGCGCTAGGCATTGCACGCATGGTGATCTGGGTTCAATTCCCAGCGGGGCAGGAATTTTTCTGCTCTGTACTTAGATGTTCGGGGTCCACTCATACCTCGTGAGGAAAAATGAGTAGTTACTTGTATGAGTAACGACCAGTGGCGGCATTACCAGAGTAAAAAGAAATTAAAGAAATAGAATAATTCGAAATGTAAAGGAGGCTCTTAGTAATGCTGCGCTACCCACAAAAATTGTGAAGAGGCCTTGTGCTTCACCACAAATAAAATCATACATAAATACATTTCATTTATTGGTGTGTTTCGAACCATTTAAGGTCGAAACACAGTGTAGAAATTACAATAAGAAAAAAAAAAGATGGTTACGTTACCTCGTCCAGCCAGATTAGTGCCGGATATGTCAAGAGCTTCTAGATAGGGTAACTTGAAGATTATGTAGGAGAGTATGTTGTTGGGGTTGGGGGAGTAGTTGCCATACTCTGGGGTCTCGTATGAAGTGGAGATGTCCAGGTGTCTATGAAATGAGGGAGGGTTACATAAAAAAATTAATCATGCATTGATAGTCAAGTGGTTAACACCCTAGTCTGGTGATCCAGTAGCGTAGGGATCCGTTGGTTCGAATTCCACCCAGTGAATGATTTTTTCCTCGTTAATTTGAGTTTGTGACCACTTAATAATAAGACTCAGAGGGTTAGGTGATAGGAGAAGCTGTGAGCATTAAAATTGCCTGGTGGTTAACTTCCACTAAAGATTTTTTTTATTATAAAATTACCAGCAGTTAAAGTTGTACCCTGTGTTGCTCAGAAAGGTATTGCTTCAATACTGTATCATGTCAGTGGTTCAAGTCCCCGGTTGAGCGTGGATTTAGCTATCACTAATGAACACAAATATGATAACTTTAACTTAACTTACGTACCTATATAAAAAATAGATACTCACTTTAAGAGGGACAGGGAACAGATATACGCAAGATTATCTTTCACCATGGGCACATTGAACAGAACAAGTGACACCAGTGTGTTCTTGAACTCTGTGAGGAAGGACAAATCAGCATTGGGGAACATGAAAACGCATCGGCTAAGATTCAGATGTGTCAGATGAGGCATGTCCCTGTAGAGCTGGGTGCATATTGACTGACTCATAAGTGTTTGACCAATGAGTGAGAAGCGACAGAGCTTGGGAGCTTTGAGGATGTAACCTGGGAAATTTACAACAGGAATTTTGTAAACAAAATATTTGATATTCATCCTTGCAAACTGAAAAGTTTCTGGTTTGAGGATGCAATTTAGGTGAGTTAAAAAAGGGCGTTAAATAAAGGACCAAATTATTTAAGAAATTAATAAATTATAAAAAATACATAACATACAAAATATATATTATAATGCCAACTTCAATTTTTGTGAGGGGAAAAAACATTAAACTAGTTTGGAGTTTGATTTAGTATAGTAAAAATGCTGATATTTTTTTATATATTATTATTGTTTTTTTTTACTAGGAAAGATATTATTTATTTCACTATAATTCTCACCTCTTTGTTTGTATGTAAGGGAGCTACTTGGTTTCCCTGTTTCACCTATATTGATTTCAAAGTCAGTCATCATGAAGTCATCAGACTTTTGCTTGTCTCCCCCCGCTATTTCTACATCCAAACACTTTGGAAACACATTACACTGAGGACCAAGACTCAGGGAATACAGCTGATCACTGTGTTGGTTCAGAACCTCAAGACTGGCTTGAGTTATTTTTTCACACTTGATGAGCTCAAGCTTGTGAAGGTGATGTTTGAGTAGCTTTGCCATGCCACTGTCGGAGACCTCAGCATTCCGCAACTGAACAGACTTTATGTAAGTGACCTCTTTAGTGAGAAATGTGTCTATGAATGCATCCTTGACAATTTTTCCTGGAAATCAAAAGTACTTTTTGTTGAAATGTGTTTTTGGTAGAGTAACTTTTATTCTGAATTACATACCTCCACTTTAACCCACTTTAAATATTGTGTTTTTGAGAGGTTAGGATATGAGGTGACCATAGACATGTTTTTTATTATATACATTTATAACCAGACTTTACCTACTTGAGTTTACATTTTGGAATATTTTTTTTTTTTTAGGAAAAAAAAAATGGATTTTATTGGATTTGGATTCTGGTAAACTCTAGTAAAAATTATTCCAGTTTTCAGGAAAAAGAAAGGTCTATCTTCCATGGATATTTACAAGAGTTTATTAGAAAATTGCCATTTTAGTAATTTGTTCTTTGTTTGTGTTGTGATCTGTATTGTTGTTGACTTGAGTAAGTTTTAAAATTTGTGGTGGGGATAACTAGACTTACCAGAATGGATTAGGAATTGGATTCTGGTAAAATATAGTTAAGTCTTTAAGGAGAAAAATGATGAATTTCTTGGTAGGTACATAAGTAGGTACAAAAGTTGACTGTTTATTTTCCTTTTTAAAATGATGAAATTTTGAGTTTTATAATGCTGAGCAACCCATTAAAAGTATGATATAATAACACAATGAAACATCATACATTATGTATCCCATAGACATAAGAGGAGATATCTGTATAGTATAATAATGACAGTAATATTAATAATGAAAAAAACAGAAACAAAGAAAATCCTCCAACTGACTAACTGTACCTACTAGAAGATTTTGAAAACAATAAAGCAATGTATGATATACCTAGATACATTAAATAAACATATCATAGGTAGATAAATGAAAAATTGTATATCTAACTTAAAAAGTAAAAAAAAAAATTGGATGATAGGTATGGATTTGGAATGGATGCTTGGAAAATTACCTGGTAGGTACCTAATAAAGTATTGATAAGCATTGATTAGTCATCAACCTTTGAAATTTTGATAAAACAAATCAGCTAACAAAAAGTTAGACACAGCTGATTCAATCTAATTTTCTTACAGCAGTAATTTCACTGCATGAAATGAGGAATATTTTGTTAATTTTACTTTACAAATTATAACACACTCACTCAATCATTCAGTGATTGAATATTGTATCTCTAGAATAGTAACAGCTATGAAATTGTAATTATTTAACATGGGTTCAATCAATGGTTCCCAAAATATTTCTTGAAAGTCCATGTTTAACAACAGCTCTTCATACTTATAGAAATTATGTTGAATTTTCTATTAAGCTCAGGCTAGAGTTAAAATGTCAATTTAAGAAGCCTTTCCTAAGTTTGAAAACCTCTATGGGACCCTAATTATCATAGTTCTTATACCAGTATTTCAAAATGATAAATGAAGAAAAAAACATCTTAGCCTTGACCATTCACTTTCCATCATTGCTTACCTGATTTCTCATACATGGACAAGAACTTTTCACTGATCTCTCTTGGAAACTTGACGTCTTCGTGTCTGAATTTGTTGACATCTTGAGCTTTGTAGGTGAATCTATCGACATTATGCAACAAATACCTAATACATTGATCTACCAGTGGTTCAGGCTCACTCCCTCGATGAACAGTCAGATACATCTTAGAGCTTTTTTGAAGGACAGGTCCTGATAAAAACTTTCAAGTCAAGATAAACATCTAAAGTTCGTGCTTAGAACAAACAGAACCACCATACAAATCTAAAAATTGATAAAAATCCTCTTGGAGATGGGTAAACAAAGTGGCATTGATTCAACAGAATGAGAACACAAGATTTTCCAGGTTTTTTTCCTCTGGTCTTATCAACATTTTGAATGTTTCCCTTGAAAAAAACGCAAGAACAAGAAGAAAACTGATCCGAGTTGCTGAATTCAAATCACTGAAACACACTACACAAAAATTGGTCACTAATTAATTTAACAGCAAGCAAAAGCCAAAAGTCTATCAGATTAGTAATCAGTAAAAAATTGGTTTGCAGAAGAAAAATGTTTTTTTCGTTTATTTACCTTATTTACCTAATGCACAATAGATGAACAGCTGACGGTGTTGTAGTTCCAAGAAAAACGCTAGAGAGCAGCACCAGTACCGTTTTGATAACAAAATACAGGGTGGTTTGATAACAAATATTTAGAATAAAATTTTAGATGAATTTATTTAGGTGGTTGCAGGTATACATAGTTAATTATTTTCCCAGATTCCACTGTGTGAATTATTCGAAACGTTTCACAGCAATTTGTGCAACTATTCAACCTCATTTGAATCTAAAAGAAGAGCATAAAACATTGCGAAGCGCTTTGCAACGTTGCCTTGTGAGACAAAATGTTGCAATCAGTGGAATAATATTATATATAATTTAGCGTAACATTTATAAATGTTACGCTAAAAGCAATATCTACCTTCTATTCCCTTCAGATAATAGAAACTATAAACATTAATATTTAGGAATCTTTTTATCCTCAATAATAAACTTTAAGGGCCGGAATTAGTTACACGTTTTTGTAATATACCTCTGTAGCGCTGAGTCTCGGATCGCGCACTGTCTTAGGGTTTAATTAATAAACGAATTCCATAACTCGAGTCATTGCTAAGGGCGAAATTAATAGACAAATTCTAGGTCACAAGTCATTGCTAAGCGTCGGTTTTCCCTATCTTACATAGTACGCAATCTGTGACTTAGAGCCATAGAGGTATTACAAAAACGTCTATTAATTCCACCCTAAGACTCGGTTTTCACTTTCTTACACATTAAGGGCGGAATTAATAGACGTTTTTGTAATATACCTCTGTGGGGCTAAGTCACGGATTGCGTATTGTGAAAGATAGGGAAAACCGACTCTTAAAAATTACTTGTGATAAAGAATTTTCTATTAATTTCGCCCTAAGTATGCAATCCGTGACTTTGCGCCACAGAGGTATTAGAAAAACGCCTCATAATTCCGTGATAGGTGTTATGCTGTTATGGGGTATGATAAGTCCTATTGATACACCTTGTAGCGAAAATACGCAAGAACACCTACATCCGCGAAGACATAGATTAATTTTCATATTTTTCACTGACGTAAAATAGAACAGTTGGTGCGTACTTATAATAAATTTATTATGTACAGAGTGCACCTAATATTGTTGCAAAAAACATACACACAATGTCAATTGTACAATGGATAGTGGACACAATACTTCCTCGTGAATGGTTCACATCGTACAATTTGACTCGCATAATAGATATTGTATGAGTATGAGCATTGAGTATCAGTTCACTTATCTCTAAAAATATTCTCTACCGATTTTTTGCGAACTTTTTTCATACTGGTAGATTAGTCTTTTTCCCTAATATTCCTCAAAAAAAATCATACTCCTCTATTCCACATTCTTATTCTTAGGTATTCCACAAAAAATTCTGTAGTGTCAAACATCAGAGCTCAATAATAAGAAACCTATTATTATAGATTCCTATACAACTTTTATGACAAACTTTGACACTATTTTACCTATTCACAAACATAATTTCATCAAAATCAGGTGGATACCTGATTTGTTCACGAGATATATCTAACAGTGTGAAAAAGACACACGCAAAATGGACTTTTCTACCTATAAACCGAATTACTTAATATACCTACATTGTTCGTTGGTTCAAAGTTGAAATTCTAAATTGGACCATTTTCAACTCCGACCTTCCATAACTACATTATCTATGTTTGTCTACAAAATTTCGCTAAAAAAATCGTTAAAAAAACCGTTAAAATAATACCTAGAGATATTTATTTCGCAATCCAATTGCCTTTTTTCTTTTAACAAGAGCGATATCATAATAATTATAGGTATGTAGTTATCAGATTTAAAAAGAAAAAAGATGAGTGTTTCACAGCCTTTTTTATTTTGTAGCCATGAAATAGCAGCAACTGTAGACGCTTGTGGTCTGTGTTGTAGCCTACCCATCCCGTAGTATGCCTGCCCTCTGATGGGCGAGAAGTGACACAATACTTCCCATTTAGATGCTGGGTCAACACGAGCGTATCGGAAGGTATCCCTTACAAACAATTATTGTAATCAAATTAAGAATATAATTTTTTGTCAGCACGGGGGATCGAACACGGGACCTTCCGCATAGCAAGCGAGTGCTTAACCACTGAGCTAATCGCGCGCAATTATCACAAGATACTGTCGGAAGTAAAATATTATCACAACATCCCAAATACTAAACTTATTATGCTCTTAAAAATAATGTTTTTGAAAGTTCAATGGTCAAAAACTTACTGATTAGGTTCATCCCGTTCTCAAAACATAGGTACATACGTATACCTAACTATACCTACTAAGCTAAGAGTATACTGAACTTAATCAACTACGGACTTCTGAACAGGGGGTGTACTGTACAATTCCTTATGATAAGGCTGATAAGAGAGTGCGTCAGCAATGACGTCATGATGACAGAATGCTGATAATGCTGATTGACTGTCTAGATGACAGATAACAATATTAATAGCACTACCACCTGGAAACCTCAAGGTCACTGTTTTAATGCTCAACCGTTATGAAAATTGAAAATGAATAATTTCCGTGCATTGGGTAGTGGTTGAGGCGCTAGTCTGGTAATCTAGATAGCGTTGTTACATTTACTCTAATCCAGAATATTATATGTAGTAAGCAAGCACGCGATTAGCTGAGTGGTTAAGCACATGCTTTCCATGCGGAAGGTCCCGTGTTCGATCCCCCGTGCCAACAAAAATTTGTACTCTTAATTTGGTTACAATTGTTTGTAAGGGATACCTTCCGGTGCGCTTGTGTTGACCCAGCACCTAAATGGGAAGTACTGTGTCACTTCTCGCCCATTAGAGGGGAAGCATACTACAGGATGGGCAAGCTACAACACAGACCATAAGCGTCTACAGGCTGTGAAACACTCATCTTTTTTTTTAATTAACTATCTACAATTCTACACATAATAGTAGTCGACAACTCTTTACCGGATTTGACGGTCTCTTGGAATTTTCACATTCATATATCTAATTATTCATTTAAGTGAAATTTAAAAAATCGTCATACAATAAATATTAATAAACATTATCCTATAGGTACAATACATAGAAAATGAAAATACCGATGTAATTAATATTCAAGAGGCATGTCAAACAATGCTGACACTGTTCGACATTGTGTATTTATTTTCTTTTTACAATAAATTAATATTTTGATTTTAATTATTTATCTATTTTATTAATTTATTTTACAAAGTTTACAATACAATAGATATTTTTACAGGAAAGGAAAAACAAAATAGATATTGGAAGGACATACGTAGGTACCTACATAATACATGTACAAAATACTACAATTCACAGTTTAAATGATATTTAGCTCATAAGTTAAAGCTATTAGGATTAAAAATGGTTCTTTAAATCTTTATTTTTCTCAAAAGTAAACGTTAAAAATCCATAAATAATTATTAATAAGATCATATTCAATAGATATGGATTCTTTTTTTCACTGGCCAGGATTTGAACCAGCAAATAACAGTCTGAGTTTCAATTGTCTTAGCCAATACCTACACAATAAATTAAAAATTATTAGGAATTCAAAACCACCTGGCAACACTGAGAAAAAATTACCTGGTTAATTGTGAACAATGAGAAAAGCGCACATCTTGGAGAAACAAATTAATATAAAAAAAATTAAACATGGCGGAATTGGAAACAAATAGCAGTTATTTACACCTAACTAATTGGTTACTATGGTAACAGAAAGACAAATAAATAAATAAAAACAAATACCTACACACTTTAAACTTTCAAATCAACCTTCAAATTCCAACTGTACCGATTGAGGTACATACCTAGGTACCTGTATAAAAAAAAACATAATCTTCCAATCAATAATTGAATTTAAATTTCTTCACCTTTTGGGCGGGAGAGAGGACATATCAATGTGACCTTGAACCTTAATAAACCCATGCTGATTAATGTTGATTTATCTCAATAGAAGGAAATGCTGAGTTTTCTCCTTAGAATGCTGAATTATCTCCTTAGAATGCTGAGTTATCTCAATAGAATGCCAAATTACCTCAATAAAAAAATGCTGATTTATCTTAACAGATAGGAAAGCTGTTCCATCTCAATATTAAGAAATGCTGATTCATTTCAACAGAGAGTAGTTCTGATCCATTTTAATAGAGGGAACTGCTGATGCATCTCAATGGAGGGGAGTGCTGATCTATTTCAAAGGAGAGAAATGCTGAACTATCTCAATAGATGGCAATGCTGAGCGTTCTCAATGGATGGGAGTGATGATCCATCTCAATGGATGGAAATGCTGATTCATTTCAACAGAGGCTAGTTCTGATCCATCTCAATAGAGGGGAAATGCTGAATTATCACAATGAAGGTGAGTGCTGATACATCTCAATGGAGGGTAATGCTGAGTTATCTCAATAGATGGGAATGCTGATTCATTTCAACAGAGGGTACTTCTTAGTTCTGATCTATCTTAATAGAGGGGAATTGTTGAACTTATCTCAATGGAGGGGAGTGCTGATGCATCTCAATGGAGGAGGAGAAATGCTGAGATATCTCAATGGAGGGGAGTGCTGATCTGTTTCAATGGAGGATAATGCTGACTCATCTCAGTGGAGGGGAGGCTCGTGGTCTCCTTCTCCACCGAACTCATCTCATACCGACCCCTCCCCTCGCATGGAACACAACATCATGGAGTCTTCTGACAGGTCATCTATGGAGGACGTTTCCGACATTGCTGAAACAAAGAGAAAGAAAAATATATTACATTTCAGGGTCAGTAAATTTCAAGTAATATATTTTTTACTGCAATAATAATAATATCGCCTTATTTATACTGCCCGACTAGGACTTTTTAAGTCCCATTATTCCAGCAGTAAGCCCAAGACATATTATTATGTGGTAAAAACCTCAGATGGGAGGATAACTTGGCATGTTCCGGTTGGGTTTCGAACCCGCGACCTCTGGAATGTCTGGATTTACAGAGTGCCGCCTTTACCACTGAGCTACCGGGACTGTAGTCAGATTCAAGAGTATGATTCCAACACAAGCCACTACAGATACACTACACATAGGACTTGGAATCAAGGGAAAGAGCCCATAACTTTATTCTTGGACGCCAAAGAGGTTGTACAATGTACATCATTATTTTAAGATTCCAAAATAAGGCGGTGGACTCGTAACCGAAGGTCGGTTGTTCAAGTCCCAGCTTCAGCAAAGATTTAGTAAAGATATAGTTTGAGTTATTCTGATATCACATCGAGTTTAACACAAATATGATAACTTTTAGCGTTATTTTTAAAAATCTATTGTAATAAAATTTAATATCGAATTCTGCTATCATTTAAAAAAAACCTTTGCTCTCAAAGTTTATCTTGTTACCTTTACTTATAAAATGTCGTTGACTCTTAGGACCGACCATTTTTTTCCTTCCATTTTAGTATAAGCTAAGAGGTAAGGATTCAGGATCTGAGCTCACCTTGGTGGTGGGGTATGTACACAGGGGAGGTCTTGTGCTGCTGCTGGAAGGAATAGGTGAGGTGGAGGTTGATGTGGCGGCCATAGCCTGAATCATTGCTCTGTCCCGGACTAGTACTGTGGACTGGGGACAGAAGAAGAATTTATTAGCGGTTAGGTATTAATTACTGGCATAGCCTGAATCATTGCTCTGTCCCGGACTAGTACTGTGGACTGGGGACAGAAGAGGAAGATATTGAGAGGTTAGGTATTAATTACTGGCATAGCCTGAATCATTGCTCTGTCCCGGACTAGTACTGTGGACTGGGGACAGAAGAAGATATTAGAGTAATTAGAGGTTAGGTATTAACTACTGTCATACCCTGAATCATTGTTCTGTCCCGGACTAGTACTGTGGACTGGGGACAGAAGAGGAGGATATTGAGAGGTTGGGTATTAATTACTGTTATAAACTACTGAATCATTGCTCTGTCCCGGACTAGTACTGTGGACTGGGGACAGAAGAGGAAGATATTGAGAGGTTAGGTATTAATTACTGGCATAGCCTGAATCATTGCTCTGTCCCGGACTAGTACTGTGGACTGGGGACAGAAGAGGAAGATATGTAGATATTGATAGTTTAGATATTAAATTACTGCTGAGAAGAGTTCGATTTTAAGAAACCTTCAGATACTGTTCAGAAGAACCAGTTAGGGGAATGTTCCGTATATTGCACCAGCTAATAAATCGCACTACCACTGAATTGAGCTAAATTCGATATTTGTGGAGTTATAATAGCAAAAGCAACATGTAAAATTATGCAAAACTGTGCAAAAAATAAACAAAACATTACGTGATTTTGTTTGGATCTGTACTTTGGATGTTACGGGTTCACTCATACCTCACGAGGAAAACTGAGTGGCTACTTTAATGTGAGCAGCAACCAATGGAAGAGTTATGGGGAAAAATAAGGTATTTGGATATTCTATAAAAGGAAAAATGTCCAATAAAAATTATAATTCTGTGGCACAGATACCTATATCACGGTAATAAGAGGATTATACTCGTAATATATGTAGGATTATAAAAGGACGGGTTTTTACCCACCATACTCTGGGAAGCAAGTCGTTATCGGGGAGGAACTCAACGGGAAGCAAGTCGGTAAGGTCAAAACCATGACCAGGAAGGAAGTCGGTAAAAAAAAAAGTCGATGGGAAGGAACTCGGTGACGGCGCTGGGAATCGCACCAGCTATGTATAATGGAAATTTCTCCGTGAGTTAAAAATAAATAAATATCAGTACTCACGGTTCTGGTGTGACGAGGATTTCATCTTGCCCGTGTGCAGATGCTTCTTCTGGCGAGCCCGCGAGTTCTGAAACCAGACCTGGGTGACCCGCTTGCTCAGGCCGGTGATCTGCGCTATCCGCTCCAGATCCTGACCGTCCGGGTTCGAATCCAGCTGGAAGTTGGCTTGCAGAACCTGCAGCTGCTCTTCGGTGAAGGTCGTGCGGACTCGTTTGGCCTTGCTCTTCGAGTGGCTGCTCTCCGAGTCAGCGCCGTCTGGTGGAGAAGAGGAGGATGGTTTTTTTTTGGATTTTGAAGACATTTTGCAGGAATTATCCCCTTTGACAGACATCAATTTTGTCAGTATCCTCTTTCTCATTGTTTTGTAACTTTGAAAAAGGTAACCATTATTAACATATTATTTAAAATCTGTGATGCTATAGGTAATTTAATAAATTTATTAAAAAAAAAAAAAAAAGAAATGATTTCAAATGATAAAGACAAGAGTAGGCATAAAGACCGTCATACATATTGTAGTAATTATTGTCATAAATTTTCACAAACCTAACTTTCAACCCGCACACACTCTGATCGATTAATTTGAATGAAAAATGAGAGTGCGTTGTGTGACGGTTAAAAGGGAGATTTGGGGAAAGGGGACGGACGGTTGGGGATTGAGAGTGAGAGTTCTTTCTGGAACGAGGAGGGCCTTGAATCCCAATTCGAAAAAATAGGCGCTATAGTAAGCTTAATATTATAATAGTAAAATCATATTTCAACAGAAACATTTCAAGAAAAAAAAATCTTAAATTTTTAGGCACTTTCATTATCAGATAATCCAGTCGTTCGCACCCAATTCTTTTCTTACATCATGATATTACTTCCGATGAATTTCTAATATTAGAAATCGGAAGAATAAAATTGTGTTCGTTTTTGTAAAAAAAAATATTTTTTTGCTCCAATTTAATTTTTTTTTTTCATATTTCTGCACGTTTCATAACCTAATGAGCAACTTCCGAGAAATTTACTTCCGAGAAATTTCTAATATTAGAAATCGGAAGTATTTTTTTAATTTGTTTCTTTTGATGAGATTTTCTGTGTGCTTCCTCACACTCACTCACCATCGGAGCTCGTTGTGCCTCCGTCCACCAGCTCCAGATAGTGGGTCTTGCACAACACTCGCTCCTCATGCAGAGCGAACTCCTCCCCCGTGCTCAGTTGCCGCTTGCACGCCTCGCAGGCGAAACAGGCCAGATGGTACACGTGGTCCCGTGCCTTGCGCACCCAATCGCTCGAGGCGATGCCACGGCAGCACTTGGAACATTTGGCACCGAAACTTCTGGAACAGACGAGAGAGGGAGGATTTTAAGAAAGAGTGGGCAGAAAGAAGAGAGAGAGGTAGAAAAGACGCAAAAGAACATTTAATTTGCTTAAATTTGCCTCACACTTATTGAATTTGTCGTGGTACTTTGATTATAAATTGCTTTTTTAATTTAAGTAATTATATTCAAACACCAGCAGAGCATGGTATGGATTGACACACAATCTAGCTCAATAGATCGACCAAATAACCAAATCTCAATATAAAATAATAATACCCTTTGAGCCTACAAAATTTTCCCGTGCTATCAAAAAAAAAAAAAAATCATTTCACAAATCCGTTTAAATCTCAAAATTTAAATCCGTTCTCTAGATATTTTGAGTTTGAGTGGCTCCTTTTTTGGCGGACCCTGTATGTACCAAAGTCTCTAATAGAAAATCACGCTATCTATACCCTAAAAAATTGAAACCTTTAAATCTAAACATCAACAAAATGACACTTTCAACCAAAAAAATTCTCAAGCCGTGAAATTTTAGAATTATCAACTTGGACATCTCTCGGGAGTCAGAAACCATATGGAAACCGGGCGTGAACCAAACTGTCAGCGACCGTGTTGGTGAAATAAATCAACTAAACTGACACTAAATTATTCTCTCGCCAAACAAAGAAAACAAATAAATCCACATGATGGTTTGAGAAGGGTAAAGGTCCAAAAGGAGTAGCATTTTGAGGACCCACCACCGGGAATAGTTTTGATTCAGTTGATTTTTTTTTAGTATCGCGCGTAGCGGCTATCCCTGTGATAACCCAAAATAAAACACATAGAATAACACATTTTAAAACACATATTCTATTTCCAAATATCTCTAGTGCTTTTCGATACGGTGATATTTATCCTTCAGAAGACATAACTCATCTCTCTCGCTCATATTGTATTGATTGTCAACTTTTTAAGGATCTTGTAACAAAACAAACTGGGATGTGTTTAACTCATTTTTTTCGGAGATATATGTGACTTTAATATAGTAGCAAGTTGGAGATCGTGGATCTTGGGCCGGCACATTGCTTCTTCTATATATTTTTTTTAAAAATCTTCTTATCGTGGAGGAGACAGGTATTTCAATGTGGAAGACGATTGAGTGTTAAAAGACATGAAAAAGAAAAAAAAAGACCTTACTTATATTTTCATTTACCGAAACAGATTGCTTGAAAGTAGGGAGCAATATTTGAATTATTTTTATAAGGATTCTATTCAGCGCAGCGTCCACATACCTAATATGATTTTTATTTTTTAAATAAAAAAGAATTTCTTTCTGACTACAAGATAAAATATGCTGTAAAACAAATCAAAAACGAAAACTCTGAACCTTGTGAATTTAATTTTGACTGTAAAACAATGTGTTCTAGCTTGCTTGATTTTTTTGTTTGTTTGAAGGATGTAGTTTAAAATATACTCCACATTGACATGAAAATTTTGACTGTTAATCTGACCCTCAATGTAGATAATCTCACAGAGGAAGCACAGCTTCTTAACATACCTCTCTGAACGAATCAATAATTTATGGGTTCAGAAGTATGTCCGGACTAGCCGGCTTTGGACCTGGTCCACAGAAGAGCATATATTTCAAATCTTGTTGACAAGAGAAGAAACTGTTGATCTGAAGTTTTTGTATTTATTTTTGTCCCAGAAAATTCGAAAGGGTCAAACAAACCTTCAAGAAAGGTGGATATTTGTACAAACATTTGCTAGTCATTTTGGGGGGGGGGGGGGTCTTGTAAATAGTTATAAAGCATATTAAATTTTCATCACTAAAAGGGGACTTAAAGGAATCAAGCCAATGATTTCATTTACTGATCTCAAGGAAAAAAAAAAAAAAAAAAAAAATAGCTTATCTTCTGTTTTGAGTAACGTCGGAGGTCTTTTGAGACTCAGAAACCAACTTTTCTGGATAACCTCACCCTGCCTGCTTTGGACAGAAATGGCCAACACCACGAAAATTCGGATCTGAATGGACTCACCAATCTTGCTTGTTATTGCCTTCAGCAATTTTAGAAGAAATGGTTTATTCAACGTTCCATTGACTGTAACTAGCAGTTCTGTGAACTGTAAACCTCACACAGATTTAACTACCGCATTGTAAATGTTTTGGCTCATTTTCCATTTTTTACCACAGTGCGGCTCCCTTAGCTTTCACGATCACAAAATTTCACTACCGAACTCAAATATATTTTCTTAACGATTCTACAAAATTTTAAGAGCAATTGCATTATTAAATAAAATTAGAAAAATAATTTTTAATTTTCAATAAAACGGCCCTCATGCGGCCCCGAGTGGCCCAAATCGGCCCAAAAACTTTAGGTAAAATTCTAGGACTAATTTTCAACTATTTTGAAGGATCCGGTCGGGAGTTATCGTGGAACAGACAGACAGACAAACGAAAGCCAAAGAGTCCAGTACCCAAGTTAAAACAGAACCTCACTTTGTGAGGTCGGTTAATTAATAAACTTTTTATGCAAGAAGTGTATAGTTGAAAATTGGAATTTATCTATTGAAATATACCTATATAAGAATATACGCACTAGTATATAGCTCAATGGTACCTTTCAACCTGTAGTACAGGAGATATTGAAATGAGTAATAGTTGATGGATGATGAATCAGAAATATCACTCGATGAGTGAGAGTTTTTGACAGCCGGATAGAAACTTTTTCAATAGTAGACATTGTTACCTATAGGTACCTACATAGGTAGTTATAAATCTACGTCAACGCCTCAATACTCCAGCCATGGGGATCAGTGGTAATTTTCTCCATAAGACGTATATTCTAATGGTAAGTTTTCTTGAACTTTCTGTAAATATTAGTTTCATTATTTGTTAGAAGGTTCATATTAGAAATCCAAAGTAATGTTATGCTTATGTAATATTTTTATGTAAAATTAGGGATTCTTTAAATACAAAGAATCCTAGTTTTACATAAAACTATTTCATACAATATTAGTTTCATTAGTGTACTAAAATAAATAAACGCCTCCCTTCAAATAGACATTTTGATATTTGAATACAGTGTATGTGCTCATAGAAACACCACTCCTCATAAAATCGTTGATTTTAAGCAACCTTCAGCGAGATTTGGACTTGGTAGGTGACCACTGGAATTCAAACTGTCTGTCGTAATACTGCATGACTATATATTCTCGGCCCGACCTAACCTACGTATAGTGTGAGTGAAGTCTTATTGTAGATGCTGGTCACAGTGTTTCCTGCGAATGAAGGGTAAAACTCCTTATTCTTTTAAATAGACAGCAAGAAAATTGTGAAAATAAAATTACAATAAATTACAAATACTTT
This sequence comes from Bactericera cockerelli, assembly GCA_024516035.1. Lineage (NCBI taxonomy): Eukaryota > Metazoa > Arthropoda > Insecta > Hemiptera > Triozidae > Bactericera > Bactericera cockerelli. Next base: position 14,003,947 of record CM044959.1, on the reverse strand, counting down.
ATGTATTTTGCCGGCGCGTAGGACTAAAAAGTCCCTTCTGGCCAGCAGTTTAAACAAAGTCTCATTTATTGTTTTAATGTCAAAAAAAAAAACAATGCCGACCCCAAGTAGGATTGGAAAAAGGCAAAGTGAAAGAAGAAAAAGAAGATTGCTTTAAAGAAGTGTTCCACAGGGGAGGGTATCTCTAGAGAGCACCATGTGTAGGGCTCCATTTTGCCAGCAACACCAACTTTCAAATCTAATATATTTTTACATAGGTATTTTGTGCTATTTTGAAATTTGTGCTATTTAAATAGGTATTTTGTGCTATTTTTGAAAAAAGATTATATTACATTTTAAAGGTGGTGGTGCTGGACAACATGTCTAGATCTGTGGCATGTCTCTCAGATTGGTTTCACTGCAGGCTCACGTAGCATGGGTTTGATCTGCATATAGGGGGATGGCGTGATGGTGCGACCTAAACGCGAAACATCGCCGGAATAATAATGACCTATCCTCTTCTCTACCTGGGTGAGATGTGTTTAGGTTATCACAGGTGTCACACATAAATGTTATGAAATGAAACAGGTAGAGTTGCGAAGAACAGTGAAAGTTGATTGAAAAACAATACATGTCCCGGTAGCTCACTGGTAAAGGCGGCACTCTGTGAATCCAGAGATTCCAGAGGTCGCGGGTTCGAAACCCAACCGGGACATGACAAGTTAAAAACAAAAAATGAAATCTTCTTTCGGAAATTTCAACTGTGAAACTTGCGGAAGAAACTCACAGAATCTCGAAGAATTACACTTTGGGTGGAAGAGATTACTATAGGCAATAACCCCGCCCTTTAGTTAGAACGTTATAATTATTTATTACTTTACTTAAACTATATAACAAGGAAAGTAATGAAATCACCCAAAATTTTCGATAGTCAGTTTTCAGTGCGAAAACATGTTTTTAGACCCTAAATCCACAGTTTCTAAATCTGTCTGTCTGTAAAAAAAAATATCTCAAGAACGGCATTAGCTAGAGACTGGAAATTCGGTACAGAAATCATAAATATATACAGTATCCAATTCACACCACAGATTCAGTCAAACAAAACGTTTGTCAGAAACAAACCCGTCAGTTGTTTCTACACCAAAGAGGCAGAGACAGAACAGATTCGATACACGAGCATCGAACACGTAAGCTCTAATTACTGGAACCACTTGCTTTTTGTTTTTCTCCTCAAGTATTTGGTATCTCCATAATGTCGTTTCTAATATTCGGTACGTCCCTAACGTATTTATTTAAAATAGATGATGCTGAATATGCATGGTCAAGCGTTGCTCTTACACCAAAGCCTAAACTGAATACGGAAATTTTTGACGGACGTGTAAACCGTCCAGTATGTAAATGTTCAACTATTGTCGCGAGTGGTACCGTAACATTCCAAATCGAATTCATTGGAGCCCATTTTACATAGCTGACGTATCTCTAGTGTACGTATCATGGATGTGTACAGGAAAAATGGGTAAAGATTCTTTACAGTGTTCTTAACATCATGACATTGACATTTGTCTGCTCTTTAATGCTAGACAAGCAAATTTACTGATGCACTGCACATTTTTTTTTTTTTTTTTTTTTTGTCACCTATATATACAATCTACAATTTAAACTTCAAAATGAACAATTGAAGGCCTTGTTGAAAGAACGAGCTATCTGCATATCTGCAATTTTTTCGAAATCGCGTTTTCGACGGTTTTGGGGTCACAAGAATATGCTGTTTTATTCATGAAGAGCCGCTGTTTCTCCGATAGTTATAAGTTTACAAAAACGGACCATATGACAGATAGCTTGAAAACGTGACAACGTTCTCCCAACAATTTTGAAAAATGCAGATAGCTCATTTTTTGAGCGAGGCCAAAAAATGAGTAATGAGTGAATGTGATGATTACTATTTAAGTTATATGTATTTATTGTGTTTTAACATAAGTACAAATCTACATTTATACAATTTCATGGCCAATAAAAATTCAATACTTGAATTCATACTATAAAATATGATGACACAAGTGTCTCGCTTTTTAAAAAAAAAAAAATGATTATTTTTTTACTGACAAAGAAATCAACAACTACCAGACCAGCACTACCCAAAGTAACAAAATGCAAAAGGAAGCATAACGCCACAGAACAAGTGTTAGCTCCTCTCACAAACAGTGGAACGCAATATTGTAAAAAAACGAATTAATTGAATCATCAAATTTTCAAAAGAAAAGGATTTGAAATGAGAGAGGATGAGGTGTCGACCGGAAACCTTAACTCAATTTCCATCACCCAAACTGCAGAACATCTCAATTGAAGTCAAATCTGACTGTCTGAACAAAAACATCTGAAAACGCCTTCTCTGCCTTCTCTCAAAGAATTCCAAACCTCCCATGAGAGACACAAGTACACAACATTTCGACAGTATAAAAGACGAGCTGGGTGTTATTGTGTGTTGGTTTCGAAGGTATTACAACGGGGGCAATGCTGGAGAGGGGGAATGACAAAGATGTTGGAGTGGAGGGGGTGACAAAGTCGATAGAAGAAGGCTGGGTAAAGTCCAAATTGAATCAGCTTGCATCATTTCATTCAGAGTTGCTCGCTTGTCACAATTGAATAGTTTTTCATTTGATTAAGCCATAGGGTGGACAAACTTTCCTGACAATCCTTAGCAGCTCAATATTGCCCACAATCGCACATTAATTGAGTTTGAAAATTATTACTAAGGATAAATCGAAATAATAAAAAAACCAGTTTTTTGATTTGAAACACCAATGATTAAAAAAATATAAACTTTACATTGTCAGTTGAGAAAACAGAGATTGTGAATCTTGTCAGAAGCTACAATTTAAGAGGAAGTACCTTAACTTTTTATGGCCCATGTGCTCAATCAGTATAACAAAAGTCTGCTGTATGTATTTACAATGAAGGAAAATGCTTACAAGACAACATTTCCCTTCACTGAACATTCATTTTTGGCATTAAATATCATGACAAATTTCTTTGTATTTACCTTCATGTATGCATAATTGAAGTTTAGGTAGATATACAGTATAGGTAGATACTCGTAATAATAAAATATTTACGCATTAAATAAATCACTGATATAGAATATACAATATCAGACGAGCATTTTTAATAATCATTGATTTCATTGAATTGATATTATCTAAATTCGATAAAAGTACACACTACACATATAGGTACCTATTTATTATTATACACTTTATTAAAATTAATTAATAAATTAATTTATTAATTTACTAACCGACCTCAGTAGCTTGATCGATAAGGCGGCGGACTTGTAACCTGGAGGTCGGTGGTTCAAGTCCCGGTTACAGCGTAAATTTAGTAAAGCGAGTTTGAGTAGTTGTGACATCACGAAAGTGATTAACACAAATACTATAACTTTTTATTAATAAGGACATACGAGTATATACAAACAGATAATTACAAGGTAATGTACACAATTGGAAACAAAGAAAAATAAAAAAAAAAAAATTGAAAAAAAAATACATATACCATACACATACATGTTCTAACTGAAGGCTGAAGGTCGGGGTTTTGCCTATGGCAATCTCTTCCAACCAAGTATTTGATAATTCGTTAAAAACTACAGAAAAGTAGAGACATTAACCCGTGAGTACATGCACATAGGGAAAAATTCTCACACGCTCGGCAAAAACGCTAGAACTTGATCGATATTGGTCCTAACCTGTAGGGACCTGGAGTAGCTGTTGATAATATGTTTATCTAGATGTATCCACAGTCCCTTGAGCTATTTTCAATTTCTGTTGCCCGTGACGTGGCGAAAAGTTCAGATCGGTCTGAAATGTGAGAATTTTTTTCATCGCGCGTGTACAGACGTAACTTTTTTTTTGAGAGTTTTTTTTTCTGTAACTAACTATTTAGTTTAATTTAATTAATTTTTTATAATAATTAGTTTTAATTATTAATTAGTATAATAAGAACAATTGTTTTAAATAAAAAAATATATTTTTTAAAAGAAAATTAGTGTGTTTACCTACCAAATTCGTGATTGTTCACTATTGTTATAATAATTATTATAATGATTTTTAACTAACAAAATAAATTTTTTTAACTAACATTAATTAAATTTATTTGTAATAATATTAGGTAGTTAGGTACCTTCCTACACTTTTTTTTTGCTAGATACTGAAATAATTAGTATTCTTTAGTAATCTTTCTCCACCTACTATAATGGTTACCTACCTACCTACTTACCTCCTGGTATAATCTAAGTACATTTATTTTATTATCGTTTCTGTTTTTAGCTTTTAGAAGTACCTAAACAAATATAATTACATAATATTCTTGATTATAAGATATACTGTGAATTGCCCTACAAACTTATGTCAGTATGGCTTACGATAAACAAATTTTGGAAAAAAAAAAAAAAAAAAAAAATCAAATCAGGGTTTCGAACTGCAACCATTTGGAAAAAAAGTTGCTAAAATTACTTTAAATATCTTTTAAATACATAAGTCAACTTAATGTATCTTAAAAATATTATATAACTCTTCAAGCAGAACGAAATACAAAGCAAAACCAGGTGTGAGAATTTTTTTCATCGCGCGTGTACAGACGTTCGGATTTTTAACGCGTGTACTCACAGGTTAATATCTCCAATTTACCAAATTTGTAGTTGAGGCATCTCCACTAATTTCATTAGATTGATAATAATTATTAAGATTTACGAGTAATAACTCCAATTCCCCAAACTCGTATTAGAGGCATCTCCACTAAGAGAAAATATTGATCATTTCCGAAAGCTCAGTGGTAAACTCGGTACTCTGTGAATTCAGAGGTCACGCGTTCGAAACCCAGCCAAGCCATGATAAGTTATTTTCCCATTTGGGAGGACCACATAATAATACGTCTTCGGCTCACTGCTGGAATAATGGGACTTAATACATAGTACTAATCGGGCAGTATAATTATGATATTATTATTATTATGTTCAAACCGTGGCACTGGTAGTCAAGTGGTTATGGCGCTAGTCTGGTAATACGGTAGCGTAGGGATCTGTTGGTTCGAATCCCATCTAGTCTATGAATTTTTCCTCATTAATTTGAGTTTGTGACCACACAGTAATAAGACTCTGAGGGTTAGGTGATAGAAAATGCTTTGAACATTAACCTCGCCTGGTGGTTACCTTCCACTAAAGAGTGTTATTATTATTATCAATCTTTGTAACATAGTACTATCTTGTAATTCATACCATAATATGTACATTTATATACGTGTCCAGCTATCCATTTCTTGTCTAGTACATACTACGAGTACATCATACGTATACTACATACATTTAAGTGAGTTTCTCTTGAGTTTGTGAAATGTACAGAGACGGTGCATATTACTGCATATTGTTCATAGGTAGCGCATTGTACTTCTTCTGCACATATAGCACGGGAAACAGTGCCTCTCCCGTTCCACCAATCAGATGACGAGGAAGTCAATAAAATATTAGTGCCTTTCTAAAAGTGCAGCACTCCATGTTTTGTTCAGTGCAGGCGTGTGAGAAGAGAAGGTGGGGGAGAGAGTGAAATATCTCTATGAACCAGTGGCGTACGGTACATAGCTTAGTTGAATCTAGCAAAATTGTACTTCAAAGCAATCTAAACCAAGAGACTTAATCACCAGAGAAGCTGCCGCAACTATGAAGTTTTTATGCATTTTTAGTGTAGGGGAGACCGCTGATGTTCGGGACACTGACATGTTAGGGACATGCTTGTTTCCTCTGGTTTGATGAGCACAGTAGGCCTGTGCGTCGAATTACACCATCACAATTCAACACCGCTTTATTTCCGGTTGAGATTCGAAGGATAGGGGTTCGGCTTTTTCAGGTAAGACATTTTTTATGTTTTCGATGGTGCAAAGTTTTTTTTTTGCATCCAAGTTTTTTATTTTTGTATTTTCTACTTTTATTGGCATGTGTTTAGAAACTTATAAAATGAGTTTAATATATTCTTGTGGTGCTTTAGCGTATAGTGATTCATTTTAAAAGATATTTATTCAATACAAAAATTGTTTTATGACGTGATGGGTAGTGAATCTATGTTAGGGACACTATGTTAGGGACAGCAAGGAAAGTGTCCCTAACATCTCCAATCGAAATTGAGCAGATGTTCTTGTCAAGTTTTTAATCACTCGATGGTTTTTATCCAAAAACTTTAATATTGTGTGTCTTTTCATCGTTTCAGATAGACATCATCAAAATGCCTAATCGCCGGTATAAGATGAAGACACAGAGGGTCTCAGTTTCTGTGGATGCATATTTGCATATATTATGTGTGTGATATCTGTTGTTAAACAGATCATATCTTGTTAAATTTTTGTTATTTTTTAAGAAAAATCAGAGATATTATTTTATCAATTGATCTCTTATTATTTTGTTTTAAATTACAACTTTTTTTGGAAAAAATAATTTTTGCCTTATCATTTATATTTCCTATCTAGAATAACAGGTCCCTAACATCGTGGACGGTGTCCCTAACAACACAGCTCCTACGATGTTAGGGACAAAAAAGTTAATGAGGGAAAATGGAAAAATCTCTTTTTCACTTATAGTTAAATTATATTATGTGTTGCCTAAACGTGAAAAACTAAATTTTAGATCTATGGTAATTACTTTCAACAAGAAATCTTTGAAGGAAAAAATTATAAAAATCATAAGAAAAAATCGTCCCTAACATCAGCGGTCTTCCCTATGTAAATTTTAATAGTATTAAAAAAAAACTAAATTTTAATGTTCGATTATTGAGGGGAAAGTTCGCTGGGTTCTGTTAATGTCAATATGTAGATATCAAAGATTTAACATAATTATTATTTATTTTAATTATCTATTACTATAGGACATCTCTATATATATAAAACAGAAAAAAGGACTACCTACCTACCTACCTATGTTTGTTTGTTTGTCCGGAGTTGTTTAGCCAAAACGGTAAGAGATAGCGAAAAATGTCTCAGAATTGACCCCCCCAAAACCATTATCGCTTTGTCCAGAAAAATTATAAAAAGTTCAAAAAGCATTGCTGTCCAGCAGTACGGCCATGCCTTAGTAAATTTGAAATTTAGTCCCGTTGCAAAGCACGGGCAAACGGCTAGTATTTTTATATACAAACAAATAATGACAAAATTTATGAACAATTGAGTAACTTTAAAAAGTTTCCATTTTGAAACATCAAGACCATGTATGATTTCAGAAAAATATCAGATAATTTAACTACCTTGCCGATCTCCGTTGCACAGTGGTTAAGAGCATTGTTTACTGAGACGCAGGTTGCGTGTTCGAATCCCGGCCGGAGCTGAAAATTCTAACCGAGTTTTACCATATCCGGAATGGCATGGTTGTAAAGGTAAAGTGCCCTGAAGTAATGCGAAAGCGGTTACGGGGCACAACTGCCTTTAAAAAAAAGTTACCTACCTGCGAAATATTTAATCAATGTTGTTTCATAGGTAAGTTTTTTTTTCATTTAGGCGCTTTAACTCTGCTGGAGCAGGTCGTTCGCGCCATATAGGTAAATTTAAGTTTATCCTCCACTACTATTGAGTTCATAATAGATTATGGTGTCAGCTATTACTATTCCATAACCCATACGGTCCATTCTGCATACTCCAGCCTCACCTCTTGTGGTTAAAGAAGAAAATGTCTTATCTTTTTTATTTAAATAATATCTGATATGATTCTTCAGGGGATATTCTATCTGTGTTAAAGACTGATTATCAAAAGAAGAAGACAAAAAGATGTTTGTCCCGGTAGCTCAGTGGTAAAGGTGGCACTCTGTGAATCCAGAGATTCCAGAGGTCGTGGGTTCGAATCCCAGCCGGGACATGACAAGTTATCCTCCCATTCGGGATTTTTACCACGTAATAATATGTCTTGGGCTTACTGCTGTAATAATGGGACGTTAATAGTCTTAATCGGGCATTATAAATAAGGCGATATTATAATAAAATTATTTCTGGATAGTCCCATTTTACTAACTGTTTTTTATTTATTTATAACAGTATTAATGATAATATAATAATAACACTCTTTAGTGGAAAGTAACCACCAGGCGGGAATAATGCTCAAAGCATTTTCTACCACCTTACCCTAGGAGTCTTATTATTATGTGGTCATATACTCAATGAGAAAAAAATCATGCACTGGGTGGGATTCGAACCAACGGATCCCTACGCTACCTGGATTAACAGACTAGCGTCTTAACCACTTGAATATTTCTTTCAAGTCTTAACCACTTGAATATTGTTATCAATAACTATTATTCATAGGAGACATCTCCTAAGCATCCTCTGACTCGTCTTTTTCTACCAACTCCCTGACTAACAGTTCATTCGCGCCCATTCCTCTTTTTAATTGACAGAACTAGAGGATTTTTTTTGTCCATCACACTTTCCTGAATGGAACTCCGTCTCTTGGAAGAGACGTTCCAATGTTATTTATTACTAATTCACCCGAGACCACCTCTTCTCTCCGATGTTATTTCAGTAATGGGCGCTGAAACAGAACCCCGGACGACTAAATGTAAATGTTGTGTTCTCGGTCCTGAGTGTGTGTGTGTGTTTGAAACTAATTAAAAAATTAAAAGTGTAGGTTGGAAAACATCGCAACCTCCGGACTGTTTGAACAACAGACAAATTAACACAATAAAAAACGACTACCTATGTTTTGTTCATAAAATATAGCGGCCAATTAAGGAGAGAAAGAGAGACAGAGAGAGAGAGAGAAAGAGAGAATAAAAAAAGAATAACCTAACCTGTAACCTGTTTACATGATTCCCAATTATTTCATTTGTATTGAAAATAAATTAATAATAAGAACTTTGCAAACAAGGCTTTGGATGCAACTTGGAACCTATAGCTCGGAGGATTCGAAATGTTTTATAGTTATTTCTCTGATATTGTTATTGCTCGCTTATTCTTTACTCATGCAACTATTCAGGATAAGAACAGAGCCTTCTGTAACGGATGGAAAGGACATACCTCGAGCTCAAGTTATTTGTTATCAGCAAGTGCTTTCTGGTGTAAAGCAGACTTTGATAGAGAACGGTAAATATTATCAAAGTTTAAGTGTATAAATATCTGCATACCAGTGAAACTAGAGGTGTCCACATTCTTTGCAACGGGACATAGTTTAAATATCAACTCAGTAGGTACTGGTCAGAACAGAAAAAGAAAATATAGAACTTCTTTTTGGTATAGGAATAATTTTCTTAGATCTGCACTTAAGATTCGAACCACCGACCTCAGTTACGAGTCCGCTCGCTCACTCTTGGAGATAACTAGTGGTTCTGTGAACTGTAAACCTCACACAGATTCAACTATCGCATTATAAATGTTCAATTAAGCATGAGGACATCGAGACTTTTCATTCAACACCCCACTCGATAGATTTTAATTAAAAAATATCAATTAATTTTTTTTTTGATTTTCCACCACAGAAAGCCCCCTTAGCTTTCACGATCACAAAATTTCACTACTGAACTCAAATTTATTTTTTCAACGACTCTACAAAATTTCAAGAGCCTTGCTTTATTTAATAAAAATAGAAAAATCGTTTTCAATTTTCACCAGTACGGCCCACATTTCGTTCCGAGTGGCCTAATTCGGCCTAAAAACTATTGGTAACATTTTAGGACCCCAATTAACATGTACACTAGGTTTGAACAATTTTGAAGAATCCCTTCGAGAGTTATCGCGGAACAGACAAACAGACAGACTAACAGATAGCTAGACAAACGAAAGCCAATTTGAGGTGTTTGATCTTTTACAGCTTAAGTGTCATCTGGTACAATCTGTCGGATCAACTGTTCGCTCCCACCCTGTATAAATGCATAAATGTGTAAAACTTTGTTGACAAGCAGAACCTCCGGAGCATCATAGAGTAGCACCATCCGAAGATCCAATAAAATATGATGATGTTGAATTTCAACCAAACTGGTTTCGTCCTCAAGCCATGAATATTCATGAAAAAATTGACTTGAAAAGAAAAAAAAAAAATCATGACTGATCAAAGTTTTGCATCTAAAGTGACACGAGTGCCTCCCGCGGAGTGTCTAAATGCTCCCCGCAAGATCCAAATATGTTGGAATATAAAAAATTCTGTGGGGAAAATAAAAATGATTTTATTTCTCAACACCACCTACAAGAGACTTGAGCCTCTGGTGACGATGCTACCAGCAAACAGGGTCCTTGTTTCTACCAACTTGGTCAAAAATAAGTAGATTGAAAAAAAAACACTACGATAGTTAAAATATTAGATATTATAAGAGTGTGTACCTCAGTTCCTCATTTTATAGGTGCATTCCTATTTCAGACACAACCCCTTACTTGTCAACCAATGTAGGTTAGGTTTCTACGATGATTTTTAAAAATAAAATACTTAACCGTGCAGAAACGGTACTTTATTTCCGTTGCACTTTCACATTTTTTCAAATTTTCAGGGTATATGAAAGTTTCCAAATGTCGACCCCAAGTAGGTTTGGGAAAAGGCAAAGTGAAAGAAGAAGAAGATGAAAGTTTCCAAATCTGCTCAAAATTAGAAAGAAGAATCCATACTTTATAGTAAGTACAAATAATTAAAGTAACTATTATAAAAGGTATATGTAAGCACAGGTCTCGGAACTTTCATACCCTAAACATGAGAACTCTACTCTTTATCAGATCTAGAAGATAAGATGAGTTGATAAAATCATCATCTCCGTAAGATCGTTTGGATTTTTATTGTTTTATCAACTTATAAAAATTCTTTAACATAATATTAATATGATTTTCCTAAATATAAAAACTGAACGAAGAGTAAGAATTTCTGCTTTCCATATTTTGTAAATAATACTAGAAAACTCGCAACTCTCACTCTTATTTTGTGTAAGACAAGGAGTGATAAGAATAACGAAATAAAGTTCCTAAAAATACCTCACAACCTGTTTCTAGTATCAAGCATAGGTACTTGTTTAAGACTGACTTTATTCATTACAATAATTTAGATGTCTATCCCATTTTAGGTTTAAATCTCAATCAATTGTTCAGAAAAGAGAGAGAGAAAAAAAAATAGTCACATTAAGTGGCAGAGAATGCCTAAGGCATTAACTTCGCTCCGGATTACAAGACAATTGTATATTTATATTTAAATATTTTTTTCTATATTTTATTTTGTAAACATTGTTAATTTTTTTATCTCTGTTAATAATTTCTTGTTGTTTGTTTTGTATAAAAAATAAAGTGTTAATAAATAAATAAATAAGACAAATGAAATTTATCCACGAAAAAATAACTACCAATCCTAAGAAAAACCCCCAAAGAGATAGCAAAAAAAAAAAAAAAAAAAAGAAAACATTGTAGACGAACATCTACTTAGAGACAGGCAAAAAAATCAAAATAGCCCCGGGATTACATTCTCCTGTGCAGCAACTTTTATGAACAATCAACATCGATATTTATGACTCTCAAGAAGAACATTGCGAAAAAAAAAACAAAGAAAAGAAAAGAATCGTTAAAAGTAATAAGAAGTTGGAAATTATGAAAGAAACAATAAAACTATCAGGCTCTATAGTCACAATGTATGAGCAGAGCCAAGACAAATACCCGAGAGAGAAAACAACGAGATGTCGGGAGAATATTATGAATGACATGATGAACGCCAAGTGGATGAACAACATTAAACATGTTTTAATGATATCCAACCTGACCTCAGAAGATATCAACAGACACCAGAAAGACTGCATAGAAGAAAAACTGCATGGTAAAGACTGCAAGAAGCTCTATGCATATTTACCAATTTTGCACTTATGAGAATCTTCTTGTGGATTCATTTTAGGATTCGTTTTTTCTTTAAGAATTTTAATTTACAATTTAAATTTTAAAAAATACATTCATTGTAATAAGTAAATCTGTTGTGGTGTGCTAATGGCTTGGTGGAGAAGATAATCAATAGTATGACTCCAATGTTTTAGGATTGTTCAATTTTTAATTGTTTGCTGTTTTTTGTTACAATACTTTAAACGAGTACCTGTACCTTTTCGTATTATTTAGCAGCCTGTAGCTATGTAAAAAACAAAAAGGTACAACGATTGTTATATTTTTAGTAAAAATCTCAAGAGTACCTGAAACGGATTTCTGGTTTATAATAGACCAGTGAGACACGCACAGATTTGATTTTTATCTGTAGAGATGATAATATAAATAGGTACATTTTTTTCTTCTGATTTCTTTAGCTGTGTTCGTATAGTTACATTTCACTATACTATGGTCTATAGTTCTATACTTTTAAGGATTTTCTGAAAGAAAGTAATTTCTGAGGAGTTCAATTTGTATACAAGCGCACATGTAAGAATACGGTTGGTTGTTGGAGGTCTTGGGCCCACTCGGCCTGTCAGAACCCCTCGACAAGTTCTATACTATGTCAAGTTTATCTTAAAGTATGTAAGTCTAGTTGCAATTTTTAAAATTATCAGTGCAGCTAGTAAATTTCCATCATTCATATTAGAAAACAATTTTGAGGGTCCCCTTTCAGATCAAACCATCACATCCTGGGAGGTTTCACGTAAACAAGTAAGCACGCTTGTTTCACTCTAAACCAGACCAAACTCTAGATTTACGTCCGAAAATACATAATTTTCTGTGTAGGTAGAAGCATTAAGCTGGACTGGATATTTGGTATGCGCATTAACACTTAAAAAGAAAAGAAAAAAACAAAAACTTTACAACATTTGAACCATTCTGAAGTCCACACCAACTGTTATAGATTTTTTATTGCTTATTTATTTTTGTTTTATCGTCATTTTTTTGTTTGTCTTGAAGTTTATAGTGCCACCTACTAGTATGGGTGACATTATGATACCAGGTAGTAATATATTATTAGGTATGTATTAGTTGTTTTGTGGTCATAGAATTTATAGTTTAAAATTTTCCTATAATTTTATTATACAACTTTTATTATTTATTATAATGTAGATTAGATACTCTATGATGGGCCATAAAATCAAGTCTTCACGATTTGTCAGATTCACAAAGTTATGATAGAATTTTTTTGTATTACTGTATTTTTTGGACAGCAGAAATAATAATTTAATTGCCTGATTAATGCATTTTTTTTTACTTCAATTGATATAATATATTTCATATAATTAATGCATTTATTGATGAGTTATTTTATTAAAATTTAAACGTGCACTAAAATAAACGAGCCAACTGGTAGTCAAGTGGTTAACGCGCTATTTTGGTAATCCAGGTACCGTAGGGATCCGTTGGTTCGAATACCACCCAGTGCATGAATTTTTCTTCATTGATTTGAGTTTGTGACCACATAATAAGAAGACTCTGAGGGTTAGGTGTTAGAAAATGCTTTGAGCATTAACCTCGCCTGGTGGGGTTACCTTCCAATAAAAAGAGCTATTATTATTAAAATTCAATAAAAGTCCTCTCCTTACTCATAGGTTTGACTTCTCCATCCTGCTCAGGCTCACCTCCTCAGTCCTCGTAGACACTGCTTGGAGTGCTTGGTAGTTAAGTTAACTGCTCATGTTAAATCATCCAATTAAAACAAAACAGTTTTTTAACGACGAGACTAGTCGATCTTGTAATGGCCAGCTTATATAATATATAACACTGTATCATCCGACAATTCCAATGGCTTCTTAATATACAAAATTAAATTGTAAAAGTGTGTTCATTCCTTCAATTATCATAAAATTATTCAAAATTGAAATGGTAGCTCGCACAGATTGAATTTTCGTGTTATCGCTTGAAACGTTCTTTCCGCCTGTGTTTATCTTTCATACACATTGGTAATTCTACATTTAGGTATATTTTTTATTTTATTATTTACATAATATTGATGAAAAATAATTACCTACCTACTCTTTAGGTATTTCATAGAATAACATGCTGTATTTATCTAGGTATTTTTATTTTTGTACAGAATATATCAAATAATGATGATTGTATAAATGCCCAAGTAAATTATTTTTTATAAGTTCGAGTAGGTATTTATATCTATATAAAAAATATATTTATAATGTTTATAAAAAATATATAATGTTATATTATATATTTTTTTTATTATTATTATACTTTTTTCTTTAGCCAGGTATATCTATTGTATAATTATTAGTTATCTTACACTGTTAGATAAATGCTGTAAGAGCATCAATATCTGCGAAGCTACTTGATAATAGGTACCTATAGAATATTTGTAAGTACTTTCCAAAGAGGGAAAGTATTCTTTTTATCTACATAATATATAATCATGAATATCTATGAAAATACCACATTCACATCTCCTCAAAAATTGATGCCGCAAAACAGTTCCTAAACATGAATAAGATTTTGAAACATTATCAAAATTATAATATCATCCAAAAGAAAAACATACAAAGAGAAAACTCCAAGGAAACCACGCATAATTCTCAAAGAAAATAACTCAGTTTGCCAAGGATATAATTAAATCCTACTCTCTTGTTCCACAAATGAAACACAAAATTTAAAATTCCACGACGGCATTTTTATTTAATATATAAAAATGTACCCAAACTTCACCGAGAAGCTTGGAGGAAAATGAAATCTTCTTTTAATTTTCCTTTCAGAGAGTATCTAAAAACTACAAAAGAAAGAGTCTTTTTTTTTTTCAAACACAATTTCAAAGTTTCCAGTCAGGATTTTGTTCCTTCACGCTTCAATGCAAGATTTTCTTCCAAAAGGTACTCTCTCCTAAGAATTGGACCTACAAAGCACTGTTACTTAGGTTGGATTACAGGAGGCTGGATCAGGTATTGGATTAAAATTTTGGTCAAAAATGTATGACTTAGGTAATGTAGGTATGTGCACCTCCGGAACTATGTAGGCTCAAATTTGTTTTGTGGCATTATTATCAGATCAAAGTCACAATATGCCGCCTATATATTATGAGTGAAATCCATGCATTAGCTAAGATCCGATTCAACTGATTCTCATTCTTACTGAACTACTAGACTATCGAATTCCACAAAAACACCAATGAATGGTATTGAAAAAATTAAGTTACTATAGAGCTATAGACTGATCGAGTCCTATTGTTATAGGAAAAGAACCCAGAAAGAGTCAAAATAGCCTCTTTAAATGATTTAAGAGAAAAACATAGAAAATTGCAATGACATTAAATTTTAAATACCTACACCATCAGCAACAGCAGATGCACATTTACATACCTACTATCTATTGCAATATAAATGTCTCCTAAATGCACCAAACTAGGTAAATTATGAAAATTTATAATTTTATATACGTATGTATTTATTGATAGAAACTGATTTTATGTGTTAACAATCCAAGCAGTAATAAAATTTCAACCCGAAAATTTTCATTTTTGATCTCTGTGATGTGCTGTTCCCAGCTTTCACGTTGTGTACATTCTGAATGATATTCCCTCCATGGCCTCTATTCCCAGAATTTAAAATGGAAAGCAAAAAGGAAATCCGAAAGAAGAGGGCAAAAAAGATACTGCGAGGGAATTTATTTTGTTTACACAAGGGGATGAAGAAGAACACGTAGAAACAGGAGAGGGAAAAATAAAAATGGGGAGATCTCCTTCAGGAGAAACACTCTTAGCTGATTGGCCCGCAAATTCAATCAAGAAAGTTTTTGGAGAAACGTCTTGCAACTGTTTCTAATGTTGCAGGAGATGAACGTTTTCTTTTTGGTGGTTTTCACACATTTTCATCCATGCTATAGTATATGTATGTACGAATTTTATTTGGACTTATTGGGACTTTCTTATGATTGGGACTTGAATCTTGTTACGATGACATTTCTTGTTCTGATCTGACATTTCAGATGTATGTTTTAGTTTAGAAATTTTATTTAAAAAATATCTTTTAGTCATTTGGTTTTACAATAGGAAGTATTAAACCTATTATAAAATTTCAATAAAAACAAGAGCTCATCATGAGTAATACGTATAACCTATGCAGTATGCATATGAATTGAAAAACTTGAAATAAGCACCTTAGATTGGTGTTGATCAATCTGCAAAATCTTTCGTGATAGATTACAAAATCCAATGTAACTAGATACATCATTTATTCCATAGAAAACAAAATCAATCAAAAGTACAAACAATTGGCAAACACGGGTCAAGACAGAATTCTCTGAAATCTCTACACAGAAAATCGAAATACCCATATATCTGTAACACAGACTATCAATATCAAAGAAAATAAAGAATTCAAGGAGAACAAACATGATAGAGATATGTTTGATATGTCACTTGACGTGATCGAAGGATCTGGCTCAGTGTGATTCCATCGGATCGGGAGCCCCCCGGGGGTTTTGTTAACCATCTGGCACTCGAGTTGTAGCGGTGGACAGCCGTGTCATCATTCGATCATAGCTCACTGTCAGAATGTCACTTTTCAAATCAAATCTGTTCAACACAGATAAATAATGTTGTAATCACAGCGATCGGATCTCTTGAGCAACGTCAGAACTGTCTGATGGAGTTTTGGAGTGCTGTCGAGAATGCTGGCGAATTTTGTAAGCGACATTGTAGTCATATTCAAATCTCTTGTATTGAAGATGGATAGAAAATTGACATAAATTTTACAAAATAATAACTATACAAAATAGTGTTGTGTAACCATGTACGACTGTCCGTATAGCCACAAAGGATATTTACTAAGCATATTATTTTATTATAATACGAAATTGATAAGAGCATACCCGTTTTGCTCTTAAACGTTGAGTACCAATGGTCACCAATACCACTACAACCAATATTATTTGTAACGATTCAATAAATATGTCGTTACAAAATTCACTCATTCATTATTAAAATATTCATAGGTCATTGATTTTGGTGCTCAAGCAAACGCTATACCAAAACAATAATTTTAGCTAAAATGCCTATTTCATAAAAAAAAAACACAATATTTGTGATAGCTAGCCACTGACTTAATCTGTTGATTCATTTCAAATTGAATGGAAGGGGTTTTGGTTCAATGATGCTGCACTTTCCACCACTAGGATTAGCTGGATCATCCTGGTGCATCAACAATACTCCCGCAGTGGTTTCCTACAATGCAACTTCGTGATCGTGAGTCTCTTGAATCATTTCTTTCTCGTCCTGATATTCCACCGAAAATCTCTTTTTTATGGTTCTGATATGACGGAGTAGTTCATATGACGTGGTAGTTTCGATAGGAAAATATTACAAAGGAAGAAGAATAACAGAGATGTCCAAAGAAGATCCAGGGAGACAATAACGTGAGCGAAGACACAATATTTACATAACCAGACTTGGATGAATTTCACAATGAAAAGTGACTTGTGAGTCATCGACATAAGATTAATGTTGTTGTAAAAGAGAGTGCTATGGCTGTGAAAGCCGTGCTGGATTCCTAGATGAACAGTGGCTTTCGAATAACTTTGAGATTGATTTTTTACTATTGTCGATCAACTGTACTTGTAGACCGATTTCTTCACTACGGGGAAACATTCAAACATAAGAGGAGAACTATAGTCTGAATAACTACTTCAATTAGATATATAGGTATACATAAATCAAGCTAAAAACATGGTGACTAGCAACATTCTACCACCAGTAAATTTTGAACAATTTTTTTTTTTTGATGGAATTTTGTTTTTCAAAATGTTATGAACAAACAAATCCTATGGAACTTTATAATAATTTTATTATTAAATTCAAATTTTGGCTTTTTACAAAAATATCAACAACAAAATAAGTAGAAGGAAAACTTCTAGTACCATTTGGCTTCATAGTATCATGAGTCTCTAACTACATATTAATAGAGATCCTAGAATAAGACAGTTAGAAAGTAGTAAATAGTAGTTATTTATTTATTCTGCCATGCAAACAGTTACTGGCAAACAGGAATTTTAATGAGATGTTAGCATATCATTACAGACAGGCTTTTGATAGGCATCTGCAATCTGCAATAAAGTTGAGTTAAGTAGTTAGTAGAAGTTGTAGTAGTGTTACTAGAAATAGTAGTGTTATTATTAATGATAAAATTACTATAAGTCCGTGTCTCTGAGACAGATTTCTATCGATAGGAGAATTATGTATCAATATCTTAATCATCTTTATCATCTATTTCATACTTCATGTGAAAGATTAAGAGTAAGATATGTGACGCTCAAAGAAAACGGTACGATTTATTCAGGACTAGAATTTAGACAAAACAAAAATAAATAAAACCGTGACTCTGATGGGCAAAGAATTCCAAATGCTCTATTTGGGAACGCATGTCCAATTGAAGACATTGCCGACAGTGTTTTGATAACTCAAAGTGGAGAGCTCTCTTCACAAGATGACATTGGAATAACACTCTACATGAAGTTATCGAGAACATGCCTCATGAAAGTCGGTACTCGTAATGTTAGAGTACTTCAGAGGCGGCGGAGTACTGGCAGCAGTCAACAAATTGGCCAAGCGGTAGACCTAACGATAACGAATGACTTCATGAATCACCACCAGTCGTCACTAATTCAAAAGAGAAAAGTGGCAACGCTGCCAGCATTTTTGGCCCAAATGTAGGCAATACCGCATTGTGGGCAATTCAGACATTGACAAAAGTTAATTGATTCACAAATTAACAATTCAAGAAATAGATATTATTTTATACTAGAACTGATCAAAGGTGCGGTTCAAATGCCCTGCTGGTGCCAAATACAAGAACCCTGAAGGAACTACAGTTATCCAAGTTACATTGGATCAAACTTGTTCTTTCCACGCATTCAAATGCAAATTCAACTGATTACCTACATCTCACTTGTTTACAATTAATATG
Organism: Bactericera cockerelli; assembly: GCA_024516035.1. Classification (NCBI taxonomy): domain Eukaryota; kingdom Metazoa; phylum Arthropoda; class Insecta; order Hemiptera; family Triozidae; genus Bactericera; species Bactericera cockerelli. Next base: position 13,985,132 of record CM044959.1, on the reverse strand, counting down.
CACACAGATAGCTCAAAATGCAAACAAACTGGCTGAAGTAAAGGCAAAACCTCACAAGATCAGTAAGCCTACAACCTACACAAAAATGAACAGGATCTCGTGTTTAGTTCATTGGAAAGTTGATACATTACATACAGTGTATAGGATAGGTGTCACAAGCTTTCCACAAATTACAAGTAATTTTTCAGGTTAGAAAATCAGACATTATGAAATTGAAATTTAAAAATAAGTGGTAAAGTGAAAAACGCGGATGAAATTCTATCAAGATTATGTGTCTGAATTTCTGAATTTTAAACTAGCTTTTAGCTTGTAGAATGGCTGTGACAGACGGCCCTGGAAGAATTTATTATAAGGCTCAATTGGTTCACTTACTTGGCGTAGTCCTGCTTGCAGTACACAGCCTCGTCTTTGATGAAGCAGGACGGATGGCGGTCCAGAACGAGCTGACAGATGCAGCACCTGAGACACTGGGCATGCCACGCCTTGTCCGATACCTGAAGCAGGTATTTGTCGGTGATGGATTCGCCACATGCTACGCAGTACCTCAGCTCCGTCTGAAAAGAGAAAAATTGAGTAACTTGGTAAACAAAAAATCCACACAAGTAAAAAAGTATGAATTTCTTTCATTATTTAACAACATGAACAACAACTCATTACATAATTGTTATTTATTTACATAATATGTTATTAAAAAAACTTATATAACGTTAAAAAAAGGACGGATGTATATGCTTTGACTACCCAGAAGCCATTCTCAAACTCACTTCTTTTCTCATTTAAAATTTATCAAGATTGTCGTAATTCATTACAATCTCTTTTGGATTAAACGATTTAGAACCTTAACTTCTAACTTGGAATCCATTACGAAAACCTCTTGCTAACGATTAGTACTTGTGTTTTAAAGACATGCAAAAGTTTTCACTTCATGAAAGAATCATTTTCTCATGACTCAGTGTACAATTTACGTACAAACATAACATGTGTGCTTAGAAAAAAATATCGGAGCTATCCTGAGTAAACCATAAACCACCAATTGATAACTTCTGTTTTAAAGAGGGTCTTTTTCTCACTCCATTACAATAGAGGTAAGAAAAAGTTACAAAACATAAAATAATAAAAATAACATTTGACAAACATTTAAAAAGTCAAGAGGCAAATCCAGGGGAGAATGAGAGGCGTTATAAATATGATAGACCGCAGCAAAACAAACAATAGACCAGGAGGACACCTATCAGCTTTACAACTGCGTGACAAAAGAATATTATGGAGAGGAGAAATAGACACACTAGGGAATACTGGGTACAAAAAGAGCTCAGAAGATCACAAAAGGGCAAGGAAAAGGTTGACAAAGAAAACTTTAGAAATTAAGTCTACATAGAGATATACTAATTTTAAATAAAAAAAAAATCAAGTGGGTAAGTAATATTTATGTACCTTGTCGTTGTACTGTAAAATAATTATCTACGTTCCTTAAAATATTGTATGGGAGATACTGAGACTTAATATGTACCGCAGAAAAGATTAATCGTGATATACCTACATATGTCAATGCAACTTATGAAGCAGCGAGGACATCATAAATTGAATCACTGAATCGTAAGTAGTAGATCTAGTTCTCTTTCTTCTCCCCCTCAACAGAGAATAGTTCCAACAAAATGAAACTTTAACAGATATCATCAAAAAATTGGATCAATCTTTTTCTGAATACCTAGTTTCAGACCACCTGTGCTACTCTTGAAATCCCTCATTTCTATCAATAATCTTCAGTCATATTTGCAACACAATGCAAAGTGATTGTAAATGATGTATTTCTTGATATGAAATCTATTTCATATTCTCTTTTTACATGTTTGTGAACATTGCTAAGTACAATAAAAACAACATAATCTGAAAATATCTTTTCATAGATAAACTCACACAGTTTTGTGGCAAACTATGCCCTCGACTTAAATGAAAAATCTCTTTATTTTATCAAGTTGGTACCTACTTTGACATGCTAAGGTCCCTTCAATCCTCACTTTAACCCAACAAGAAATCATCAGTAACATCACCTGTGACCATGGCTTTGCTATTACAAAAACGTCTACAATACAGTTCACAATATTTTAGGGAATGTCCTGTATAAAAAACATGAAGCAGAACTATATGAAATATGGATACATAGTTTTGTAGCATCCGTTATAGACTCTTCGGATATTTTTATGTAGTTTTAATACTGCTCCTCAAATCTTTTGTCGTGTATAGTCCCGCAGGACCCACTATAATGTGTGGGTCTGGGGTTAGCACCTTTCATGTCTCATTTGATTTGTAAGGAAAGAATTGGTTCTACAAAATAAATTCTAAACTATTGATTTCTTCGGTTACGCCAATGTTCACAGATTAACACCTCCAATAATTTGAAGGCTGAGTGTCATTTGTAAATATTAGGTTTGACTTGTTTGTTCTAGTGTTTTTAAGAGGCTAATATTTTTGATGGATTTATTATTTAAAATGTAAAAAATTATAAACAAATAAAAAAAAACACCGTAGATTTTACGTAGATGCTGCTGAACTAAAACAGTTAGTCGATACTCCTGAACTACCAAAATCAAGTGGTTATTATTGAACCATACAAACTCAATGTAGACTTCTCAACTAACAAGCTTAGTGAAAACTCCTAAACTACCAAATTTAGTAGAAACTCCTGAACTACCCTGAACTACCTGAACCAAGATACTCCTGAACTACCAAAACTTGGATATTCCTAAACTACAAAACATAGTGGAGATTCCTGAACTACCAAACTTAATGGATACCCTTGAACCAAAAAAAAAAAAAAAAAAAAAAACAAAAAAACAAAAAAAGACTTTACTGGACCAAAAAAGGTCGTTAAAAGTTCATTACATTCTTTGACAGCAATAAGTATAATTTTAGTTGTAAAAATAATAGACCTATACCACCTTTAAAATTCCATTCTAGAGAGCTTTACTAAGCATTTCATTAAAATTTGAACCAAGAAATGCACTGATCATTTACAAGTGGTCCTACTGTGAAGAGGTCAAGGGATCAATTCTTTAGACGTGGCGAGCTTTTAATTTTCCCGGCATGACAGAGGTTGGTGTCGGTATCGCTAATTCATGCTGTTATTCTTTTATAACTGTGATTCGAATTGACCGAAGTTTTGTTGGGTAGACCTGATTAAAACAATTTTTATCGAGTGTTAATTATTATTTCAAGGGATTTATTATTGTTTCAAGATATTTTTTTCAAGTTACAATGTATATTTCAATCGATTGTTAGCTAAATCTGACTTCTAATAAAAAACAATGTGCGCCTTAGTTAATCATTAAATTATTATTAGTTAAAGTTCTATGAACTGCATGATAAAACATTATTCAAAACACGAAGTTTGGAAACATAACCTTAAGTGAAATTGAAATTATATAAGGTCTTACTTTTAAACTGTTAGCATAATGGGACTCCCTGTCTCGAGCTGACAGTCTAAATAAAGCACTACTATACTATACTATACTTGTTATACACAGGTCAAAAATAAAAAAAAGTAAAACAAAATAAAATAGGAAATAATTTGAAGATAAAACACTTGGCTTTTTTTACTCAATTTTTGATTTTTAGATGACCAATTTACCAGTTACGGCATCGTCAGGGAAATGTAAGAGTCTATTAGAATTCTATCCAACTCTATCTACGAGAGGAAAATACAGCGATCCAAAGTTCATACCTACATATGAGTAAGTGGTTGAAGAATAAATTAATATCGTTACTATTCTCAGGTACCTGTTAAAAAATAAATATACTGTAAATATGTATTTACGTTTTTTATAAATACATTATACCTTTTGATATATATGAGTTCCATTAATTCTGGCCAAAACATCGCAGCTATGAAAACCTACACTTTCCGTTTTCCTCTCAGTCTAAATTTTCACCACGATTGAGTTCTGTTCAATAAAGTTTCCTCTTTTCTGTAAATAAAATAATAATGCATTTTCATTTCTATGTATATTAATTATTGTGAGTTAGGCCAGGACATATCAAATTGGCGACGAAGGTGAAAGTGTAAAGTGTATATATGTAAAATGGAGCAGCTGAAGATAAAGAGAGCTTCAGTGAAGGCGTTGCTGACAAAAACAAAGGACAGAATTACAGGAAATACTACGCTACATGAATTGGAGATATACGAGCGGAATATGGAGGAGTACAAGGGAAGATACGAGAAGATACAGGACGAGATGGACACGCTGGTTTCAAAAGAAGATGAGAGGACTTCGCACGACGACTACAGGTTTAGCATGTACGAGACCATTACAGGTATAAAAGTTTCAATACTAGATTTCAAAAGTAGAATAACAACAAGTACACATACTAGCCATTCAAATGCCATAACAACTAGTCCTGTCAGTCAAAACACCACTTCAAATTTGACTTTTGTTGGATATCAACAAGATGAAACTTTTACAAATTTTATCAAACGTCTCGAAACGTTTATGCTATTGAAAGGCAATTCTGATACTAAAATCAAAATATACACTTTGTTGCATGCAATTACTCCTCAGATGCACGAAAAGTTGTATAATATGTGTACGCCTGATGAACCTATGAACAAAAGTTACGATACACTTGTAGCAATGTTGCGGGATTATTATGAACCTAGACCCAGTATTTGGGCATTACAAAGCAAGTTCATATCTCGTACACAGCAGCCTGATGAATCCATTTTAGAATACGCTACAGAGCTTAAGAAGCTGTCTCAACATTGCGAGTTCAACTGTCAGAACTGCAATCACTGCACTGCTAATTCATTTCTTACCTTGCAGTTCATACGAGGTATTCAGGACCAAGATGTTCGCATACAGTTATTACAGGAAAAGAATAATGCTACATTCCAGGAATTTATCAACAAAGCTGTAACAATAGAGTTTTCAAAAACAGAAAACAAGGTAATAAGCACTATACCTACATCCAAAGATAATTACTATATACAACCCACACACCAAGTAAACAATAAATCAACCAACATATATTACAATAACAAGTCTCGACCACCTAAAACTTTGCCTAAGCAAAATAAAAATAATCCCTCTCTTTCATTAGCAGGCAAATGCTACCGCTGCGGGGAGGCAAGTCACAGAGCTAACGTGTGTCGCTTTCGAAATGAATTCTGCCGAAAGTGTAGCAAGCTGGGACACATAGCCAGAGTATGCATGTCACAGGACCGAGGAGCTGCTAAAAACAACAAGAGCTACAAGACGCCGCAGCATCAGGTAGATGACAACACTTCAAGTGATAACGAAGATTTCGAGATAAACGTGCTGCAGAGCGCCAAGTCAGATAAATTCATGGTAAATATTAAAATAGAAGATAAACCAATTAGTATGGAGATTGATACAGGGGCGGCACTGTCCTCTATTTCATATTGCGATTACAAGGCACTGAACATTGAAAATAGAATTTTTAGTACAAATGTTCGAATGAAAACATATACAGGGGAAATAATTCAACCCAAAGGGGTATGTTTTGTAAATGGGAAGTACAAGGAAAAGCCATTTTCTGGTAAATTATTCATTATCAATCAGAATGTTGATCCTATACTAGGAAGAGATTGGATACGGGAAATAAATATTGACTGGGCCGAAATTAAATTACTTAAATCAGAAGAAAATATGCATTTAGGAGAAATTTTAAAGAAATACGAGGATGTATTCACGGACAATATTGGGAAAATACCTACTGAAAGAGCTTGTTTGAAATTGAAACCTGATGCACAACCTATTTTCTTTAAGCCTCGACCAATACCTTATTCTAAGAAGGAGAAAGTTGAGAAAGAGCTGGACCGCCTAGAACGTCAAGGAATTCTCACCAAAGTTGAACACTCGGAGTGGGGTACGCCGATCGTCCCAAGGGATAAGCCAAATGGTGAAGTCAGGATCTGCGCGGACTATAAGGTAACGCTTAATCAACGTATACAGGATGTAAATTATCCCATTCCCAGGATTGATGATATATTCGCTCAGATGAATGGTGGTAAGTTTTTCTGTACCTTGGACTTAAGCAAGGCGTACCTACATTATGAGATGGATGAAGAGAGTGCAATTCTGCAGAGTTTGAGTACACACAAAGGTATCTACAGGGTGAACCGGTTGATGTTTGGAGTGAAGGTTGCACCGGCACTCTGGCAGCAATACATGGATAAAGTACTACAAGGATTACCGGGAGTACAATGTTTCTTTGATGATATTATTATACAGGGTGCCACTCAAAATGAATTGCTTGAAAGATTAAAATTGGTCCTTGATATAATGAGATCACAAAATTTAACACTAAATAGAGATAAATGCAAATTTTTCCAAAAGAGTATAAATTATTTGGGACATAAAATAGATGAGTACGGGTTACATAAAGTGGAAGATAAGGTAAATGCTATAAATAATACAAGAAGACCAGAAAATGTTTCCGAGTTGAGAACTTTTCTAGGCATGGCTAATTACTACAACAAGTTTATCCAGAATCTAGCATCAATTTTACACCCACTTAACTCTTTACTTCGCAAAGGAAAGAAATTCACATGGACCAATGAGTGTGAGCAAAGTTTCAGACGAGTTAAATCTGAATTATGTAATGACAATTTATTGGTACATTATAATCCTAATTTGACCATTACGCTGGCAACAGATGCATCCCCAGTAGGGTTTGGAGCGGTACTCTCACATAGGTATCCTGATGGCAGTGAGAGACCCATAGCATTTGCATCGAGATCACTTACACATGCAGAAAGAAATTACAGCCAGATAGACAAGGAGGCAACAGCTATTTATTGGGGAATAAAAAAATTCTTTCAATATGTGTATGGTAGAAAATTTGTGCTCATAACTGATAATAAACCATTGACACAAATATTTAATCCCCAAAAAGCTTTACCACCACTTTCAGCCACACGTATGGTGCATTATGCACTTTATTTATCTGGATTTGATTATAGTATAGAATACAGGAGTACGCATGAACATGGTAATGCTGATTATCTGTCTCGATTCCCTCATGAAACACCAAAGGATGTGCCAGATGACAATCATAAGTTTCAAAGAAATCAGATAAGTACAATAAACAGTGTGACACACTGTATTATACAACAAGAAACAAAACTAGATCCTAAATTGAGCCCTATACTAAATGCACTGGAAACAGGTAAATGCTTGAAATCTCTAGGTTACGAGAATTCAGAAATTTCATTACAAGATGGTTGTCTAATCAAAGGCACAAGAGTTGTAATTCCAGAAAAATTAAAACTTCAAATTTTAAATGAACTGCATACGGGACACTTGGGTATGGTTAAAATGAAAGCACTAGCCCGGTGTTATTGCTACTGGCAAAACATTGACAAAGATATTGAGGAAATGGTACGTAAATGTAAGTACTGTTGTGAAAAACAGAATAATCCGCCGAAGGTACAATGTCACCCGTGGGAACCCGCCCAGGCTCCGTGGCAGCGGGTGCACATAGATTTCGCAGGACCTGAAGATGGACTCTATTATTTTATCATTGTGGACGTTTTTACTAAATGGATAGAAGTTATACCTACCAAGACAACTAATACTGATTTTTGTATAAAAGAACTTCGCAAATTATTCTCTCAGTTTGGTATTTGTTCAGTTCTAGTATCGGACAACGGGCCCCAGTTCACATCTCACATTTTCAAAAACTTCCTCGAAAGTAATGGAATTGTACACAAATTATCTGCCGCTTTCCACCCTTCCTCTAACGGCAGTGCTGAAAGAAATGTACAGACAATCAAGAAGCACCTTCACTGTATGAAAGATGAACCAGGTGATGTAAATTTAAAGTTAGGAAGACTTCTCATGCAACTTAGGAAGGTCCCTAATACGGAGGGAATGAGTCCCTACATGTTGATGTTGGGGAGGGATGTGAGAACGAGATTAGATAATATCATGAGACCCAAAGTTCCTGTTATCACTCAAGACAAACCTCAAGAGATAGCACGGAGATTTGAAGAAGGTGACCGCGTTCAAGTGCGAAATTATACTCGTGAATGTAAATGGAAGTTTGGGAAGGTTCAAAGGCGGGAAGGTGCTGTTCACTACTGGGTACTGTTGGACGACGGCAGAGTCTGGCGACGACATGTGGACCAAATGCGGCTCACACATTACGGGGGGGAAAATTGATATATATGAGTTCCATTAATTCTGGCCAAAACATCGCAGCTATGAAAACCTACACTTTCCGTTTTCCTCTCAGTCTAAATTTTCACCACGATTGAGTTCTGTTCAATAAAGTTTCCTCTTTTCTGTAAATAAAATAATAATGCATTTTCATTTCTATGTATATTAATTATTGTGAGTTAGGCCAGGACATATCACCTTTATAATATATTATCATAATATAAACAGGTGACCTGATGTATGTATTTTTATGAAATATTGTAGAGAAGATTCCAAGCTGCGATATTATTACTGCTGGTAATTTTTCATTATAATTTAGGCAATTTCTTTATCATTACATTTTTCATTATGATAATGCTCGTCTTCCCTTAGATTATTCGTCAAAAATCAGGGTTTACCAAAGTGAGGTTCAATTTGTGTAAAATTTGAATTGTAAAAGTATTGTAAAATAAAGCAGATTTCATTTTAAATCATAAATAGGGACATCGGCAGCATTTTTAAATGTATATATTTATTGTAATTATGATCGAAAGCATTTAAAAATATTTATGACAAAACGAGTCAACAAGAAAATTGAAAAAGGAAATACATATTTTCAAAGGAATCGTCCTTCGTCTGGTGTGGTGTGCTACAAAGGAAAAGACAGTTTTCAATTTAAAATATTATGCATAAAAAATGAGCGTTATTTTTTATCATTTTTATGAGATCATTCTGATAACTTGAGTTTTTTAATAATTTGAGTTACCTTCATTCACACCAATGTAATGGCTCGACTTAAATTTACAATAGCCAGCAAGTTGAGTTTGGCCAGCACTAGAACTTTCATACAAATCAGTATCCGCATGGTAAAAAACAACTGATAAATCACTAGCAAAGAAACTGACAGTTTTTGACTTCTGTATACTCTAGAAGTTAATATATCAGGCAGCCATGAAACTTGACAAGTGACTCTACGGTGTTTGGAACAGCACAAGTTACAAATGGTGAGAAAATAGCTACTGACCCATTCTCCATGGAGTAGAATTGAAAGATATTAATCCGCAGGTTTTGATAATGGAGAAAAGTTAGATTTACACACATATAATCCGACCGGCGATTTAATCATACAGTTTGGACGGGTAGATATTAAGTTAATCCCGCCATGGATTTGAAGATAAATGTTTGGGAATTTCGGTACGGAACATTTACAATGCTTTTACGTCAGATCTATGGTCAAAAACCTTTGACTAAGTGTTGAACTTTGGATTATATGATTTAAGGAATTTATGACTTCTTTTAAGAACGACATAGAAGAACTTGGAACAGCTGAAAGCTTTGACCTGAAATTCTAAGCATGAACAAATAAATTTAGATAGCGAATAATTGAAAAATTTGATCAATGAATACTTCTTTTTTTATGTAGCTACATATAAATGACTTTTTCAAAGTCTTTTGGTAGGTAGGTGCAATTATTGCAATATTAGATACTTTCATGGTGAGTATGCGCAAGTTCGATATAATTATGCATCTCGTGGTGTATTTCTCTTACTTCCTTTATAATAGTTTCTTTTACAAATATATATAATCAGGTATTTACAAATATATAATTAGATGGTAGGATTAGGTACCTAAGTATGTATATACAAAGTAACTTTTAAATTTGAGATTCTTCATAACCATTTAAATCTTATGTTGTGTCAAAAAAAATTCGACATCGAACCGTTTGACAAAATAAAATTTATGCTGGTGTCTATCAAGTAAAAAAACTGCAAACTCATTTAACGCAAAGATGAAATCTTCATTTTTTTTAACTCTTCATATTACGAATAATCGTCAGTTCCAGTGAGATAAGAACGTTAAGCAATTCCAGTACCAGCCAGCATTTCTGAACTGATAACCATCTAGCATGCAGCTTCAATGTGTACCAGAGAACAAGATATCAACAAAAATATCTGGAATCAGAGAGATATGAAAACAAGCAACAATGACACCAGAGTGCTGCTGTGAAATACAAGACGCCCCATCGTGCCGGACAAATTATCAGAAATGTTCCTCTTGGGGATATTATCAAGAGGTCTTTTTGGTCGAGAAATTGGAGTTACCTGTCCAGACTACCTACTTGCACAGAGCCTGAGTTGATTGGTGGTTAGTAATTATTTGCTTAACTCTGTTGTTTAAAACTGCACAAAAGATTCCCGCAGGTTGCGATTAAGTAAGAGGCAATAACCCCGCCCTTTAGGTAGGACATTTCTCTCTTTTTTTCCTTCTTGTATATTTGTTTAATCTTTTTTTTTTTTTTTTTTTTCTTCTTCTTTATATTTCATTGTGTTCTACTGTATATACCTATTTTTTTGTTCTACCTAATAAAGCTTAAAAAAAAGTATATGTTGAAATTTTCAAAATTAAGTTCATGCTACTACTAGAACGTTTGGTAGTTCAGGTGGTGACTCCTGAACTACCAAACTTAGTGGAGACTCCTGAACTACCAAACTTTGTGGAGACTCCTGAACTTCCAAACTTAGTGGAGACTCCTGAACTACCAAACTTAGTGGAGACTCCTTCGTGAACTACCAAACTTAGTCGAGACTCCTGAACTACCAAACTTTATTGAGACTCCTGAGCTACCAAACTTAGTGGAGACTCCTCAACTACCAGTCTTAGGTCCAAATTATGAAACAGGATCTCAGTGAACTCTGTCCCTCAAGTGGGAATTTCAACCTATTACAGCTCATTTATAACAGATGTTAAGTGATAGTGGATTGGGATTAACAAATCCGATATATTTAATCTTGTTTCATAATTCGGCCATTAGTTGAGACGCCTAAACTACTAAACTTAGTGGAGACTCCTAAACTACCAAACTAAGTGGAGACTCCTGAACTACTAAACTTAGTGGAGACGCCTGAAATACTAAACAGTAAACATGGTGGAGACTAGTGATCTACCAAATCTTAGTGGAGACTCCTGAACTACCAAACTTAGTGGAGAGTGTGGAGACTAGTAAACTACCAAAACTTTTGACATAGTCGTTCAGTGGTACTGAACGACTATACTAAAATTTAGTGAAGAATTATTTACACCCAAGACTCCTGATCCAACGCAATTCAGTGCGACTTTTGAATAGACCTTTTTCTTCTCTTGTCATTGTGCAATGTTGTATTCTGGTTTAATAGGTAACCAACGAATTTGATAGATCCTAAGTATATTATCTACAGGAGTGACGGAATTTTCTAGGCACCGGGTTTGAGAATTAATAGCTTTCATTAGGTGTGTCAAAGTTGTTTTTTGGTTTAACCTATGAGCTTCTGTATGACACCTCAATTTTAATGAAACATAAAGTGCCCCGCGGATTTCAAAAGAAACCACGAAATAGGATCCAATACGTCGACGTGTGATAAAATGCTTCTTCTCTTTGTCATGGATATTATTTTTCTCCGATGGCAGTAGATAGTATCATCTTTCATTTAAACATTTCTACGTAGCAATCGATTACTGGAATAACTCAGGAAAGAAATGTCATAATCGAAGAAGATCAAAAACGATTTGATTTTATGCTTCAAGGGAATCATATCATTTAATCAAGTTTCAATTTCTTCCTGTGGAGTAATGATGATGGTTAAAAAAGATGAGTGTTTCGCAGATTTTCCTAGGTGTGAAACAAGAGATACTTTAGAATCTTGCGGTTTGCAATGTAGTTTCCAATTTGGAAGTATATTTCTTCTAATATGATGGATGAGGAGTGGTTTAATATTTTACACTTAGGTGATGGGTCAACATGAGCGCACCAGAAAGTGTCCCTTACAATCATCTTTATCAAACTGTTATCAGTGAACATTTCCTTATTTATTTTTAATCCTATGATGAGTATTACATTACTAATGCATTTCCAAGGTGATTGTACAATGGAATGAAGTCACACTTCAAAGAAAAGCAATCATTTTGTTTTTTCATAAAACGTTTTGAGAAATAGGACCTACGTTAGTATTTTTAAAGATATTTTAAAAATATTATCAGCTTTGCATATAAAAGGAGGAGATATTTTTGCCGATTTATCAAAATCACGATTTTGTTATCTTTCATTCCAAATTTCCAATTTAGTAGGTATCTAATGGGTACAATTATTGGATTCCATTTCATATGATTTATTGATTTAGATTATTCATTTCTTTTTCTTTTTTAATATATCTTCTTCATACTTTTTGAGATTCGATGATTTTATTTTCAGAGTATTGTATCCAGCGCCATAGATCTCGGGTCTATTGACTCACCACATAAGCAATTTCAGAACAGTCATGTCTAAAACAGCAGCAAGACAAGTGTTGTTTGAACAGAACTGAAAATACGATATAAAAAACGTATGTTCCTGAGTAATACTCTGTTATACAGACGATGTTTAACATATAAACTACATATCCATGCACGCAATTACTTATGCTCGCTAATATTTTAATAGTGTCACCCGAGTCTTCGTGGAGACGTGTGGATTTGAATACTTGTTACCGCCTTTTAAGAAAAACAAGTTTATCATAAAATTATTGATATTATAAATAATATCCTGGAGTGAATGTCGTTGGATGTGTTTAAACTCGAGTCTGGCAATTTTTTTCTCTTCCTTTCTACTTACCACAGTTGTGTGTCGTTCAGTATGTAGACGATATTAGAATGCAGCTGAACATGAACAAGGTAAAAGGAAATGGATGATTCTTGTGAGCTTAAAAAAAATCTTTTTACATTATTATTATTATAGTATGCTTTATTAGGTAAGACAAAAATATATACAGTAAAATACAATGAAATTATAAAGAAAAAACAAATAGATTGAGCAAAGAAATAATAACAAAAAAGATAATGAAGCTAATGTCCTACCTAAAGGGCGGGGCTATTGCCTGTGACAATCTCTTCCACCCAAACCTTTTTTGTTGTAATAATATCACCATGTTTATACTGCCCGATTAGAACTATTAAGTTCCATTATTCCCGCAGTAAGCCCAAGACGTATTATTATGTGGTAAAAATCCCAAATGGTAGGATAACTTGTCATGTCCCGACTGGGTTTTGAACCCGCAACCTCTGGATTCACAGAGTGCTGCATTTATCTACCGGGACAGACTAAGTGTGTTGTAAGTGTTTTTCTTACGGCCGGCACAACACCTAATTAAATTGTCCCCACTAAAGTGTAACTGTAATCTCTTTAACCTAACCCTTGAAATAAACATTATGGAATTAATAAACAAATAAAAATGATCATCTCTGACTTGAGATGCGTGAAACTACGAGTAATACCTATTATTATCCAATGACTTAAAAAAATAAATAAAAAAATATTTTATTAACATAATATAAACAGTGCTGTTTTTAAATATGAAATTCTTCAATTTTCAGACGGATCAGTAAATCTGTTTCCTCTGTGAGCTTTGATTGATAAAATCTTAAATGGGAACCAAATTGTTTAAAGACATAAGAAAATAATAAATATGTAGTCATGTATAAGTATAATGTACAATTGTACATAATATACAATATGTACATGCTTACATACAATCAGGTCCTAAATATTATGTTTGTATAGTATATTTATGGTACTATCAAGTGACATAAATGTTATTCATCGAGCAAAATATGAATTCCGGAATGTTAACATATCAACATCCTCTGCATGTGATGATTCCATTTGAAATGAAGAGTGGTTTGATGCCAAACCCCAGGCATGATTTGACTCTAATGGCTTAGAACTTTTTAATAAAATCTCAATTCAAAACACTCATTTCTATAATTTTATTAAATGAATTTATTTTTCTGCCCACAATCCTATAATCGAGTACCTTTTCAATGACATTCCCGCCAGCATGAAAGTTATCAATGACAAAGCGACCAATCATGAAACAAGAATTACCGGAAGAAACACAACTCAAAGAAACTCGAAATAAGTGCTAATCAAAGCGGCAACAGGCAACAGCATAGTGCACCAAAAGCTAAATATTCAAAATAATGTCCGTGTCGAATTGCCGTCCAATAAAAAGTGTCCGCGTGGATAAAAATGCAGACATGGTTGACAGCCCGATCAAGACCGCCAAAGTTATTCGCAAGAACAGCAATATTAAAATTCAATGCTGTCATAAGTCACAAATTAGAAAATGGTACCCCTTTGCATTATAGTAGACAACAATAATGTAGAGGTCTTGGAATAATAATATTTGATACACATTTTATGAATGAATTCAAAAGAGAAAAGAAAAGATATATTAGTTACGAACATTATTATGAAAAACCACATCAGAGACCAGTAAAGTAAAATAACGCCCACCTGATTTTGATATCAAGAAGAAAATCGTTTATAATCTCGCAATATATAAAGAAGCTTGAATTAAACCGAGACTCTGAATGGAACGAATCGAAATTACACCTTGGTCCGCGGGTACATTTATACCTACTTTTTATGTGAGAGACATACTGTTTCTTTATAAAGAACCTTTTACAAGAGCGATAAGCTGAGTTGGAATCCAGGCAAAGCTGTCTTGAGTCACAAGGATTAATATTTAAGTTGAATTTCTGATGAGTTTATTTTTTGGAGGAGTGTAGGAATACCAGCAATGCAGTATGACAATTGTAAACAACATTTATAAGTTCCTTAATAACAATACCTATGAAAGTACAAAATTAGGTAATATTTTCAAAGGACTTAGGAAAATGGGCATTTATTTAAAATTGAATCATAACGTTAAATTTGAGTAAATACTCCAAATTTGACCATAACTAAAATATGAGTCACTTTTAGGATAACACATTGAATAACACATTGAATCTCAAAAAGATTAATTAATTATTTAGCACCAACAGATAAAACTCAATACCTGGAACCTGGATACAGTGGATACTAAGAATAAATACATATTTTCATTTATATATTGTCGATTTCAAAAGCGAGTTGTAGGGATAGGTACCTATATAATAGACCCATTTGTGAACGCGACCTAAAAGTTAGGAGTCAGCTCCAGAGTTGGCAGGTGCCTAAGTATAACTTGGTGCTGGAATTGTGGGCGAGTTATTAATGGGGCCAAGCTCACCTTTGTCACATCGGGGCCCATTCATCATCTCTCACCAAAGCGTTTGGGAGATATCACACAGGTATTTCTTCTCTCTCTGCATCTCTCTCTTGCTCTCTTTATTTTTGTTCCATACAAGGTTTTTCAGAGGCTCTGGTTTAAAGCGATAAATTTCTGCTAAGTGTTATCTGATAGGTGATTTGGAAACCTCTGTGACCTCTCAGTAGCATAGGTAGCGGCTACGTATGAGTTCGGTGCGGAAAATAAAAAAATGTATGAGTTCGGTGCCGCCTAAAAAAGGTCATGTATGAATTCGGTGCCGCCTAAAAAAGGTCATGTATGAATTCGGTGCCCTGGTACTTGCCCTGATGATCAGGTAATTATAGTATTTTTTTCCTTATAGGCATGGTCTTCAATGTATTTTACCTAACCCTACTATAAACCCAAGGCATGGCCTTCATTGTACTTTACCTAACCCTACTATAAACCCAAGGCATGGCCTTCATTGTATTTTACCTAACCCTACTATAAACCCAAGGCATGGCCTTCATTGTATTTTACCTAACCCTACTATAAACCCAAGGCATGGCCTTCATTGTATTTTACCTAACCCTACTATAAACCCAAGGCATGGCCTTCATTGTATTTTACCTAACCCTACTATTAACCCTAGGCATGGCCTTCAAGGAGGAAATGGACAGCCTTGCTGAATGTAACTGTTTACAACATAATCTCCTAACTTAATAACAGCAGGATGACTGTTAACAAACAACAGAGTACATTATAAAAAAACAATCAATTTATAAGTCATTAGGACCGCACCGAACTCATACATCACCTTTTTTCGGCGGCACCGAATTCATACGTGCGAAAAAGGTGCGGGTAATCTTCGCACCGAACTCACCTATTGCCTAGGTAGCATAGTACTAGCATACGCGTATATCGTGAAGCAATCAACATACTCATTCTGAATACTCTGAGGACAAGGGTGATTGTTTTTAGATTGTCAATAGAATAGTTTAGAGATTACTTTGTTGAAAAAAAAGTATTGATCTTTTGATTCGGAGTTCCTCAAGATACAGAGCACCTCTACTTTCAATTCTTGCGAATTCAATTTGCCTTCATATCCTCATTTAGAGCAGAAACTGCACTTCAAATTCGACGAAGTTTCGCCAGACCTCGTCCGACCTTCGGACTGTGAGCCAAATACCACTAACCGCAGAACCCTGTACAACGCACAGCCACACTTGACTCATAATTTCTGTTCTCCTGTCACATTCTATCCTTTATCCTTCTTAAAGTTGGCACTTTAGAATGGAAAGGAGAGAGAGAAATGAATCCAAGATAGAAATTGAATTTTTTTGAATGATATTGCACATTGTTGTGACTGGCTGAAGCTTTAGCACTGGTTAGAGCTTTAGTCAGTCGCAGCTAACAATAGAATCCGAGCAAGTCTATAACAACATAGATTTTTTTCCCTTTTATTAGAGTAGTTGAACAACATAGATTAAGTTTCTAGTAAAAGATACTTGGGTGAAACTTGTTACTCTAAGCTGAAATAAGACAAGTTTTGTCTGTGATAATGTAAGAGTTGCTAGGATATGTTCTACGGGAGAAGTTATGATGTGATCTATTGATAAATAGGTAGATACTCGTTCATATGATACATATATTATTACTGTAATATCTATACATATTGTATAGATAGACACTGGCAAAGCCCATGTGGTTATGCGTGTAGGCAGTTTTAGTACCCGAGCAAATGTATGGTATCTATTACTTAGAATAAACCTATAAACATATCTAATGTATGAACAAATCTAGCTAATGTGAATATTGTCAATGTTCTTGCATAATTATAACTCTATGAGTTCCTGTCTAGTTTGAGTTCCTTTCTTCCTGATATTTGCCCCAATGAACAAAAAAAGTCTCAAAAGAACAAACATAGAATTTAACTTTAAATAAACCTATGGATTAAGATTCTCATAATAACAAATAAGATTAGTAATTATAATTGCTATATTTAAAGTTTACGTTGTATTTGAATATATACCTTCTTTAAAGAAATTAACTATTCAAAATTACTTGAAAAGACCCGAAATTGTCTTGGTGAAGGTAAATGCTCGAATTTTCATCGTAAATACTGTGTAAATGCACTTCAGAATATCGAAAATTGTGACACATAGAAAACTCATGAGCAATTTAAACCTTCTACAATTTCTACCCCTCGAACATCAATGTGCAACTAACAACTTGAGTCGAGAATCCAATGTATGAGATAGGAAATATTTGTTCCATGGAATGGCGACAACAAATACCTCCCATGTGATGAATACCAGTATAAAAGTAGATATTTCCATCCATTACAAATATTTATTAAACACACCGAGCACGTAAATAACATTAACGTCACATCCGACATGACTGAAACAGTGGCTCGGAACCCAATGAGTGGTGTTTTAGTTCCAATCCTCATTATGATTCGTGAATATTTGCATACTGAACGAGAGTACAGAGAAACAGGGTGTTATAATGAGACTATACAATCAATGGTGGAAAAGAACGTCGAAATACAGGATGGAATTGATGTTGAACTTGTTGAAATTTTATGTAGTCTACATCATCGGGAATATATTAATAGGTTTAAAGAATTCTAACTCCACTCCTGTGATTAATTCAAGTACTATCACATTCAAGTACTATACTATCACTTGTGGTTTTAGACGATATATATAAATAATATATAAATAAGTACACAATTAACTCAGAAGAAAAGATAAGCCCAAACCTCAAAAAATCCTAAGTACAGAAATTAATTTATTTTTTTGAATAACATAAATGATATATCATAATAGGGGAACTTCACGATTCGGCCCAAATTACCTGAGGAGACCTTTTCCATAGCATGATTCGTCCCAAAACACACTATCAAGTTTTGATCCCACACAAAAAGTCCCACTTTCATTCTAACAAAAAGTCCCACTTTCATTCCACCAAAAAATCCCTATAAAATAGTATGGAAACGTTGCCCTGAAAGAACTGAGAACAATGGCGATGTTCACGATGTTATTGTTTTAAACTAGTAACAGTCATCTTTGTTATCAGTGTTTATTTGAGTGTTTGACAGTATTAGGGTTAGGTAATATACATAGAAGGCCATGCCTCAAGAATATAGTAGGGTTAGGTAAAATACATAGAAGGCCATGCCTCAAGAATATAGTAGGGTTAGGTAAAATACATAGAAGACCATGCCTCAAGAATATAGTAGGGTTAGGTAAAATACATAGAAGGCCATGCCTCAAGAATATAGTGGGGTTAGGTAAAATACATAGAAGGCCATGCCTCAAGAATATAGTAGGGTTAGGTAAAATACATAGAAGGCCATGCCTCAAGAATATAGTAGGGTTAGGGATAATACATAGAAGGCAATGCCTTGGGTTTATAGTAGGGTTAGGTAAAATACATAGAAGGCCATGCCTCAAGAATATAGTAGGGTTAGGGTTAATACATAATATAAGGCAATGCCTCAGGTTTATAGTAGGGTTAGGTAAAATGCATAGAAGGCCATGCCTTAAGAATATAGTTGGGTTAGGTAAAATACATAGAAGGCCATGCCTCAAGAATATAGTAGGGTTAGGTAAAATACATAGTAGGCCATGCCTAATACATAGAAGGCCAGAGCCTGATATACATAGAAGGTAATTTCGTAATTTAATGTTGAATAATAAAAAATCCCTCAATATGTACGGTACTTCGAATGTTGCACTGGGCCGAATCGTTCGGTGACCTTTTTTACCTGAAATCGAAAACCTTTTTCATAAACCTTTTTGGGCCGAATCGTAATGCGCCCCATAATAGAAGGTTATGATAATTATGTAGAAAAAAATGATATCTACTTAAAAATAAATTGATGAACAAACAGACCATACCACAATACGACGACTACGAAATAAGAGAAATACAAAATCCAACATTTACCTACTTAAGTCTGAGATCAACAGAAGACTATTTACTGTGAAAAAAATTATCTTTTTCTATGTGTCTTATTTTCAAATACAGGAAACTTCAATGCCAAGTTTTTTTACACGAAATTGCCAAAAAAAAAGAAAGAAAGAAAAAATACTTGGCACTATCTGCATTTATCCACAGGAGAGCAAAAACAATTTTACAGAAAATCTGTTATATTTGTGTGGTCAATTTGTACTGAACTTTTTATATTCAATACCTCCTAAGAACTGAACATATAACCTCCAACAAATATGGAGCACCCGTTGATCAAGTTAACTGAATTATAAAAAACTTGTCAATTTAATAATAAGTGTACCTAGTATCTCAGAACATGTCAATTTAACACAAATTCTGATGAAAATTATAATGAATTCTTCAAGTAAAGTACATACATAGCTAAAGCATAACTATCTACGATAGCACCAAATATAAGTTTATGCCTCTAAACAAGAATATTAAACTAAATAACATAATAATAAACCGTTTTATCTATTTTTAATAGCTTTATAATAAGGTCGAATCTGGTATCGTTACATTTTCTACAGAATATCAGAGCACCATGTTTTAGTTCAATATAAAAAAATAACTACCAGTCAGCAAATTTCTTTGATGACCAGCGTTGAAGGCACGTTGAATACACCATTTCTCGTTCTGTCACTTAAGTTAAGCAACGCCCAGCGAAGTTAGGATAGTGACCATTCAATTTCGAACCCTCGTACCCAGGCTGACTAAGGTTAATATGGGTAGTTGGTAGTTGGTTAGGGATTTTCAAGCGAATGGAGAGTACAAACCACATTCTGTTTTTCCGGAGACAAACTTGACTAATGCCAGGATCCAGATGCTCAAGCCAGCTACTAGCCCAAAACGGACAAGAGCTCTTCAAGAATCAATAATAATAATCCGCAGAACGGACGTATAATTACTGGTCAAGCCCTTTATACATAGTTACAATTGATAAACAAGTGAGAAATAGTAAAATAAAAGCTTACAAATAATTGAAAAATGCAAAAGTGAAATAATTAAATGCAAAAGTTACAACCTTACATCACCATGTGATTGGTGTTAAGTCCTCTTCCCTTTGAGCTTTGAGTCAGTTGACACTGTAGAGAGAATGGGCATCTTGATGCGACACTTCGAAGACTTGAATCATTATATCAAGAGACTTGGAATAAAATCCAGAGAAGCCAATCAATAGTGGCAGGAACTGACCCTAACTAATCTAACTATCTACCTCAGCTTGGGGTAGGTCAAGGTGTCCTCAGAAGAACAAGAATTGTGATAGCAAATTCTTGGCTATAACATTTGCATTTTGATCGCTTTTTAAACTAGATTGAGTGACAATGTTAGCCGGTTGTTCAACTAATATGACAGCTCGTTAGTTTCTAAAGCAGACACACTGATCAGCTTCTGATTTTGTGTATCAAGTAGGTACTTACTGTCCAGTAATGAAAAACATCTGATCTTTTGAAAGTTAAATGTAAAATCCTTACGGTTTTAATAATTTCTATTGATGAATTAAATATATTCACAAATCAGAATCAATAAGCTCATAATATAGGAGTAGGTGGTATCTCTATTTGTGTACACATAATAACTGTAGCAAGTGTCGGTAATATAGATTTAAATTCCTACAACGATCCTGTACATGAGTTTACCTAATGATTATTTTCTCAGAAAATGACGAATCAGTAGAAATAAAATCAGACTAGCCTCTTGCACGACACTGTATACTCGCACTGAATGAAAATCAGAAACATCCCTCCTTCCCCCTTCTCTGAAAAACCCCCCAACATTTAAACAAGTAACCAGGAAATATTAATAATATACAATAACAACACCACCATTAACACAAAGGGATGACTTTTCACTCTCCAAAACACCTATATGGAAATTCAGAAAATGAACAAGATGGCGACGTTTCGGTCGGTTGATTCCTCGTTATTATTCTCGTTAAATGTGTGGTAGTTATGCAAGAAACAAATGACAATCGTTCCTGAGGTGTCCTTTGTTCCGGAGGAGATATACTTGAGAGCATGTCAGCCATCTACTTGTAACGACAACGTCATCCAAGCAGGGGAAGTCGGTAATGTTCTTCTTCCGTCTAACAGGAACAGAAACTGAATTCAACCAATGAAGTAAGTCATATTTTGTACGGTTACATTTTGACACACAAAGTGATCTCAATCCTCTAACATGAATATTAAATTACACCTAGATGACAAACTATAATATTTGTTAAAAATAAGTTAAGATTGTGTGAATTTCAGTCAGTCAGTTAATCTGTCAAAGGTAATATAGACAGTACACAGTAGACAGGAATACAAAAGAAAGCTATTTAAATTTGAACCTTTCTCAGGCACAGTAGATTGGAGTACATAGACAATAGTCGGTATTTTTATTCCTGATGCATTGCGTGAAACTTTCAAATATTCAAGAATATCATGCAAAAATTTAACTTATCATTTTTTTTTTTTTTAATCATGCCAAACAAAACAATACTTAGGTATTATCTAGTAGTGCTAGTAATACTGGAATTTGCACATGATATCTCTAATTACTCTGATTGATCGTATAGCTCAAATATCGTCATACAAACAGACGTTGTCAAATTTGTATGAGAGTGAAAGTTTATGATAAAAGAAAGGAGATATTGCATGTCTATCAAACTTGTCAGTACTTGTGAAAAATATAGGTACGAAACTATTTAATTAATTGATTCATGTACATTGTTACATAATATTATAAATAGCTATTTAGGTTAACAACAAAAGCGAAAATGTCAAGATGAATGGGTGGCATTACAAGAGGAGATAGAGTAAGAAATGATTGAAGGCGTGGAAATTTCAAGGTAGTATCGAACAAAAAATAAGAAAATATACTGAAATGGTTAGGAAAGCTAGATATGGAAGGAAAAAAAGAGGAAAGGTCGAGCTTAGATGGAGAGATATAGTAGAGGACGATTTGAGAGAAAAGACTTCATCAAAACAACGCCGACCGCACCAAGTAGCTTTGGGAAAAGGTATTGTAAAAAAATCTGGTGTAAACATCACACGACTTTCCTTATCATAATTATAAGGAATTGGAACAGGACCAAAAGCCACTGGTGACTCAAAGGTAACATTTAGCTAAAAATCAATATCAAATTCGTAATCAGCACCTCAAAATCATTGGATTTGATATGTCACAACCCCCATCTACGATAAATAATAAAAAAGTTAATCAAAGCGGGTCCCCCCCCAAAATACCGGTAAATTGGGGCCGAGGTCCAAAAAGTTCAAGATATCAAAAAAATGATCAGAAGAGACTCCTATTATTTTTTTAATCTAAGACATAATTGTTCTCTAATATTTTTTTGTATCTTTAACCAATTCAAAGAAGCGGCACTTGCGGCCAATATTTGCGGTCCTGCGGCCGCAGTCTGCGGCCGATTGCAACCAAAAGTTTCGTGGTTCGTCTGGTGTATAATTATAATTAGCATACCAAATTTCAAGTCTCTAGCTCTTACCGTTCTCGAGATATCCTGTTTACACACAGACAGACAGACAGACAGACGCACGGACCAATGGCTGAAAACAACTTTTTTGGTATCCTGAGGCTATAATTCGTCCAGAAATGTGAAAAACTGGGTAGGTCAAATTTTCGACGAATACAATACTTTCCTTATTATAGGATAAGGAAAGTAAAAAAGTACGTATACATACGACCGTAATATTACACCCATCTTATCAAAGTAGATCTTCTTCTAAATTGACAACATAAAATATAAATGATTAAAGTTATATCAATTCCGGAACAAAATTTCAAAGGTTCGAAAACTTCAACTTCAACGAAATTTGGATCAAATGTTTCAAAATTATGATCATCTTTACTAGCTTAGATGCTGAAGGCATCACTAATTTTAAGAATTTAGAGACTCTTAAAAGAAAAATAAGTCTATCAATTCTCAACAAAAAAAAATGCATCTCATACAGCCCTTACTTTTTGCTCTCTACTTTAACACCAAAAGTACCAAAGAAGTTGATAAATCAAACACGGGACCCAGGAAAAGTCCTTAACATTGAGTCCTTAACATTGCTTCTGATCGACACGAAAAAGAGAGTAAGAAGAAATAACAGATTAAAAGTAGGTACGTAACTAGGTACGTTGTGATGGATGCTTGATATTAGAAGAAGATATAGTGGACTGAATTTAAAAATTTGTTTGTGTGAATTGAGTTCCTAATACTTCAGTTGATCTATGAAATTCCCCCAAGTAAGAAGATCACCGAAGGGATTCAAGGGTTTGTATTCGCAGCTCCGGGCTGGAGTGAATCAAAACCAATGACACCGAAGACAGAGTAGAAAATACTCTGACGCTTGAACCAGGATACCTACCTCCTGGGGAGAGCCCATCTAGTAGTCCGAGAATCATAAGAGCTTCTGGTTATGCCAGTCCATATATTGAAAATCAAATGTCATGGAGCCTGGAACTAACGCTGAATTAACAGAACTTAAATATAATTATATGACATAACTTACATGGATCTATACTATACATATAGTTTGAATACATGTAGTTACAAGATTCTATATAAAGCCATGAAGAAATTCACAATACCTATAAGTTAAGTACCATTGTATAGCATATTCTACAGTATCTTATATGATAAATTCTATAAAGTCATGAATAAATACACATAAAACGTTCTCCACTACATAAATATGGACGCATGACTGTATCGTCTCTATTGATTTATAGATGGAAATTTATTATTAAAATAAATGACCCCGCTTAATCTCCGTATCTCCGTCATATCTGCTGCTGCTTTTCTGTTATGCTCCGATCTGATATGGTTTCAGATGCTATACTCCATAGATCACATCGCTGCAGAGTGTGAGTGTGGCTTTTATCTTCGGATATTTTAGGTAGCATGAGAAATTCAGAGTGAAAAATGTGATCATATTGTATCTAGAGAGTGTTTTTTTACCATGCAATCGCCATGGCAGTAGCCAGTCCAGTAGTCTATTTAACTGCGTTAGTGCGAGAATTTGTGAGTTCTTCATTAATATTAGTATGTGACCAGGTGACCACACTGATCAGGGACTACGCAATCTGAGGGTCCGGTGACAGAAAATGCTTCAAACATCAATGTATCCTATATCTCCATCTCATAAGTCTATTATTACTGTGATGGACTCAATTTGAAGAAGTGAACGCTTTGCAGTGATCAAGAAGTATTGTGACTGTTAACTACTTTTTTTAAATACTTCTTTTAAAAGAATCATGCAAAGAAAAACTTTCAACATTGTTGAAGTTCGAAGTAAGTTATTATATTTGTGGTAATCACTTTGGTGATATCACAACTACTCAAACTCGCTTTATTAAATCTACGCTGAAACCGGGACTTGAACCACCGACCTCCAGGTTACAAGTCCGCTGCCTTATCGATCAAGCTACTGAGGTCGGTTTGAAGTTCGAAGTATCCGCAAGGATTAATAAATTATCTTTCAGTCCGTTTTAGGTTGTGTTTATTACAACTTGCAGTCATTAATATTTAGGTAAGTCATTTCAGAGATCCTGCGTATCATACAAATATATGATTAATTTGAGACATTTTAAACAAGATTGCAGGGGTACTAATTCAGCATCGTTCCAGAAATCCCCGAAGGGAGTTGATTTAAAAAAAAAAAAAATCATAAAGATTAATACTGAATTGCTCATGACTAGATCACCAGAAGGTACCTTTTACAATAGTTTGTTCAAAATTCTCAAGATAATGCTGAATTATTCAATGTACTGGGCTAGAGCAATGGAAGGTATCTGTTAGCATAGTTGGTAATCAAATATCAGATATCCGTACCAGGAATTACATAATATTATGAAACAATGCTAACTTGTAATCAAACAATTAATAATCTGTGTAAATCATATGAGCAAGTCATTATTGATATGTATCTACTTATGTATCTACTCAAATATTGAAGAAAAAACTTTCCAAATTATAAGCAGCTTTGTCTATGCGTATCATGGAAGGAACGCAAGGAACTGAACTAGCAAGCACATCCACTGCATTTCTACTCCAAACGAAGCATCTAATAGAAAAAGAGTTCCACCTAACCGCTGGAAGAGGTGAACTTACAAGCTGAATGAATTACCTGCGCTCCCTCGTAAAACATATCCCATGACAGGTTTGAGTACCAAACTAAAAGATGCCAGACTTGGAGAAAAAAAAAAAATATAATGTATAACTCTAAGAATGGCATAATGGTCCGAGCCCAACCGTATGCCAGCGAACCGAGAGCTCCAAATGCCATAAATAATGTTGCAGCGTCGAAAAGTACTTATTGTGACTTATGAGGTTTTATGTCAGAGCCAAGAGACCCGGGTTATTCATTACCGCACTCGCAAATCCTTTTAATTCCCTTCTCAGATTCATTCATTGGGGGCTTTATTTATGTTTGCAAGAGTAATACTTGAATCCGGCAAATAAAAAAAAAACCGTTCTTCGGTGTTTCAAAATCACGGAGCTTTGTCAAACGAAAAACATCCTGAAATACAAAACTAATATTATTGTGCATGTACAAACATTCGAAGATACGAAGTGGAGCCACGAACACGGCATTATTAGGTACTTTTTATTGTTTTGATTAAACTATTAAAGCATAGATGAATTACATAATATCTCATTTGTAAACTTGTTCAAATTTTGGCCCATATAATTTATATGTGCTATAGTTATTCTTCTAAATTAATCTTCCATACGACAAATAAAGAACCATCTAGTCAATCTAGAGAATATAGTTTGAAGACAATTCTAGGAGTTTTTTTATCCAGCATGTAGGTAGGTACAATTACAAGTAAATCCATTCCATAAAAGCAAAAATTGTTATCATCCATCTGAGGGTGTCAGTAATAGTTTTTTAGAGTGATAATGATAAATCAAAGACTACAAACATTTCACACCTATATCCAGCATTCGAGTATGAAACTTTAGTCTCAATAGTAACACCAATTAAAATAATGTACCTGAGACAATGTTCAATATCCAATATGGAACGCACCTACACCTTCTTAAATTATTAGCTGATAAATGTTCTGACGAAGATTGATTTGTATTTTGTAAAAACACGATATGTCCGTTTCGATGACATGCTCCTATCAAATAAGTTTAATAATATATCACTGGAATGAATACATCCACACTTTTAACTTCGGTATAAAAGTTTTGATGAGTAATGCCGGCATATGATTCGAGAGATCGTTGCTTGATAGGTTGGGTATGGCATTGTTGAAGCCTTTTATCTTGGAGTGTTTGAAAATCTCGAGTAAAGCACAATAACATTGTTGTTTGGTTGTAGGTACCAAAAACTATAGGGTGATCCTTGCTAGTAACTTTTGGATCAATTTAATCACAATTCTTTTGGATGATGGAGCTAGTAAACTTGCAATCCTCAAGCTGGGAGTTATTATGGGAGTAGTTGATGATTTTTTCTAGAAAACCTCAAAATTGATAGTGAAGTTAAACTTTAATTCCAGGAGTAAAATGCATATTTTTTTAAGTAGAGAGATAGGGGAAAAAATCCTTGAAAGACACTTATATAAGTAGTGTGGGATTTATACCCACTAAAAAACCCATCTCGCCGTTTTAGAGACAACATACCCGGAACCGTTTGGTGAACATTACTTCAGGTATGTTGTCCCATGGCTCTCCCGTAGTTAACTTAGGGTGCCACATTTCACCTGTCGTCTCTCTCTTTCTCGTTGATGATATTTCGCACCATTTTCTCTCTCATTCCAATCTCTCTTTTTTCCAGCATCTTCTCCACGATATTGTCTGGAGTCAGGATTCCAATCATTTAATCAATATATTACAGATCAAATAATGAAAGGTATGTTGGATAGTCAAATAATATAAGATGCCGACAGCTCTTATTCATATCAGATCAGACTTTCCAAAAAATAGACTCAGGCTAGGCCGGTAAGTAGGTAACTGTAGTGCTTTGGATTTATTGACCTCTCACTATGAATTTGACTCGGTCTTCTCCAAGAACAAAATTGGAAAATTTTATAGTAAATTGTAAAGAGGAACAATTAGTAAACCTTGAGAGGATCGCCACGAACGACCATACAATAATTGGTCAGTCAGAGTGGCTAATATGATCAAAAAAAAAAAAAAAGTGAAGTAACTGCAGTTCTGAAGACAAATGACCATATCAACTGTAGGACTATACCGAACTCAGTATAGCTGAATCGATAAGGCGGCGGACTTATAATCTGGAGGTCGGTGGTTCAAGTCGCAGTTTCAAATAGATTTTGTAATGCGAGTTATAGTTGTGATATCGCAAAAGTGATTAACACAAATATGATAACTTTAAACTTTAACTTTATTTCACTTACTCTTACAAAAAAGTAGAAACTCATCAAAGTAGTGGTCTATTAACAATCACAAAAGTGATTAACAGAAATATGATAACTAACTTTTTCTAACTGTAGGACTTGGGTCGCGTTGATCACCCTGTAACTAAACAGGATTTGATAAACCTCCAAATCAACACGCAAAGAGTTCCAAACACTTCATAAAACTAGCGAGATGCACAAAAGAGGTTTGTTTGCTCCAGATCATCAGAGATTTTGAAGCATCTGACTTTATGAGTAGGTGACGTACGCCTCATTAAATTTCGGCCATTCCTTCTCTTTCTATCTCTCCCAATTCTTCACGGGTAATTTATATCCTCAATGCAAATAGCCCTCCAACGTAACAGAAGATGAATGTGCTTTTATCATCAAGAAGATTCGGTCTCGTGTTATCTTCAGAAAGGATTTGTGTTAGACATTATGGCACCAGAGCACCAGTGCACCAAAGTTCTTTTTGTTGAGTGGCATCATTTTGATTGTTCGTCGTTGAAACTGTGCCTGGAATCTGGATATTCAATAGACTTACCACTACAAGACATTTTTATGTACGTAACGTATAAGACATATTCATCAACAAAGTTACTGATGCACATAGAGGACTGTATCGTAAGCTTTTCAGAATGATTTAACACCTGCTGAAAAAGTTTCTTCTTAATAGCAACAAAAGTAATATCAAAGAAGTTAGACACACCATTAATGTGATATTTTATAGGATTAATTATATAAATGTTTTTACTGAAGTTGGTTAAAATAGAGAGGTTAGTTGATGGCATGGATATTGAGAACTATTAACTGCTGATGAGAGCAAATAAGCTCGAAACAGCTGTCCAGGTATGGTTCTGATATTCATGCACATCTAGTACAACTTCTCACTTTTCTGTTTACACTGATACACACTGGTATACTTCTACTTAGAAGGTTTTCTAGTGAACCTTTGATGTTGATTTCTATGAAAGTAAATCCATCCTTAGATAGCATTTCCTTCATTATTTTTATTCATAAAATGATGACGTCAAATTCGTGGGAACATTAGACACCGCGGCATCTCTCGACTTTGACGCTGAAAGCCTCGCGACGTCAACAGTGATCTCGCGTGCGCCTTTCAAGTTCAATCAAGTCTGATGAAATCCTGTTAACAGATTAGCTGTCGTGTGTGGGAGAGTGATCTGGCCCCCCAGGGGTCCAAGCTTCTCGGGCGTGGGGTCTTTTTTTGATCTGGGGCGATTTTGATATTGGGGAGTCTATAGAAACCTCTTTTTGGTGTATTCGTGCGTTCTTCTCGACCCTTTGTTGCGTTTTTTTTCAGTTTTTTCACACATCAGATGCAGTTGAGTGATTTTTACATGCCTCGGAGGTATGCGGATTGAGCGGTCGGGAGTGTTGACTTAAATGATTTACCTCTCATTATATATAATTTTGCGTATCCAGTTGACTTGAGATTATTTTCACAGTGATGATTTGATGAGTAACAGAGTAAAATTATTATTTTAACTACCGATTGCCTATCTTTTAAATAAACATCTCAGTAAGCATTTGGGCGAATTACTTTTAAAGCTTATCAGTCTTTTTGGAATACCTAATATAAATTTAGGAGCATATTCTTACGTAGAGTTACAGCTGTATTTATGAACAGAAAACATCGTCTAAGCAACTAAATAGTATTGGAACATACCTTGCTTGAGACATTGCTCAGTCAAAATTAGAATTCTTACTTTTAGAATAGAATAGAATAGAAAATAACTTGTTTATACTGCGTTTACTCCAGCAGTCAAACAGGTCTTATATATTTTAGGGGATAATCTAGAATTTGAGAGATCTAGGATTTGAAAATGTCATGAAAACTACGCTCTTAACCTGTTCCTCAATTTTTCTCGACTCCACTATAACATTACAACGTTTCCACCGTGATTTCTCGCCAAATAGGGTGGGCGGCAGCACTGTTCTCGCCCTGATGTGATTGGATGTTGACTTATCATTAGGGCCATGATTAACACCGTCTAATTTACACACAGGTGGTGCAGTGCAGATTCTGTGTTGGCACAGGTGAGAGCAGAGCCCTGTGGCATTCCTTCAGGTGTTTTCAGATGGTTCACAGAACCAGCGGAGCATGCGGCGTGTGGCGGTGCTTGGTTACGGAAATATTAAGGGCGGGAACCGAACTCAGTAACTTGATCGATAAGGTGACGTACTTGTAATCTGGAGGTCGGTAGTTCAATTCCTGATTTCAGCGTAGATTTAATAAAGAGAGTTTGAGTAGTTGTCATATCACGAAAGTGACTAACACTCGTATGTATATGTTAGTACTAGAGAGTTACACCCGCCACTTCACCAGCCCATGTATGGCAATGCTTCGAGTGTAGTGTAGGGTTAGGAAAATTAGGAAGTGTAAATATAGGGCCATGCCTCCTTACACAACTTGTATACAGCCTTTGGTTCATTTAACAAGCTGGTTTAAAAAGGTGGTGGTGCTGGCGAAATGGACCCGGTTTAATGGCAAAGAAAAAAAGGGACATTCTGGTGAAAAAAATTAACAACAAAAATGAGAGGAACAGGAGAGGGAGTGTTGACCTGAAGGCTGAAGGGACCTGAGGATACCATGGTCACGCTTATTGAGCGGCTTGAAAAGAGTTGGGGATCCGGAGGACCAGAAAGTTTAGAGACAATAGCACGGAAACAAAAGACAGCACCCAGAATATATTCTGGACACAATGTTTTGAGATGATGGATGTTCTTAATATTTAAAACAGAGGAGAACCCATTTCTCAATAAGAAAACGAACTGTTACTACGATTGCGTCAACATTACGAAACAGTTATACAGCAAGGATTCGGTATTCAGATGACATAATGACAACCAATATAATACAATTAAACCTGGATATGAGAGAACTATAAGAGAAAACTACAGATATAAGAGAAAATTCCAAGGTCCAATTTACCTCTCTTTGAGGGAAAATATCCTCTTTATAAGAGAAACGTGGATAAACAGAAAAAAGACAAGTTGTACTAATTTTTAGGGAAGTACCAAAAAAACAGAGAGATTTTTGTCGGTCCATTCAGTTCTCTTATATCCAGGTTCTACTGTATTGGGCACAGAGAAGTGTGTCAACCCAAGATCCTACTTGGTAACATTGGATTTACAGGTTCAAAATAGATTTACAGGTTCGACTGTAAATCCATTTTGAGTCACTGCTGAGATACCTGTGGTCCCTGTGGATTACAAGTTTGGAAAGCGTACCTACATGGTATTTTTCATAAGAATCGTTGAGTTTCCACTTTATGCCCAAAGTGAATACCTGTCCAAATTACTTTGTCTTTTCAGTTCACCCTGTATAACTAGTTAAAAATTATAAGAATTACCTATCTATGTAGTTGAAAATTAGCTGCAGACAGAGGTTGAACTCTAAAAGTCGTCATTTTTCAACTTCAACATTTTTTCATTCAAAATACCAAAAAAAACTAAAAGGTGTTCTCTATCGACTGCTTTAAGGCACTAGAAAAAAAACACATGTATTTTTCAAGTACAGCTTCACAAAACAAACCCTCCTGAGAGGAGAAAACAGTTTGTGACACTTCTGATCCTTCATCAAACAGATAGAGAAGGCAGGAGAGGGGGATCAAAAGCCATTAATATTTCACAGAAAAACTATTACAACGAAATTTGTGTGATTCTTGAATAATAGAAAAGTCATCGAAAAAAATCCGTGTTTGTGTGTGTGTGTATCACTTTTATAGACTTTTCAAAATCGCACAATAAAGAGGCCCCCCCCTCGTGTGGTCTAACAGTGTGAGCAAGCACAAAGACCGTTCCAAAGGGATCATAAAATTCACATTCGGAAATTAGTTGACTCCAAGGCGTGAAGTGGGTATATTAGCTGTCGGATACTTTATTAATTCAGGGGTGGTGTATGTACCTAACTATAAAGTTGAAAAACGCCACTTTAACACATTGAGTGCCAGAGGTATTTCAGCGAAATCTCCCCTCAGGCCACGGGCTGTTCGACCATATGCCGGACACTAACTTTTTTGTTAATTAGCTGTCGACCATATCCCAGACACACATTTAAAGTGAGGATCTACCTGTCCGACATACTATCGGACGCGGCTCCAACAGATATATTGGGTTGGGTGGAAGAGATTGCCATTAGCAATAACCCCGCCCTTCAGTTAGGACAAATGAATATATTTTGATTTTTTCCTGTTTATATTATTTATACTGTCAATTTTGTATTTTAATTTTTACCATTATTTGTTTGAATTATGTTCTTCGAATAAAGAGTTTAATAATAATCAATATTAGTGTCCGGCACTTTTCTGTTTATACTGATTAAAATAGAGAGGTTAGTTGATGACATGGATATTCAGAACTATTACCTGCTGATGAGAGCAAGAAAGCTCGAAACAGCTGTCCAGAGTGTCTAGGTATGTTCTGATATTCATGTGCATCTAGTACAACTTCTCACTTTTCTGTTTATACTGATACTGATATGTCGGACATGGCACTTAATGTGTTAATACAATAGAAGATAAAGACAGAATTCAGGGGTCAAATGTCTCGTGCCTCGAGATGGAACAATGGCTGAATGAAGTAGGTACGAAATTTTCTTGAGAAGTTGTGGAACGTCTTTTGAATAGAATTTATGGGGCAGATGCAAATGCTTGAAAGGCGCACGGGTCCCGGTGTTTTGGCTCTTTGATTTGGAGCCTCCACCAGGGCTGATGACTTTTATGGTTGTGTTTTGTTTGGTACTCATTATTTTCGAGTGTCCAGATGAAATTCGGAGACACAACTGTTGAGTTATGATGTTATGCAAGTGAGGTATGGTATTGTAGACTAGGGGTGGAATTAATAGACGTTTTTGTAATACCTCTGTGGCGCTAAGTCACGGATGTGTAATTGTGTACCTACTGTGTATCTGTATATGATAGAGAAAACCGACGCGTAGCAATGACTTGAGTTATAAAGTTTATCTATTAATTTCGTCCTAGGAATTGTAGGTTTTAGTAGGTATCTACCTACTCGAAAATATTTTAGTTACAAACAGAAAGGCGCTTTACCAAACACGTAATTTCCGAGTTACTTTTTGAAGAAAGAAAAATAATTGAACCATACTTATACATATACCTATCTATGTAACTTCATAAATATTTCATAATGTTTTATCTATTTTTGTTATGTGTTATTATTTGTAAGGTTTTCCTGTTAGTTAATTTTTTATATGTGGGTCACTTTCTGTGAATATACGTGCCCTTGAGCACCATTACCATTACCAAATAGTAATTCAAAAACCTATAACACAATAGTTATTATAATAATAAATTACGTAATTACCTACTGTCAGATCTAATTAACTAGTGAGTATTTTAATATTAGCATTTTTTTTTTAAATAATATTTCTTTTCTTTTTCATTAGTTAATTTTGAACTAGGTCATTTTTAACTAATAAAACAAAGTGTTTCTTTCGTGCCACTCTTCAGCTATGTGTGTTTTCTGTACTATTCGGTACATGCGATATGCGTGCAATAGATACCTTTAAATTACCGATAGTAAAATTACTAAATCAAGCTCAGTACTCTCAGTACCTTGATCGATAAGGCGGTGGACTTCTGTAACTAGGATAGATGGTTTGAGTCCCGGTTTGAGCGTAGATTTGGTAAAGCGAGTATGAGCTAGTAGTTGTGATATCAGGATAATGATATTAACACAAATATGATAAATTTTTTGGTAAAATTCATCTTCTTTTACTATGTCTTATCCCGCTTGAGCAGGGTCGACGTTGTTCAACCTCATGGTTGAGGTTGGTTGGTTTTGGCACATTTCTTTACGGCTGAATGCACTTCCTCACACCAACGATTCTCTTTGATTTAACGTCCTGGATTAGGACGGGGGTTTTACCCCCCATTCGCTGGGAATCGTACCAGCTACCCACATTAACCTCACCCAGCCTGGGTAGGGCCGGAAATTCATACCTACTATAAAATAATAATAAATTTATTTTTCGGGACATTTTATGACTCTCTATCTATAACTTACAGATAATAGAAAGCAAAGTAAGAGGTTACATTTTTCGAAATTGCATGAGCTGATATTTCCTTATGTTTCTGCTATGATGCTAATAACGCCTTAAGAAAATAAACACCTGTCACTCAGAACACGTTTCGAATTAATCAATATGGCTTCCCTGCTCCACATTCAAACCATCTTAATTTCCACAAATCAGCAAGATCCCTGACTAGAATAAATTACTTCATTTATTCAAATGAGAGTATTGTTTGTCGAAATATTCGGAAAATTATGTTGTGTGTTTATACTAAACTTATTACTTACTTCTGTTTTATATTCAAACAGTTCAAGCTAATATACATATTATTATGTACGTTCATCATTCATCCATATCTATGTACTATTGTACCTAATATATGTAGATATACATTATTTGAAATTCTCGATTTCGAAAAATATTATTCATGGTATGTACTTAGATTGAAGGGGCGATACACCTAGGTATATATACGTTAATTCTATGCCATTCCATTGGCATAAAAAATGAATACACACCCAACCAAAAAGACCTATTTTAGAGAAAATTAGTGGATATAACGGGGGATCCCAGATCAAAAATCCACCTAAAACAGCGTCTCAGCCTGGCGGTGCAGAGGGGAAACGCAGCAAGTATGCTTTCGGCTCTTCCCCAGCTGAGTTTGTAGAAGTCTACAATCTATAATTTTATATTTGTTTTTATGTATACTTTTAAATAAATATAATTATACAATTTTAGAAACTAAGGGCGGAATTAATACCTAGACATTTTATAAGTCTTATCTAAGCGTCGGTTTTCCGTATCTTACACAGTAGGTACGCGATCCGTGACTTAGCGCCACAGATCTATTACAAAAACGTCGATTAATTCAGCCCTAAATTTACGTTTCAATGTTTAGATTAAATTTTAAATAAATAAAAGATGGTAGTGTCGGTACCTATCTGTAGATGTTTATTCAGAATTTTTTTTAATGTAGCAAGTAGGTGCAACACGTGTAAATACAAACATACAGTAAGTATATGGTAGTATGTATAATTGTATATTACTATGTTATGTACGTGTTCTGGCATAATGACACGTGGAAAACTTTTGTTTGACAAACATGTCCGACCCGGTTAGCACAACGGATTGGTCTGGTATGCTCGATAGATCTGTTATTATTATCGTTAAATATTTAATTGCGATGAAATAATCAGATTCACATATTTATGTATGTAAACTGGTATCTAGTATAGTCACCATGGTTAAGTGGATATCCCACTTCCAGTCCTAAGCAATGGGAAAAATAGTCATAATAAGGGAAAGTGATAATGTTACTATGTTGGTGGGTACTTAAGGCGTAAGTAGGGAGGGGGGATCAGGGGCTTTAATTCCCTCTTATCAGGAAAATGTAAAAATAAAAAATCATACAAAAAATTGAAATTTTAATCCATTGAAAAAGGAGAAAAATCTGGGTGGAATTTTTGGTGGTTAAAGCTACTGACATTATATTTGATAAGGGAGAGGGGGACGTTCAAAGAAGGAATATAAAAATACGTTCCTGTTTGGTTTGTGATCCTAAATACACCCCATTGGATATTCAACATGAGGGGTATACATACTTACATACCTACAAAATGAAATAGCTAATATATTACAAAGTATGTCATTTTCTTAAGAGGTATGGGTGGGAGTTCGTTCGTCCTGTGGAAATCCAAAACACAGAGAAAGAAAATTTCTACCGAGCTGGGGATTGAACCCGGGGTGTCTGCTTGTAAGCTGAGTTCACTACCAAACTAGCCATGGTGAAAAATTGTATAGAAAAATAGCTCTACAATTTTATTTGTCTTTTTTCGCTAATTTTTCAGGGGTTCAAGTTTTAGAATATATAAATACGAGGTTTGATAAAAGGTAATTACACTTATTTAAAAGTGGTTACAGACCTCAGTAGTTTGATCGATAAGGCGGAGGGACTTGTAACCTGAAGGTCCGTGGTTCAAGTCCCGGTTTCATCCTAGATTTAGTAAAACGAGTTTGAGTAGTTGTGATATCGCGAAAGTGATGAACACAAATAGGTATATGATTACTAGTTAAAAGTGGTTTAGATTCATACAGTATAGATACCGCCTAAATATTACTATAGAACAACTGAAAGAGAGGTGGGTTTTACAGCATATACCTACTAATTTTTTTATGATTATTATTACTGTGCGTCAATATACTGATGTGTTATATGCACATACGTATACGTACTAAATGATGT
The DNA here is from genome assembly GCA_024516035.1 of Bactericera cockerelli. NCBI lineage: Eukaryota > Metazoa > Arthropoda > Insecta > Hemiptera > Triozidae > Bactericera > Bactericera cockerelli. Next base: position 13,949,249 of record CM044959.1, on the reverse strand, counting down.
ATCCAAGTACAATATGTACATTGAACAAGTATGGATGCTTCCAGTAACGCCTCACTATATTATATTGATCATTGAGTGTTTTGGTGTTTGTTTTATTAATTAAGATAACATTCGATTGGAGGTGTATGGGACAATCATTTTAGTTTCTTTGTTGATTCAAACGATTTCAAATAGGGTTTTTTTATTAAATACCTAAGCGACATTATGTTCAAATAGTGAGTGCACGAATATAGATGTGTAAATGATATCTAACGCATGGCCTAATCCAGCAGATATGGCTTCCAGAATAAAACAACTGTTGTTCCTGTCGTAGTACTAAAGTTAAGCAACATCAAGAATGTCTTTTTGTAATTTTGGGTGTAACGTCGCTTGCAACTGCATGGTCATATCACGACGGGAATGTTACCCTCCATTCGAAACTCACAAACCTGCTACCCACACCCACACCACATTAACCACACTCAGCCTGGGTTGGGCTGGAATGCCAGCAATACGAAGTCTTCACCTCGCTGGACGTTGATTAACGTTGGTGATCCTTCGAGAACCGGTGCATTCAACGCGCCATCGACGCTGGTTGAAGGATGTTTTAGCATAGCTACAAAAAATGATTTTTTCTGGCTATGCTAAAATAAGATTTGATTCATGCTTCTTTTGCTTGTAATTGTTTAAAAGTTCATCCTGTTTATCATAATATTAATATAATTAATATTATTATGATGAATATTGAATCATTTACTGTCAGTGAATTTTCACTTCAATTATATGAGGAGCGGTTAAGAAGAAGGGCCATATGCGCATATGGCCCTTTTTGGGGACTTCGCATTTTTGAATTCTCCATGTTGTTCTGAATCCGTTCATTTTTGGTTTTTTGCTGTGCGATGCGTAGTTGCTGAGATATTTGTCTTAGAAAAAAATCCAATAATGGCTCTTCTTCTCGACCCTAGGTTTTACATACAATTTGAATGAGGACTTCTGAGCGCTTTCATAGTTACGTGAATATAACTGAATACATTTCTGATTCAGAGGATGACTCTGAAACAGAGTACTAAAACCATACCTATACTATCTATACTTATGTTGTAATTATTATTTTTAAAGCCCAAAGAAGTGTTTATTCCATTATTTCCATTATACTTTACGTTAACCAAAGAAATGTTATTAAAACCATTTGTTTTTTACTGTGAAATTGAATTTTTGTGTTGTAAAAAATTGGTGGTCTGTAAAAAGGGCCATTTTTATTCTTTTGTAGTTATTTTTTTAAAAAAAATTGGCACTATTAACCCACAGTTTTCTTTTTTGACCGTATTAAGAACAATATTTTCTATTAGTTGGTAAAATTTCACATCTGTATCTATAAATCTGAGAAAGTTACACAGCATTCAAAACTTTGAACCGCTTTTTCTCAAAATCGACTTTTTGCAATATGGCCCTTCTTCTTAACCGCTCCTCATATAGAGATTATAGAGAACATCTTTTTGCCCTAAATATACCTACCTTTTATTTATTTTAAAGATGAGTGTTTCACAGCCGTTTTTATTTCGTAGCCATGAAACAGGAGCTACTGTTGACGCTTGTGGTCTTTGTTGTAGTCTACCCATCCCGTAGTATGACTCCCCTCTGATGGGCGAAAATTGACACAATACTTCCCAATTAGGCGCTGGGTCAACACGAGCGCACGGGGAAGGTATCCCTTACAAACAATTATTGTAACCAAATAAATTAAGAATACAAATCTTTGTCGGCACGGGGGATCGAACCCAGGACGTTCTGCATGGCAAACGAGTGCTTAATCACTGAGCTTCGAATTTTCACTTCAATTATAGAGAAAACATCTTTTTGCCCTAAATATACATCAGAGAATTTATGACTTGATTTGTTTGTTGGTAAATAGAGTTTATAGACATTACAAAAGGCTATGCCAAAACAAAGCTTTCATGCATGGTACCTGGTTGAAACATCGTATATGTTCTACTTGCATCACATACTGAGGGCACAGTGTATGAGTGTAAACACTATGTTAAGTATATATATGAACATGGGCATATGGTATGCTTAAAGCATGATGTGATGTGTCAAATAGTGGATGGTGCTTGTGATTTATTCACTTTCTACACAACTTCTACTACATACTAGTACGTCGAAGTTGGAAAAAAAGTCACAAGTGTTTGCACAGAAGTTAGTGAACAATGTCTAATGAAATTATATATTTAGACAAAAAAAATGTCATCGGTTATGAAAAATTAAAATATATCCAGACATCACGCAAGTTGAACATCATTTCGCCAACTATTAGTATTGAAAATTGAAGTGCCATACTTCAATTTTGCGATGATTTATGTCGAGCGATCAGGAAATTATACATAATACCTAGGTATCTAACATGTTGGTCTTATTTCACTTTGCCTTTTTCCCAAACCTACTTGAGTTTCCATTGTTCAACTTCATGGTTGAGGTTGGCTGGTTACGGCATATTTTTACAGATGGATGCCTTTCCTATTAACGCCAACGATTCTATTTGATTGAAGGTCCTGATTAGGATAGGTGTTTTACCCTCCATTCGCCGAGAATCGTACCAGCTTACCACATTAACCTCGCCCATCATGCTGGGTAGGGCGGGAAATGCCAGCCTCACGTTTTCGGAGGCCCCAACCGAGAATCGGACTCGGGATCTCCAGGACTGCGGCCAGTAATCACAGCCGTTACGCCACGGAGACTGGTATATCTAACAATAAAAGTACCTATATACACTTATATACAATAAATAGTACCTAATATACGGTGATAATGAATATACTCGTATATGGTGATAATGCCTGGGACAATTTGATGGTCCAGGTATCTATCTTATATTATAACGACCTGAGTATCTTGATTCAACGTAGATTTAGCAAAGCGAGGTTCAGTGGTTGTGATATCAAGAAAGTGATTAACACAAATATGATATACATTTTTTTTTTTTTTTAAATCTTCTATAATAGTGGTGTTTTCAAACTTTATAGTTACACATAATATTGGATGGTATATAATGATAAATAAGTATAAATTGGTTCCGGATTTGATGCTTACCTTGATCCTTACCTTCATGTTCTTGATAAGATAAGGAAAGTCATAGCCGAGTCTTGACTCCTGTAGCATCACTGCCTCGATAAGGAACTATATGATGGTTGAGTCAGCACGAGTGGAACATCCAGTATATTGACTAGGCGAGGTCACTTCTGACTGAGACCCCCGGTAGAATGAGATCAGCGACTAACCGGTGTGTTAGCAAACGCATGGTTGATGTTTCATTTTGAAGTTTGTTTATGGTGTCAGTTTTATCATACATTTAAGTTTGATGATTCAGAAACGATAGTTTAATGTCAGCATTTTAAAGAGATTTGCCTCCGGAAAATGAAGGCAAACCAAAATTTTATTTTGATAGTTTTTCGATTAAATGGTTTTTGGGACTGTTCAAATCTGCTTTAATTTGTTCTGAAAGTGGTAGGGATTAAAGACTTAGTTTCTAATGTTCAGAATCGTTTGATGTCTCCTAGTGCCTCTAACATTCAGCGGATCCCTACGCTCCCTGCTATCCCTGCTCACTTCTACTAAATGTAAACGTCAAGTGAAGTATCTCTCATCAGATAGACAATTTTATTGAAAGAGGCAGAAGAGGCTCTTTAATTCCAGGGCGAAATTTATGGACAAATTCTATCTTACACAGTCCGCAATCCGTGACTTAGCGCCACAGAGGTGTTACAAAAAAGTCTATTAATTCCGCCCTCAATTTAATATGTAAGCTATTGTAGATACTGACTGCCTTTATCACGGAGGATCGAATTCTCGATGTCCATGGACTATTTTAGAAGGTGTTCTTTTTAAGATCTACCTACCTATACCTACATACTGTTCAAAAATTATGTTTATGAAAGTATGGTATGCCTACATAATGCAGATTCATATATATATCTAAATAAATAACATTTATACAATATCCTGCATGTTTCCAAAAAATGTTTTCAATCAAAGAGGCAAGAACCAGTAAAGACGTTTCTGGAGAAAGCCGGACGCTTTTGCAGAAAAATAACCGTTTCAATTTGTACATCAATAAAAGTAGGTAGGTACCTTCGAGATGCCCTCACTAGTAAACTCAAATTCCATCTTAAAGCCAGCGTCGATGGCATGTTGAATACACCGGTTCCCTTCAGAACACCGAAGTTAAGCGACATCCAGCGAGGTTAAGACTTGGATGGGTGACCATTCAAATTCTAATTCTCGTGACGCTGGCTTTTCCCGGCCCCACTCAGGCTGGGTGAGGTCAATGTGAGTAGCAGGTTTGTGAGTTTCCTGCGAATGGAGGGTAAAACCCCCGTCGTGATATGACCATGGCAATTGAAAGCGACGTTAAACCCCACTTAAAAAAAAAAAAAAAAAATCCATCTTAAAGCGTGCGCAGGTTGTAATATTTTACCTTAAGTCAACTTACAAAAGCAATTTTTGATTTTTAAAAACAAAAACTCAATTTAAAAACTGTAAATTTGTAAAATAACACAAAAACAAGCTGTATCAAATAATTATTAGTCTCGATTTTTAAATATAAATGAAACTTTTTTTAAGAAAAAAAAAAAAAAACAAAAATCAAATTCTGCTCAAAATTTACTGATAACAAAATTTGAAAACGAGGAAATTTCTATTTTTTTTTTTTTTTATTTTTATTATTGTTAATTAAAATTAAAAATTCCGATCCCGAAAATTACACAATAGCAATTCGGCCGATTGTTGTGCACTGAAAAGATCCAGAGGAGTATGCAAGAAGGTTCCCTGTTTGATTTCCAGCGAATGGCAGGCGGGCTGGAAGGGCATTGGTACATGGCCGAGTGGAATGGGTGGCTCTGGGAGACTATGGGAGTGGTGTAGCGAGTTAGAGAAGCCATACCTGGGGCGGCTCGAGTGCTCAAACACATAAAACGTAAAAGTTATGTACTGTTAACTTAGGGTCGTATGCAGAATCCTCACTGTAGGGATGCCTGGGTCAGTTGTCCCTTCAGCTGATTTTGTTATTCAGAGACGTTTGTTTAAAGCGTCTGTGCGCATGTGCAATCAGATGTTTCTTTAATAGATAATTATCAAGGTCGAAGTATTCCCTATATCAAGCTACAGTGAAACCTATAGGTATTACAAAATCGTCTCTGCATACCGGCCTTACTATTATTATCAATATACCTATATACCTTGTGTATACTGCCGAAGTAAGACTGAAAAGCGCCTTTACTTCAGCAGTCAAACACGTCTTATATATTTTATATGATAACTAGCGGGCTGTCGCCCGCTTTGCGGCCCGAGGCATGGCCGTGAAAGCAAAAAATCCTTTTTCGCAAATGGCAGGTGTTGTAGTGGGAATTTCGAAAAATCCCGTCTTATTGCACATCTAGACTATAAGACAAAGCTACCTACCAAATTTCAGCTTCCTAGGACTTACCAGTTCGGAGAAACAGTGATGAGTCAGTCAGTGAGTGAAACTCTCTTTTATAAGAATAGATTTTATTTGTGGTAATCAAAATCGTGATATCACAACTATTCAAACTCACTTTACTAAATGTTTGCTTAACTTGGGACTCGAACCACCGACCTCCAGATTACAAGTTCGCCGTCTTATCCTTCAAGCTACTATAATAAGGTAGGTAAAATATAAAAAATGTATTGCTTTAGGTCGTGGTTTCGAAACCCAGCCGATGTAATCTATGACAAAATTTATCTTCTCAATTGGGATTTTTTCCTCATAATGAAACGATTTGGCCTTACTGCTAGTAAAGACTTAACAACGGTCCTATTTTTTTTTTTTAAGAACTTCTGCTTGGTGTGGTTAATCTATGGCCAGTTCTAATGTGTATGGGTAAGACCATTTTCTATTTCCAGATGAAAAAACAATACTGTAATACATTTCCTTTAATTATTTGTTGACGGATAGTATGCCCACTTTGCTTAATGGATATTAGGTACCTATCATAAAAGCTAAAAACCTTTGGACTTGTCAGGTCCTTTTAGTCGCATGTGGGAAATATTAGAAAGTTTAACTTTTTTTGTCTCATCCTTTATTATTATTTATTTTATTTTTAAATTTAATATATTTTTTTACATTATCTTAAAATAGTTATTAAAAAAATAAAAAATATGACGAGAAAAACTTCAAGAACGCATAATGAAATGCAAATCTGATGTCTTCAAGAGCCGCTAATCCGCCTCGCTAATCCCGAGTTACAATGCGAACGACACAGCTCCCTCTCACATGCTGAGAGAGCAAGGAAAACGATTTGAAGTAATCGCACAAAGCTCTTTCAAATATTTTATATCGAGGTTGTTTTTTTTTTATTATTCAAATTCTTTCTGGAGAATCTAGACATGCCTCACCTACGTGAAATTTTTCTTCTACTTCTTTGAGAGTCCATTTCTCTGAATGCTTTACCCTTACTGAATTAGAAATACCTATATTTATTCGTAGAAGTAAGTTCTAAGTAAGTTCAGTGCCTGGGTGGAGGATTCAGTCTCTAAAATATCCAAAATTAGTAGATAATTTTTTTATTTATGGTAACTGTCCCCTAGAACCACTTTGGCAGTACTTCAGGGCACTCTACGTCAGAACAGATAGAAAAAGATAACGGATAGATAGAAGAAAGAAAAACCTAGTTTTTCCGGAAACAGAAAAACTGGGTCAGAATTTTCCACTCCGGCCGGAATGCGAACCAGCAACCTTCGGGTTAGTAATCAATTCTCTTAACCACTGAGCCATTGAGATGGGTATTATAGATACCTATAATATTTCTAATTATTCTACCTTCATATTTCATACATTGTAGTGAAGATTCCTCGTGATTTTGAAATAATGGTGATCTTGGCATCTCCTCTATAATTTCAATTATTAGAAAAAAATGCTCTAGATTTACTGGTAGAGATAGGTACTTTGTGAGTTCACTGATTGTTCTGCGGATTCTCTTCTAAAGAATCCAGAAGTAGTACCTCCACTACTTAGCTAGTATTTCATACATTGTAGTGAAGATTCATCATAATTTTAAAAAAATGGTGATTTTGGCATCTCCTCTAATTTGACTTAAACTGGTACTTCACCACATGTAACAGATGTGTCACAAAGTTTAAACTAATAGAATGAAGAAATACTCATTTTCCCATCAGTCAGCAACCCTTTGATTCCTTTACCCCAACCCACAACAAAATCTCAGATAAACTGCCACCTGTTTCAAGTTTATTATTGAAATAAAAAAGAGATAATAAAGAAATTGAAAAATCGGTTCTCAACTTGGTTAGTCCGGATGGACGCTTTTTGTGGAATAATTAAATATTTCCTGTGAAGCAGTTTCAATACGAGTCAACCGTTTTGAATGACTTGCACTATTATAGACATTTTTTGTAATTTTTAAACTGAAGTGAACCTCGTATCTTTTACACAAATAACAGAGATAATGAATTAGTGACGATCTGTTCTGACATATTAGGTATTATTAGCACTAAAATTGTGATATTCTTTCTTGATTTGTGATATTTTATTTAGGCCCGAATAATGAATTTAAACCAATCACAACGCATTTGTATCAGCTGTTTTGACTCATATTAAAAGTGATAGTGGCTTGGATTAACAAATCGTAGATATTTAATGCTATTTCATGATTATTATTATTATTATTTTAGACTTTATTAGATATAAATGGACACAATGTACAATGTAAATAATTATTTAAACAATGAAAAAAATGGAAACAATTTTATACTATAAATGAAAAAGAATTCCTTAGTCTTCCAAGAAAAGAAATGTTTGGAACCACTCGCATACGAAGGGCTAACTAATTCCCCGTATAACACGCCGTGCAAGGTGTTTTCCCTGGGAACTTTCCCAGGCCTGACCTTACACGGGGTGTTTATCCTCCCCCCCTCCCGCGACTATGTATTTCCTCCTTTCCTTTGTTTTTTTCTCTTACTTTTCCTCTTTTTTCTCTCTTTTTTATCCGTCTCTTCTTTGTTATCTTTCTGTGTCTACTTTTTCTTCTTTTTTCTCTTTATCTTATTTTTTCTTCTCTTTTTCTATTTACTTTTTTTTATCTTCTTTCTCTGTTTCATTATTTTTCTCATTCTCTCCCTCTCTCTATCTGTTTCTCTTTCTCTTTTTCTTTCGTTTTCTCTTTATTTTTCTCTTCTTTTTCCTCTATTTCTTTTTTTCTTTCTCTCCCTCTCTTTGCCTTTTTTTCTTCCAGTTACTCTCTTTTCTCTTTCTCTGCTCCCTTTTTTGTTTCCTTTCTGTTACTTTACCCTCTTCACTCTGACTCGTAATATACTTTCTCTTTCTCTCTCTATCACTCACTAATCAAACAAACCTATCTTTTACACATCAATAAAAGTTCAGCAGAGAAGAGCATGGAAATTTCACACATGTGTTGCTGAGAAAAGCGAAAACATCCCGTCGGATTTCGCCAGCATCAGAAAAGTTTTGCTGATGATAAATTTCCCACAGTCGACGGCGCTGTTTTAGATTTTCTTTCTTCAACAAACAAGATTTCATAGACGGTGAAGGTGGCTTTGAGCTTTTGACCAAGACTCATTCCATGCAAGGAATAGCTTCAATTCTATGTAAAAGTTGTAACTTCAGGATTCAGATGGGGTGGGGAAAATATTCATTCATTAAAGTGTGAGAACGAAAGACAAGTTGTAACTTTAAAGCGAATCATGGGTCAGGCAGGGATGTATGATTACACCTGACTTGGTTTGATTTGATCGGATGATTTCGATAGTATTTGACACGTGTCATTACGCATTGTGTTCACAATAGACTTTGGTAGTGTTCTTACACTGTGTTTTATATTTTAGTACTAGCTGCTTTCCCGTACTTCTCTGTATATGAGTGGGTATGGCCGAGTTGCTATTATTAAACTACTTGGTCCCGTATTTTTGAACGTCATTAAAACCAATTTAGGGACAACCGTCGAACTTTTGAAAAATTTAATAATTTCCTGGTCAATTAGATAAAGTTGTTCCCCAAAAGCGCCAATGCACTGAAAACAAGGAGGGTCGATATTTACCTCTAACCAATATTACCACGGCATATCTGCATCTAGGTACATAGCGTACATTCAAATAATATGAGGTGTGATATAGGTAGGTAATCTAGGTATCCTATATTATGTAATATTTTTTATTCATGTAATATCATACATCACCCACAAAAATGAAAATGAATTGAATTCGAAATCACAAATTACAACGCGGGAGAAAATTACAAATGTGAAATGAGCATAACAAAGCATACAAGAGTATTTTTTGTAATATTTGAAATTGTGTTGAAAACCAGAGTCGAATCAGTCGAACGCTCATTGTTACAATCTGTATTGACAATAATGTCATTCTTAGTAAAATAGTCGGTAATTTTTTAAAAGGTACAAAAATAAAAGAATCAAATCATTTTTATTGTTCTCATGCGTGTTTTATAGTTTTAAATTATTAAGTATGTAGTGAATGATTTATGCTTAACAAATAAAAGTCTGTCTTCTGAAAACTCATAACTAAAAAAATCTAGAACGATATTAATAGAAAAATTCGAGATCACAAGTTCGGACTTATTAATTTTTCCCAATTAAAACAACTCGCAAAATTTGAACTTAAGTTCACAAAAACTTCTAACAGAATATATAAAAGTTAAGTCATCATATAAGTGTTAATCGCTTTCGTGATTTCACAACTACTCAAACTAGCCTTACTAAATCTACGCTGAAAACGGGACTTGAACCACCGACCTCCAGGTTATAAGTCCGCGGCCTTATCGATAAAGCTACTGAGGTCGGAATATCTACTTTTATAACAAAATACTCCCCTTAAAAATTCTACTATTCCACCACTACGAAATGAACATCAATGCTGTATCGGAAATACAGACAGGGCTGCATCAAACGCGGCATAATCAATTGAAAATTGGATTGGAATAAAAAATGGGAAGCACTGAAATAATCCGATGAGCTCAAATTCAGCTAAAATTTAGAACTGTAGAAAACTCTGCGCTCAAAGCTGAAATATAATTGACATAGCTGTCTTCAACTGTTCACACATCAGAGAGAAATGGCTGAATTTGAATAATGATTCTCATTATGCCGTTGTAAGTAGGTAAGTGGACTTGAAAAGGAAATAAAACTTCTTTAAAGTATTAAAGTTATCATACCTCTGTTAATCAATGTCGTGATATCACAACTACTGAAACTCGCTTTACTAGATCTGCGCTTAAAGCGGGACTCGAACCTCGAACGACCGACCTGGAGATTACAAGTCCGCCGCCTTATCGATCAAACTACTGAGGTCCTTAACCACTTTTAACTACAGAATAAGTAATTGTTATCAAACCTCGTATTTGTATATTCTAGAACTTGAATCCCTGAAAAATTAGGAAAGTGAAAATAGCCTTATCGATGGAGCTCCTGAGGTCGGTTGAAGAGGAAGTACAATTGCTTTACACACCATACCGACCCAGCTGATGTAGTGGTTCAACGTTCCAGTTTTTTCCACAGATTTCAAGTCCAATGATTTTTTTTTTTCTCAGATGATAAGTTAAAATACATACTTACGATTTTTTTTTTTTTTTTGAAGAAGAAATAATGGTATTTGGAAATACATATCAACAGTAGATCACTGGTAATCCAGCTCCATCTTTATAAGGTAGACCCCTTACAGTTTTTCTAGTCTAAAAGAGACAGCCCGAATGATCGATAATAATTATTATTGTTCTTGGGTCCTTATCCATGTTAGAATATTGGAAAAATCTTTATTCCATTTAGTGCTTAATACATTAGCCATTCATTTTAGATAATTATTGTCGTATTCAGTCCAATGATTGATTTTTGAAGCAATCACATACATTATTCGTACCCACAACCGAAAAGTCCAAAATTTCTGGTCATAAAGAAAAAGCCACTGAGACCTTAAAGGCTTACGAAAAACTTGCCAAGATTGAGACTCGAAGAATTGAGCTCCAGTAATGATACCAAACAATCCAACGAGCCACAAAGAACACAGGGGTTTTTCTTAAGAAGTTAAAATAAAAATGCTTCGAATGAGTGGAGAAATTTAGGACGAAATGAATCGAAAAAATCGAGTTCAAAATGAGATCTATTAGTACAAGAAACAATAAAAATGTATGTACAATTGTGCCCTAATATAAGGTATTTCTTTTAGAGATGGGTCTCAATTTCTGCCACGAAAAAAACACGTGGTCATAACAAAGTATCCTATTTGCTATAAGAGCTTGGAGGTCTCTGTGGCAGGTAGGGTAAATAATAGGGCGTAATCAGATTACACAGATAGATTACAGGTAGCCTCTGTCACAACACAAGAGAATCTAATGCTGCTCTCAGGACAAGTAGATAAAGATCTGCTAAAAAATTGAAACATTATTCATTGAAATAGCGGGTGGTCCGGTTCGTTTTCATCTACGTACCTTACTTATGTGTGCAATTAAATGATATTTAACGGGTTTAATAAAGGTTTTGTCATGGATTTTACAAGAAAACCCCATAGATCTATTTTCGTTTGACCAGCACCTTAGAGTAACTAACTTTTTGCTTTCAAGGTAAAGTGAAAAGTCATGAATTTATTTACTTAACCATTTTTTCGAGCTTTAAAATAGTAACATAGATTCAAAATTCGCCTTACCAAAGACTTGAACTAACAAACTCAATATTACGAGATCACTTCCTCAACAATTGGGCTAAAAAGATCGGTATATTAATAGGTAATACAACAGTCCATAATTGGTCAGTATGTCAGTATGCTCTGTGACTGACCGTAGTAGGTACCTTCTTTGAGAATAAGGGTCAATTATGAAATAGAATTACATTTAAAAAAGACCGTCCCTGAAAATTAGAGAGCATTAAGAGCGGAATTAATATTAGACGTTTTTTAATACCTCTGTGGCGCGAAGTCATGGATTGCGTACTGTTTGAGTTTTTTTCCCCAAAATACTCAATTCATAATATATTTTACATTAAATGGTATGTACAAAAATAAACAATGAAAATTAAATATTAAAAGATAAGGTAAGCCAGCGTCGATGGCATGTTGAATACACCGGTTCCCTTCAGAACACCGAAGTTAAGCGACATCCAGCGAGGTTAAGACTTGGATGGGTGACCATTCAAATTCTAATTCTCGTGACGCTGGCTTTTCCCGGCCCCACTCAGGCTGGGTGAGGTCAATGTGAGTAGCAGGTTTGTGAGTTTCCTGCGAATGGAGGGTAAAACCCCCGTCGTGATATGACCATGGCAGTTGAAAGCGACGTTAAACCCCACTTAAAAAAAAAAAAAAAAAAAAAAAAAAAAGATAAGGTAATAACTTGAAAAAAGAAAATGATTTCGCCCCAAGTCTGACTTGAATCACCACACCTGGCTCATCTCTTTCTTAGTCACATAGTATATTATATTTTGCCCTAAATCTTTATACACCCTGTATATTTAATACCCCCCACCCTCTCTTATTATCTCGGCTGGAGACATCAACGGCACGTGCAAGAATGGGATGGCTCTCGAATTTGGTCTGTACTATGCATGTGTGTGTGTATTATGCATGTGTGGTCAATTATATCAATCCTAGAGATGGGACCAGGAATAAAAGAGATATTTTGTAAAGGTCCCCGGGTAGATGAGCTTTGACTAAAATAATGTCAACTTTTGCTTTCACAAGACTGATACTTACATAATATAAAATAAATGTAAAAGTAATTACAGTAGAGCCTCGTTATTATAGATTTCCGATATTATGAACTTCGGATAAAATGAACATTTTCCGGCCGATTTTTTTTGTGAAGTTCTTTTAGAAATGAAAATTTCCTCTCATTTCTCGTTCTGCGGACTGAAGAAGACTCAGACATTACTGACTTCTTGGGTCCTCACATTAGGTCTACGTACATTGTACAATACATACTTATTTTGTATTTATGTACCTAATTTGTACTTAAATTAACATTCAAATACACTTAGGTACCCCAGTTCATATGTATGTCCAAAATTTGCCTTATTTCCCTTATATCACCTATAATTGTATGGAAACCCCGCTATTATGAACTACTCTTGGTCCCAATTAATTCATTAGAACGGGGTTCTACTGTACAGTAAATAAGTAAGTTATATTCAAGTATTTTCTGTTGTTTTTTCTCCTAAAGAAGTGTTCGACATTGACATTGAAAGTGTTGACATTGAAAATATCACTCTGTAAACTTAAAACCAAATTATAAAGGTGTATTTTGTTCATTTTATTTAAAAAAACTCTAAAATTGATGCATCGAAATAAGTGCAAAAAAAAGTGCACTGAAATAACGAATACTTAGCCAAAGTTAGTGGGTATAGGGTATAGGCATATTCACACACGCATAAAATAAATATCGAACCTGAAACGAAACATACCCACAAAAAAAAAAAAAAAAAAAAAAAAAAAAAAAAAACAGATCTTTTGTAGAAACAGCGAAAAATCCCATAATTGTTTTACATTCGAATTCAAAGGAAACAAAAAGACTCAGAGCAGCTTTCATTCTCTCTCTCGGCGGGGTTTCACAGTCGGCATTTGCGAATATAAAAAACATATCGCCCTATTACCGGCTTAGGGACGCAAATCCCTGATTAGAAACTAAACGCCGCCGGGAGTGGTGAGGTGGGATTATGGTGTCACTTTGAATACCTATCTGCTCCTCGACAAATGATGTACTTCGACGTAACTTAACTTGAGTTACTTCCGTTCCATTTCTAATGGGAGCTCTTCAAGTTGGAAAGCTCTTGAGTGAAGGTGCCTGTGGTGATGAAAAAGAGGAGAGTAGTCTGAAATATCAAGAAAATGCTGGATTTTCCAGAGTTCTCTTTTTATTGAGTTAAACGTCGCAAGTAGTCAGCGCGTTAGCGAGTTAGCGCGCTAGGCATTGCACGCACGGTGACCTGGTTCGATCCCGAGCGGCGCAGGTTTTTTTCTGCTCTGTACTTGGGTGTTCGGGTCGTGAGGAAAAATGAGTAGCTGCTTTAATGTTAGCAGCCACCAGTGGCCGAATTATAGGCAAAAATATAAGATATTGGGATAAAATACGGAAAATTCCTATAATTCTGCGCTACCTACTAAAAATTGTGAGTAAACGTCGCATTTAAATGCAAGGTCATATCAAGCTATACTGAGGTCAGTTGAGAGAAAGAATAGAAGAGGTAAGAGGGGAGAAACACTTAACCCAGACAAGCCAGGATAGCCAGGCACACCGCCTAACTCATAAACCAAGTACCCCCGGCCTATTAGGCAAAACAGACATAAAACTATCACTTGGTAATAAGAAGAAACCAACAGAGGAAAGCTATAATTTCCCATTTGCCTATCGTTAATTAACCACTAGTAAAAAGAATTGGTCGAGACAAAAATAAGTATTATTAAAAATACACTGCACATATTAAGGACACAATACTTCCTCGTGAATGCTTAACATCGTACACACTATGCGATAAAAGTTTTTGTGCTTATGGGTTTACTAAAACTTTAAGTACAACTTTAAGTAAAAAATTGCAATTTCAAATTTTCAATACTGATATTGTTGAGGATAATAACTATATGATATAATACCTATATGTATTACAGTTGTATTAGTCAAGTGGTTAAAGCACTAGTCTGGTAATCCAGGTAGCGTAGGGATTCGTTGGTTTGAATCGCAATTAGTCCATGAAATTTCGCTCATTAATTTGAGTTTGTGTCCACATAATAATAAGACTATGAGGGTTAGGTGGTCGGAAAATGCTTTGAGCATTAACCTCGTCCGGTGGTTACCTTCCACTAAAGAGTGTTATTAAACTTATTATTATTATTAGATATAATGCTGATATTGATGAAGATAATAACTATATTATAATACCGATGTATTATGTATACAAACTAATGGTTTAAAAAAGAGCGCGCCAGGTTTAGTTCTTCAATTGCCCCAGAAATCCGATAAATAACCCCGAACCGGAAACTCCAAGGTTTCGCCGCGGCGCGCGTGGGCAGAAACAAGTTTTCAGTCCGTCTGATGGAAGTTCAGGCAGAGGCCTGGCCAAGACTCGAGCTCTAGAACTCTAGATCACAGGGAACCGATGCGCTACTTACGACCCTCGCGTCAATTAAACGGAGAAAATATTCGTTTCCAGAACCGCCGAAGGGCGCGCTTGTTTGTTTTGGTTTGGAGATGACATCAGGCACCTTTATATGAGAGGGACACTAGGCAAGGGGCAAATTTTAATGTACCTATACATATTTGTTTTACTTTCCTTATCCTATAATAAAGAAAGTATTGTAGTTTAATTTAAGTTTCATGTCGCAATCAACATGCAGTTGAAAGCGGCGTTGAACATGGTTTCAACCTGCTACCCAAATTAACCTCACCCAGCCTGGGTTGGGCTGGAATGCCAGCATCACTTCGCTTACTGATTTAATATACTCGTATAATATAGGAGAACAGCTAGTTGTTTGTGTTATTGTGTCACAATATATTAAATAAATAAATATGCTTTTTATGTTATTATTATTTATTTTAATGCATAATGTTCTGAATTTGCTTCTGTTATTATGTCACAAGCTGATTAGGGCCTAACACAGAAGAATAACAATCCTAAAGTTTTTTTGGGTTCTAAGCTATGAAATTTTTTGTTGACACTTTATATATTTCCAGGAACTTCTAGAAGTTAATAGAAACTTCTAGATTTTCCTAAGTACTCTAGGAACATCTAGAAGTTCCTAGAGCGCTTAGGAACTTCTAATAGGATGTTCCTGATTGAATTGCTCTGGGCTAAACTGGGAATTTATACCTATACACAAACCTGGTGTCGAAGATAGCAGAAAAACAAACTGAAATCAATGACGAGGATCTTATTTAAAAAAAAATATAGATGTATTTTACAGCAAGGTTTATAACAAGCTCTTTCCTGTTGACATAATGGATAATGGGACTCTCTGTCTTACGCCTGCCCCTGACCAAACTGCACCAATGTCTTGTGTGGCAGAAGCGCTGCGTTTCATATATCATACGACTTGACATTCGACTACCAGCGAGCAGTTAAAAGCATCATTCCAGTACTAATCGCTAACGGGGCTTCAGTGCAAAATGCAATAAAACTGCAATGGCTTCAATATAATGGATGATGAATATTGGTGCTCTCTTTGAGATTTGAAATTGAAGTAAAAGCAATCTGTAAAACATTGTTCTAGTCACTAGCCATCGACAAGGGCATGCTAAATCCACCGCTTCTTGTAAGAAGGTCGTGGGATCGAAACCCAGCCGGGACAGGACAAGTTACCCGCCCATTTGTGACTTTTACCACAATACATTATAATACGTATTGGGCTTACTGCTGAAATAATGGGATTTAATCGGGGCAGTATGAGCTAGGCGATATTATTAATACTTTGTAAAATTTAGGTACAACCTATAGAGTGCAAGTTATACCATATAAAATGAGACTGCTTGTTGAAAGTCCTTCAATATATGCACTACTATTGTCAAACTAAATAAAATGCAACTAACTTTAACTTTACTGAACAGTTCAAATCCTACTTGTGTTTTCCTGTGTGGAGGATTTAAAGGGGGGAGAGAGAGAGAGAAAGAAAGAGAGAGAGAGAGAGAAAGAAAGAGAGAGAGAGAGAAAGAAAGAGAGAGAGAGATTGAGGAAAAGAGGTGGGGGCGAAATCAGGAGGGGTGCAACCTGAAAGAAGTTGATGAGGGGTAATTACATTACAGACTCCTAACTGGGCGCACAATTGAAACAACCCCTGAATTTTTTACTCGGAAAATGTTCTGTGTATCTTTTTTTCCTCCCCCTTTGCTTCCCTCCTCTCCTCTTGTTCGTTTTCACGTCAATTTGTGTTGATTACTGACCCAAGGGATTTTCGGAAAAACTCTATCTGTGAAGTACAGGGACTTGGCAAAAGTTTGCGCCACTTTGATATGGGCTAGAGTTGTGGGTAGGTGGATTTATCAGAATCATGGGCTTTGTTTTACTAGGCATTGGTGGTAAAATAGTTAACTGCAGAAAAACCTATTGGATCAAGTCGAATTCAAGGGACCAGCAATATTTTTCAGCTTATTAACACTTTGAGCCCCAGAGCTGGGATCGGCGAGTGAGCACGAGGGACCACAAATTTCAGCACCCAACACTCATACATTGTTCCCAAGGACCACTAGAACCTGGGCCCTATGAGAAACACATAAAAAGGAATACCATAGGGAGTGCTCATGTCTTCAAAGTAAAGGAAGGTTGTGAATACAGTATAGAGTACTCATGTCTACAGTCAACTTTCGGGTGCATGAGGGTCATATATGGTACTCATGTCCTTTGTGAAATGTCAGCTGAGAGTCAAATATTCATGGGCTCAAATTGTTAAAGATTAAAATATTACAGCACTTTATAATGTCATTTTACAAAATTCTAGCGGTCTGTACCCGTTTCGTCAAGCCATCACGCACGATTACATCCCTACAACCAAACAAACATACACACACACCACTCACACATCCACACCGTGTGAGTGGTGTGGGTTTATCACACACAGAATAACAATAAAGTTGCGACGTCATAGTTGCAACTTTCGGACTTACAAATGAGCCACTGCAACAGTTTTTGTTGCATCTACAACAAAAACATTATGTATTAATGGCCTGCTATATTAGATACCTACGCGCTAGGCATTGCACCCACGGTGACCTGGGTTTGATCCCCAGCGGAGCAGGATTTTTTCTGCTCTGTACTTGGGTGTTCGGGGTCCACGCTTACCTCGTGAGGAAAAATGAGTAGCTGCTTTGATGTTAACAGCGACCAGTGGCGGAATTATAGGCAAAAATAAGATATTGGGATATTAAAGATATGGAAAAGTCTTATAATTCTGCGCTACCCACTAAAATTGTGATATAATAACACAAAGAAACACATTTATTATTATTACATTATAGGATCCAGGTAGGTCCCTAATACTTATTTAGGAAGCAAAATCAACGACTTTTCAACCACCCTATGCATAATGATTGAGCTTTGTGTTTTGAGCTTTCAACTTGTCATCACAACAACCTTGTTTACAAATTACAAAACACGTTGTGATCCCCCCCCCCCCCCCCTGTTCATCCTTCAGTTAGGATTGTTGTTGTAAATCGATTTTTCATGATCATGTTGTCTGGTACGAGGGAAAAACCTAATGGGATCAGCAAAATAAATATCTAGTAATAATATCGCCTTATTTATACTGCCCAATCAGGACTATTAAGTCCCATTCTTCCAGCAGTAAGCCCAAGACGTATTATTATGTGGTATAGTTCCCAAATTGGAGGATAACTTGTCATGTTCCGGTTGGGTTTCGAACCCGCGACCTCTGGAACCTCTGAATTCACAGCGTGTCGCCTTTACGTCAATAGTGTCAATACTACAAATAACAGAATATCTCCTGTTTGTTTCTGAAAGATTCGATTGTTTTCCAATTTATTTTGAACTTTAATAAGAATTTAACTCGAATTCTCTTGTGTCTAGTCAAGTAATAGATAATGTTTCTACATATTACAAGCGGGGACCCTTCCTTACTCTCATGGAGACTGGGTCTTTATTATTAAAAATTCAAGGTGAGTCCTTGCTCACAACTCACGACTACAGATGAAGAAGAATTGAATTTATTAATTTAAAAAAATAAAAAAATATTGACATACCTATTTAAAAAAAAGAAACACCCTCAAAACTTCCAAAATCCTCTGTTTTGGGCTTTATTCGTGCTTTGCCCTCAATAGTTGTATTATTATTATTATATTTCAGAGTAAAGAAAATGAAAATACAGAAATAAACTGAAAACAAACCATCTAAAAAGAAAGCCATGTCCAAACATATTATTCTATTCATATGCGTAGAAAATGTAGGAATAAATTTCAAAGGAGGAAAAGACTGAAATAAACTCAAGAAGACGAGTTTTAATTTTATTCAAAGCATGAATTTCTCGGAAATGTCAGCTAACCCACATCTCCTTTGTTCGAGCCTTGTAATTACATATTTATGTCCCCACCACAGAATAAAATTTCCCAAATCAAAGGAAGAGGCGAGAGGAATACTTAGAGAAGACGAAGGGGGAAGAAAGAATGAAGTGAGGAAAAATAAAATACACGAATAATATAAACAAGGAAGATAGAGAGAGAGAAAAGAGAGAGAGAGAGAGAGAGAGAGAGAGGGATAGGAGAGAGAGGAAGAGAGAGAAGAGAGAGAGAAAGAGAGAGAGAGAAGAAAGAGAAAGAGAAAGAGAAAGAGAAAGAGAAAGAGAAAGAGAAAGAGAAAGAGAAAGAGAAAGAGAAAGAGAAAGAGAAAGAGAAAGAGAAAGGAAAGAGAAAGAGAAAGAGAAAGAGAAAGATAAAGAGAAATAGAAAGAGAAGAGATAGAGAGAGAGAGAGAGAGAGAGAGAGAGAGAGAGAGAGAGAGATAAGGATCAAGGCCTGGAAAATAGAAAGAAAGAGACTTTAAGGAAGAAGGATAATACAGAGAGAAAGAATAAGGCGAAAAAGAACGGGAGAGAAGCAGGAGGAGGAGGAGGAGGCGACATTGAAAGACATAAAAGAGGGATCGAAAAAGAAAAAGAGAGAAGAGAAAATCGGGATGAAAGATCAAGGTTGAGGAATTTTAATTTGACATAAATTTAATTGATTTAAAGTGTATGAAAGGAGAAAGAAAAATGGAGAAAGAGAGAGACATTTAGAAGGAGAATAAAGAGAAA
Organism: Bactericera cockerelli; assembly: GCA_024516035.1. Classification (NCBI taxonomy): domain Eukaryota; kingdom Metazoa; phylum Arthropoda; class Insecta; order Hemiptera; family Triozidae; genus Bactericera; species Bactericera cockerelli. The sequence continues at coordinate 13,929,503 of CM044959.1, read as the reverse complement.
TACATATTATGGCGAAAGAGAAAGGGAGAGGGAAAGAAATCGGAAGAGAAAAGGGAAGAGCAGATAATTGAGTAAGATTTTTGTTGTTGTTGAAAAAGCAGGTGAGGGTGTTCAAACGACAAGATGTCTCATCAGTAGATAGGTCACCTAGAGATAAGTAAACAGAGATAAAGAAAAGATAAAGGAAAAATAAAGAAGATTAAAAAGAGGAAGCGGAGTAAAAGGAGTTGGAGAATAAGTAGAGAAAATAAGTAATAAAAAAAAATCGGAACAAAAAAAATATTTTTTTTTAAACAAAAATGAACACAACACTTCCGATTTCTAAAATTAGACATTTATCGGAAGTAATTATTCAACAATTTAGATCAATCTTTATATATCAAAGTAATTATAAATTGTTTTCAAGCAATAATAAGAATAATATAATATCGCCTTACTTAATTTATACTGCCCGATTTGGACTATTAAGTCCCATTATTCCAGCAGTAAACCCAAGATGTATTACTCGTATTATGTTTTAAAAATGCCAAATGGGAGGAAAACTTGTCATGTCGCGGCTGGGTTTCGCACCCGCGACCTCTGGGTTCACAGACTGCCGCCTTTACCTCTGAGCTACCGACTCTACCGAGACAGCAAGAGCCTCTTCAAGAAATCGTGGGTAGGACAGCGTTACTAAGAGCATGCATTGTTTTGGTAATGCGGCCACTAGTTGGTAATTTACGTATGCAGGAAAATCCATGGCGTCGAGTTCTTTCCCATGAAGATATGCGGCAATGCCTTACTATACAGAGTGGGGCTAGGAAAAATAAATATAGGGCCATGTCTTAGGTCGTAAATCGGTTGCAGACCGAGTGAATAGCTAATTATTTTTCCTCACAAGGTACGAATGGACCGCAGACATCTAAAGTATAGGGTAGAAAATTTTCCACCATCCGGGATTCGAACCCAGGTGGCCGTACGTGCAATCCTAGTGCGCTTCTCCACTCGATTAAGAAACAGGACGAGAAGAAACAGGAGGAGAAGAAACATGAATGAGGCGGAGGTGGAGGTGCGAGGCTTTGATTCCCGTTTGAAGGTATTTTCCACCCCAATGAGTCCCTCCCCCTTCCTGACTCAATTTATCCCTCAGCACAGCAGCTGGCTGTGCATACGAAATCAGACAACTGGGAGTGAGACATAGCACAAGAAATTTATCCCTTTTATCTTCCTCCACAGGAGGGGTGAAATATTTCCCTTCCGTTTCTCCCTGCTAGAGAAAATTCTCCCTCAAAAAAATATCCCCCCTCACGGAAATTTCCCTTCTCGAAAATATTCTTACCTTTATTCAAGGGAATAGCGATGGGGGAGTAATTTCCTTGTTTCTCTACGATCCTCCTTCCTTTCCTCTGTCGAGTTTGGGCTGAAATCTTTTGAGCTTGAGTCTAACTTTTGAAATGCAAAGTTTGCAGGTTTTCCCCCAAATCTTTCCGTCTCCTTTGTGCTTTGATTTCTCTCAGGACGATTTTACTTTCTAAATAATATGAATGCATAATTTTATACCATCTTAGGTCAAATTAGATCAACAGAACTATAATCATCTTAGAAGCTAAATAAAAATGGCTTAGGATAGGTCCTCTGTAAAAAGAAAAAAAAAAAACAAATGATTTATTATTATTCACATTAATTTTCGTCTGTCCCGTTGGCTCAGTGGTCGAGGCGTCGCGTCGTTGTCGGTCTCGGGTTCAGAGTAATCCAGAGGTCGCGGGTTCGAAATCCAGCCGGGACATGACAAGTTATCCTCCCATTTGGGATTTTGACCACATAATAATCCTACGTCTCGTTAGGCTTACTGCTGGAATAATTTGACTTAAAGTGTTTTTTTCATAATTATTTAAAACTAGCGGGTTACACCCGCCGCTTCGCCAGCCCATCAAACACACACAATGCCACACACACACACACACACACACACACACACACACACACACACCACACACACCACACAAACACACCACACACACCACACCACACCACACACACACCACACACACACAAAATGTCATTTATGTTTGAAAAAAACCTGAATATTTTTTGTCGCCCATCTATTTTCTGGTCTTCCCCGGCGTAGCTCAAGAATGGCTCATCAGAATTTCGCGATCAATATGTCAAATGAAAGCCTAAACCCTTGCCTAAAACTTTCTCGCTCTGAGTTGATAGGTCGTCACTTCAAATTTCGAGTAAAAATGTCATTTAGGTCAAAAAACGTGAATATTTTACATGTTACCCATCCATGTTTTTACCTTACCCGGCGTAGCTCAAGAACGGCTCATCAGAAATTCGCGATTGATATGTCAATTGAAAGCTCAAACCCTTGCCTAAAACTTTCTCGCTTTGAGTTGATGATAGGTCGTCGCGACAAATTTCGAGAAAAAATGTCATTTATGTCAAAAAACGTGAATTTTTTTTGCGTCACCCATCCATTTTTATCCTTACTCATTGTAGCTTAACCTCAGGGAAATATAATCTAGCCTAGAAGAATTTCCTGATCCAAAGGGACCTATGTGCAAAATTACAGGTTTCTCGGTCAAACGGTGTGGATTTGTATAAAGAACATACATACACACATACATACAGACAACTTTCTTTTATAGATATAGATAGATCTGATAGTTACCTAGAAAGTTCTTCCCTCTGATGTGAACTCTGATCAGTTTGATCAGCTAGTATATCAATAGTAATTCTGCACCATGACATGTATTATAGGTGGGACATTTTACCTGATAATACAAATTAATTTAATAATATCTATGATTAGGCTGAGTAAAAGTGAATAAAAAAAATATATTTTTTTTTTTTTGTGACATGTGGAAGCAGCGCCATTTCGTACAGCCAAAGACAAAATTATTATTGAATACAACAACAGATGGGTTGAACTGTTGATGTCGAGGAATACCCATCGTATTATCCATATGAATGATTCTTCCATCTGTATTCCTGCAATTAGCATAAAATGAAATGATCAAACTCACAGAAAGAACTAAAAAGTGCAAATCCAATAGTCGGGATAGAATAAACTTACATTTTGTAATCTGAATTGTATTCAAACATGTTTCTCTGTGTACTCAACAGCCTCTTCGGATTTTTACAGCGGAGTTTTTTATTCACATATTTTTTTTTGCATGCAATATATCAAATAATATTTATTTTACTATCTATAAAATAAGGCAACCAACTCATCTCCCTGGGGCACACAGCCCACAACTGCCGCCTCATTTCCTTTTTGAAAAGCTAGACTAATTTTTTGTGATAGATAGAAACTTGCTCTAGCATCACCTGATTTTTCAACTAGCCTTGATGGAGTTAGAGGTTTGACAGAGGCTCCAAAACTGTGTTTGTCACAGTATAACTATGGTAGAATCATGCTGACTCGAAATTCAAGGGGAGGGAGCGTCATTTCGACAAACCGACAGTTTCGAGATACATATCGGGATTTCCAATAAGGAGCGAAGTTCGGTAAGGGCCGAAGAATTCTTTCAACGGGATTTTCCCCTAAATTAGAGGAGACGCCTCAACTACCACAAATGGGTGCTTCTTTTATAAAGTACTAGCTAAAACCCGGCACTTTGTCGCCGTTAAGGTTTTTTTCCCGTGGCTGGTGTCCTACTTGAAATGGTAACAGATTTTTTAATTTTGATAATTTTCTAGGTAGTTTGACGGTGGTTTAGGGGGGATCAACTCTCATGAAAATTCCAATATCTGTTTCCGTTTGGGCTGTGGTATTGTAAACAGACAACGCCAAAGAGGACATAGCAAGCCAGTCAGACAGGCACGCACAGATTTGAGTTTTATAGATATATAATACATACGAGTAAGTGCTCTCCAGACTGAAGAAGGAATCCAATAAACAGCTCCTTTATTAGCGTAATTCCACCGCTCACGAATTAGCCCCTTGTCACCCCTTTTATCTTACATCAAACACACCCCCACCCCCAGAGGGGTGTTGTATTTTGTTTCAATTAGAGGTCCAGGATGATACGCTCGAATTTATTTACAGCTTTTATTTTCTTTCTCCCGTTCAATTGTTTTATTAGGGTCGCGTCCGTCGCCGCTTTACTGATATCGCAGGTTTTTTGATTGATGGAAGGAACCACGCATTTTTTGAAAGATTGTGTATGTATTTTGTTTGTTTAAGGTACTTATTTACAGCCTCCGTGGCGTGACGGTTGAGACTACTGCCAGCAATCCCGAGTTCGATCACCTGTTGAGGCAAACTTTTCGAAGAAACTATCTCTATGTTATTTTGGGTCTTAACGTCCTCCTCAACTGCTAATGTCAATTGAGACGGAGCCAGCGTAAATGTCCCGTTGAATGCACCGATTCTCATACGTCCAGCGAGCTGAAGACTTCGTGATGCTGGCGCTCCGGCCCAACCCGGACTGGGTGAGGTTAATGTGAGTAGCAGATTAGTGAACTTCCTGCAAATGGAGGGTAACACCCCCGTCCTGATATGACCATGCACTTGAAAGAGACGTTAAACCCAAATTAAATACAAAAAAATCGAGACGGGGGATTAATCTCCATTCGTTGGAAACCAAACACCTATCCACATAAACCTCACCCAACCAGGTTTGGGCCGGAAATAACCAACATCACGAGGTTACGTATTTGAATGGTTGCCAATCCAGATCCAAACCTAACTGTGGACGTTGCTTAACTTGGCGGCTTTCTGTAATGGCCTTTGCCTACCAATGCAGTGACAGAGCAATAACTGATATATTCAAAGTGCCATTGACGGCTACCCCCTAAAAGGATTCGTTTTTATTGGTTGTACAAATATTCCACTACTGAACAAGAATAAATATTATATCTTGATACCAACATATCTACGAGTGACAAATTGTATTATTTCACTCGGGTGGACAATGATATACATGGCATAAATTTGTAGGTACATTTTTACAAGGGAGTGAGGGTTTCCTGAGCCTTTCACAACCTTAGGGTGACATTCGAGCATCCTGATAACCAGTAAACTATCTATCACACATACATTTATATAGTAATAATAAAACCTCGGTAGAGATTTAAAAGAGATTCAATATCAAAACCAGACATCTTTGTAATTCTGATTGATGTGTTTCAATTGTAATATTGTAAATAATAATAATAACACTCTTTAGTGGAAGGTAACCACCAGACGAGGTTAATGGTCAAAGCATTTTCTACCACCTAACCCTCAGAGTCTTATTATTATGTGGTCACTCATTTCGTACCCACATTTGTCCTATTATTAAGTCACCGTCTAGGACCCTTTCGTACATTTTTTTTCGTTAATCGTCTATCGAAACGAAAGGACATCCACAGATATCGAAGATACAAAGGTTAAGAGGAGGAGAAGGGAAAAGGAGGTATGAAACGCCCCCTCCTATATCCCCTATCTTTTCATCCTGATTGACGCACTTGTTCTTTCTCTCTCTCCCTCTCCTGACAGTTCTATTGTACAACTTGCAGGATGATTTGTCCTGTTATTAAGTCACCGTCTGGGACCCCTTCCCCTTAGGTTTTTCTTAGCGGAAGACTTTCCCAAGTTTTCTTTATTGCAGACGGCTCTTGAAAAGATCACTTTAAAAAAATCTATATTTAAATATCTCATGAAGATTCTCATCTGTGTTTCGCTATTTGCTAATGTTTGGACTATGCTGGAAATTGGAAATGGAACACTCATCTTTTTTATTGAAATAAAATACCTATATATGCGGAGATAGTTCTTATCAGGATAACCTGTTCTCAAGAAATTTAACGATCCGTTTTTTCCTCAATTTTTAACGAGGATTTCACGATTCATCTCAAACTACCTGAGCTGGCCTTTTTCACAACACGATTCGTCTCAAGAAAAACAAAACACGATTCGTCTCATAACACGATTCGTCTCAAATACTCAAAAATCGAAAATATACCTATAATATCCCTTTCAAACTATCCCCATAAGAAAAAATTCCCTCTCGCACCAAAAAAAAATCCCTATAATATGGCGATGTTCACGATGTTATTGTTTTGAACCAGTAACAGTCATCTATGTTATCAGTGTTTATTTGAGTGTTTGACAGTAGGGTTAGGTAAAATACATAGAAGGCCATGCCTCAAGAATATAGTAGGGTTAGGTAAAATACATAGAAGGCCATGCCTCAAGAATATATAGTAGGGTTAGGTAAAATATATATAGAAGGTCATGCCTCAAGAATATAGTATTACGGTTAGGGATAATACATAGAAGGCAATGCCTTAGGTTTAAAGTAGGGTTAGGTAAAATGCATAGAAGGCCATGCCTCAAGAATATAGTAGGGTTAGGTAAAATACATAGAAGGCCATGCCTTAAAGATTTAAATAAGATGTAATAAAATATCCCTCAATATGTACCGTATTTTATTGTCGTACTGAGACGAATCGTGTTGTTTACTTTTTCGCCAAAAAAAATGTTTTGAGACGAATCGTGTGGTCATTTTTATACCTGAAATTCCAACCTTTTTAAAAAACCCTTTTTGAGACGAATCGTGGTGCGTCCTTTTTAACGACCCGTTGACCCATTTTTTAATATCTGTTGACGATTCTCATCTGTGTTTCGCTATTTGCTAATGTCTGAACTAAGGAAATTGGTAATGGAACATGCAGTGTTACTCATCTTTTTTTTCTTTTCAACCTGTTCTCAAAAAGAGAAGAGAGATAAAAAAAAATGTTCTGTTAAAAATCTATATTGTTTCCTTAATTTTTAACGATCCGTTTACCCGAACTTCGTCACGAACATGCCCTAATACGTCAGTAAATATTATTAGATGTACAATTTGATACTTAAGCGGGGATCCGTGAGAAAAGCCGGCCACACTGCACGTGCATGCATGAACAGGCCACGGGCAGTAATAACGAGATTATGCTGGTGATCTTTTTCTGCCGCACACGCTCATGCATGCATGTCAGGTATGCATGTAGATCATGAATGCATGTCAGATATGCATGTAGCTCATGCATGCATGTCAGGTATACATGTAGCTCATGCATGCATGTCAGGTATGTATGTAGCTCATGCACGCATGTCAGGTATGCATGTAGCTCATGTATGCATGTCAGGAATACATGCATGTCAGGTATGCATGCATGTCCGGTATGCATGGACGAGAGTGATCGGCTCAAGGATCGTAATGTGAGAACTTGTTCATAGAGTCAAACTATAAGAACACTCAAAGTAACTGACTGCTAGTCTAAAGAGCTGAAATTGACAAGGCCATTCCATACGGCCAAAGGGTTCTAATTAATTATATTAAAGGAAATTGCTTTTAGTGCCGAGAAATAATTACTATCTTCTTTTTTTATTGAAGTAAAATATGCGAAGAAAGTTCATTTCAACCTGTTCGCAAAAAAAAATAGTAATAAAAAAAGCACTATTAAAACATAAAAGCCCATTCTTCTGCTCATTAACACTGAAAGATAATTGTTAGATAGGGATCAACAGCAGAGGGGAGGAAGGAGAGAAGGGGAGGGAGAACAAAATTCGAAAGCAAATGAGGAGAAGGAAAGGGGAGGAGATTTCTAGGAAGGAAATTATTCAGGCGGAATGAAGGAAAAATTTCAAGGCCTAATGAATTCAACAAATATTAAGAGGAGAATTTTTTTTCTGGAATTATTTTAATTTCTAAATTAAATTATCTAAGGGAGGGGGAGGGAGGGAGAGAGAGAGAGAGAGAGAAAGAGTGGAGAGAGAGGAGAGGGAGAGAGAGAGAGAGAGAGAGAGAGAGAGAGAGAGAGAGAGAGAGAGAGGAGAGAGAGGAGAGAGAGAGAGAGAGAGAGAGAGAGAGAGAGAGAGAGAGAGAGAGAGGAGAGAGAGGGAGAGAGAGACTAAGGATCAGGATTCTGAGAGGTCTAGAAATGAGAAAAATAAACAAAGGGGCAGGATAATGAAGTCGCCATGTTGCAATATCGAGAAGAAATACACGGTGAAGAAATAAGTATTGGAGAAGTCATAATGTAGCTATACTATACCTCATAGGTAATAAATCTGTCCTATAAAAAAACGAGCCAATATGGCCACCATTATTGCCTTCAGAAGCATGTAAGAAAAATAATTTGTTATTTTTGTGGTTTCTTCTGTGGTAAAACTAATCAAGATGGCCGATTTTACGGGGCAGCTGTGAGGCATTACGAGTCCTTTATTACTTACTAGCCGTTTGCCCGTACTTTGCAACGGGACTAAATTTCAAATTTACTAAGGCATGGCCGTACTGCTGGACCGCAATGCCTTTTTGAACTTTTTATAATTTTTCTGGACAAAGCGATAATGGTTTTGGGGGGTCAATTCTGAGATTATGTGATTATTATTATGTGGTCATAAAATCAAACCAATGAGGAAAAATTCATGCACTGGGTGGGATCCGAAGCAACGGATCCCTACTGTACATGGACTAGCAGACTAGCGCCTTAACCACTTGACTCCAATGCATAAGGTTAATTGAAAAAGGAGGCTGGAAATGAATAAAACACTCATGTTTCTTTACTTACAACTAGTTTGTAATACAACAGTTTATAATTCAAATAATACAAAGTTTTTATAATACTCTTACAAAGAAAACAAGCAAATGGATCGAATGGATCGATACTACAATTGGAGAATCGCAAGTAACCGCAAGTACTGATGAGGGTAAATTGACATCAGCAAATTAAAATTAAACAATTTGCCATGATTTTGTAAATACAGGTGACAGCAAATTGACAATTGTATGTTGTAAGATCCATACAACACTTGTTTAAATGGGAATTGTTTCTAGAACCAATAGGTTCCTAGCCTATTGGCCCTAGAACCAATAGCGTCACCCGGAGATGGGTTATTTTTAACACACAAACACTGTCACATAATGCAAATGTCACCTAAATCTTCCATGGAGAAATCGTGATGCCTTAAAACCTGTCTCATAAACTAACTATTCAAAACGGCTAACAATATTACCTTCAAAAGCATGTAGACTGTGAGAGTAAAAGGACTCTTTAGTCTCATTCTTTCAGGATAAATAGAGTATTGAGAGTATTGTAAAACTGTAAAGAGGGCGCGATTAGCTCAGTGGTTAAGCACTCGCTTGCCATGCGGAAGGTCCCGGGTTCGCTCCCCCGTGCCGACAAAATTTTTTATTCTTAATTTGGATACAATTGATTGTAAGGGATACCTTCCGGTGCGCTCGTGTTGACCCAGCACCTAAATGGGAAGTATTGTGTCGTTTCTCGCCCATCAGAGGGGAGGCATACTACGGGATGGGCAGGCTACAACACAGACCACAAGCGTCTACAGTAGCTTCTGTTTCATGTCTACGAAATAAAAAAGGCTGTGAAACACTCATCTTTTTTTTTTTAAACTAAACAAGAGGAATAATTAATTTGTTAATGTTCTGATTTCCTCAGTAGCTATCAAAAATAGTCGAATTAATGAGACAGGTTCATTACTTATTCCTACACACCTATAGTATAAATGTTAAAGCTGAGGGTTTTCACTGTACCTACCATAATAATAACACTCTTAAGTGGAAGGTAACCAAAAGGCGAGGTTAATGCTCAAATTATTTTCTACTACCTAACCTTGAGAGTCTTATTATTATGTGGTCACAAACTCAAATTAATGACGAAAAATTCATGCACTGGGTGGGATTTGAACCAACGGATCCCTACGCTACCTGGATTACCAGACTAGCGCGTTAAGCACTTGACTACCAGTGAACATAAAGCAAGTGAGAAGGAATACTAGGTACAGTAACGATGACCAGAAAATTGGAAAATTTATCAGTCACAAGATATCTGCAATTGACACTAGAGACATACTTACTTCCCTTACCAAGGCGATGAGTATTTCATTTTCTACAAAATTATACATGCTATCATTTTTTTCATTAATTTTCTACAAATTTAAACATGGTACCTATTTAAAAAAAACCAATATTGCACCTTTTCTACAAATAAATTAAAATAAATGTGTTGTAAGAAATGAGAGTTATAAACAGGGGGTAGACCAGCCCTAACATATTCTAAAGCCGAGCTAGTTAGTAGATACTTAAGGGTTCAGATCGCTTTTATCTTTGAAATATTTTACTTGAAGGTTCAATTTGTTAAAACATTAAATCTTAAGTTTGTGAAATCATTTTTATTTAATTCTTGGAATTTGTTTAAAAAGAGGTTATTTTTTTACTATTCCGAACAAAGAAAGAAAAACTGTTAGAAACCAATCTAATTGGGAAATACACGAACAATTTCGACGATATTGTCAATTTTACTGTACGTCAGTCATTCTTTTTAACAGTATAATTTGACTTGAAATTCAGATCGGTGGTAAAATAGGAAGTCCTAAATTATTTAATCAGACTGTCAGCGCCAGACAGGTAGATAAATTAAGGCATTATCTAATTTGAACTACATACATTGGAAGTATACCAATTAGAAATATTATAAGGAGCAAGGACTCTGATTGTTAAGCCTCCTCTGTAAATAAATATCATTAAAAAAAAAAATATCATCTTAATATATAAATGTCAAAGTCACTGACTGACTGATCATCGCTCTACAGCCCAAACCGTAAGTCCTAGGAAGCTAAAATTTGGTAGGTAGCTTTGTCTTATAGTCTAGATGTGCAATAAGACGGGATTTTTCGAAATTCCCACTACAACACCTGCCATTGGCGAAAAAGGATTTTTTGCTTTCACGGCCATGCCTCGGGCCGCAAAGCGGGCGACAGCCCGCTAGTAACTTATAGAAAGCGCGAATTATATTAAGTGATTCAAAATACAAAACATAAAAGGGTGGGATGAGTTAAGACACTAGAATAGCGGTCAAAAACAACAGCAGAGCCATGTGCTTTATTATCAGCAGTGCCATCTGAAATGAAAATTCCACGATGCAAAGGCGAAGAAAAATTTGTACTAAAAAATCGATTGCTATCATGTTTTTGAGGTATTACTTCCGAGAAATTTCTAATATTAGAAATCGGAAGTATTTGATTATTGTGATTTGATTGAAAGTGCTAGAAAATCAAATGGGTTGTCTGTTAACATATTAATATTAGTTCAACGATGGATCTATATAAATTAAACAACATAAATTAAAATATTTCTATTTCACTATCTTTGAATGAGGATCTATTATTTTACATCAGGGGTTTGTTTCATAAAACAGATTTACTCTTCATACTTGATGATTTACGAAATAGTTTAGCAGTCGACTCGGTGATCTATTTGAAAAAATTGAGCACAATTAACGATTACGTAGTTAAATGTGAAATAAAGAAATTGAATATTAAAAAAAGAAGAAAAAAAAAATGTAAACAAATTAAATTAATTTTTTTTATATAAATTTAATTCATTTTCTTGTGTCTTTCAGTTTTCTCTCATTCATTCAAATAAATAATAAGCACTAGTAGAAATGGAAGAAAATGTTTGGCAGTTCACTTGACAAGTGACTTTAAAAATCAATTCGTAAAGTTTCTTTTGTGGAACAGAATTTGAATCTTGAAATGTGAACTCGTAAAGTATGAAATGTAAAGTGCCTTATGTAATAGGCCCCAGGACAACTATATTTCCAATATTATAGAGCACTTGGGTGTTTGACAAAAAAATAACTTATTAACTAGCTTATAACTTATAAGTTAGAATTCGACAAGTGCTGTACAGTCTGTTTTTCGTAAGGAAAATTTGGAGTACCTTTCAGTATACAAAGTGGGTCGACAGAAAATAATTATGATATCGCCATATTTTTACTACTAGATTAGGACTATTCGGTCCCATTATTCCAGCAGTAAGCCCAAGACGCATTATTATGTGGTAAAAATGCCAAATGTAAGGCAAAATTGTCATGTGCCGACTGGGTTTCCAACCCGTGACCTCTGGAACTTCTGGATTCACAGGCCGCCTTTACCACTGAGCTACCGGGACAGAAGTTTCAATTATTGGCAACATCGGGATTTACCTAACGAAATACAGAATTTAGTGGATTGCATGTAGATTTTTTATATTGCTATCATGTATCAAAAATACCTACTCTATAGGTAGTAAATACATTGCAACATTGTGTAGATCTGCAACACTGTGCAGATCCTAGCACTGCAACACTGTGCAGATCCTAGCACTGCAACACTGTGTAGATCCTAGCACTGCAACACTGTGTAGTTCCTAGCACTGTAAAGCCAAGATCCCACTGAGTGCAACATTTTATTGCTCAACGCTACACAATGTCATTGCTCAGCGTAGTGCAACAAACGTGGGATACCGGCTTAACACTGGGGAGATCCTAGCACTGCAACACTGTGCGGATCCTAGCACTGCAACACTGCACAGATCCTAGCACTGCAACATGGAGGATTGACCACCATGCAAGATCCTAGCACTGCAACATGGAGGATTGACCACCATGCAAGATCCTAGCACTGCAACACTGCACAGATCCTAGCACTGCAACATGGAGGATTGACCACCATGCAAGATCCTAGCACTGCAACATGGAGGATTGACCACCATGCAAGATCCTAGCACTGCAACACTGCACAGATCCTAGCACTGCAACATGGAGGATTGACCACCATGCAAGATCCTAGCACTGCAACATGGAGGATTGACCACCATGCAAGATCCTAGCACTGCAACATGGAGGATTGACCACCGTGCAAGGCACCGAGCGCTCTGTTCCTCTTCGCCAGGATACTCAGTATCCTCTCCGTGTCGTCAGGACTCAGCTTGATGCACCGGTTGTCCAGAACCTTGACTCCGTCCGTCAGATCCTAGCACTGCAACACTGTACAGATCCTAGCACTGCAACACTGCACAGCACTGCAACATGGAGGATTGACCACCATGCACAGATCCTAGCATTACAACACTGTGCAGATCCTAGCACTGCAACACTGCACAGATACTATCACTGCAACACTGGTCAGATCCTAGCACTGCAACATGGAGGATTGACCACCGTGCAAGGCGCCGAGCGCTCTGTTCCTCTTCGCCAGGATACTCAGTATCCTCTCCGTGTCGTCAAAACTTAGCTTGATGCACCGGTTATCCAGGACTTTGACTCCGTCTGTCATGGTCTGAGCGGTGAAGTGAGGGTCGACACTGTGCAGATTCTAGCACTACAACACTGTACAGATCCTAGCACTGCAACACTGCACAGATCCTATCACTGCAACACTCCACAGATCCTAGCACTGCAACACTGCACAGATCCTAGCACTGCAACATGGAGGATTGACCACCGTGCAAGATCCTAGCACTGCAACACTGCACAGATCCTAGCACTGCAACATGGAGGATTGACCACCATGCAAGATCCTAGCACTGCAACATGGAGGATTGACCACCATGCAAGATCCTAGCACTGCAACATGGAGGATTGACCACCGTGCAAGGCACCGAGCGCTCTGTTCCTCTTGGCCAGGATACTCAGTATCCTCTCCGTGTCGTCAGGACTCAGCTTGATGCACCGGTTGTCCAGAACCTTGACTCCGTCCGTCAGATCCTAGCACTGCAACACTGTACAGATCCTAGCACTGCAACACTGCACAGCACTGCAACATGGAGGATTGACCACCATGCACAGATCCTAGCATTACAACACTGTGCAGATCCTAGCACTGCAACACTGCACAGATACTATCACTGCAACACTGCACAGATCCTAGCACTGCAACACTGTGCAGATCCTAGCACTGCAACATGGAGGATTGACCACCATGCAAGGCGCCGAGCGCTCGGTTCCTCTTCGCCAGGATACTCAGTATCCTCTCCGTGTCGTCAGGACTCAGCTTGATGCGTCGGTTGTCCAGAACCTTGACTCCGTCCGTCATGGTCTGGGCGGTGAAGTGAGGGTCGATGCGGCGGGACTTTTTCGTGATTTCAATCACCTGGGAAGGAGAAAGTCAAAAGAAAATTAGCTTCACATGAAGAAGTCCTTGAATAATAATAATAATATCGCCTTATTTATACTGTCCGATAAGGACTATTAAAGTCCCATTATTCCAGCAGTAAGCCCAAGACATATTATTATGTGGTAAAAATCCCGAATGGGAGGATAACTTATCATGTCCCGGCTGGGTTTCGAACCCACGAACTCTGGAATCTTTGGATTCGCAGAGTGCCGCCTTTACCACTGAGCTACCGGGATAGACTGTGTCACTTTGTGTTATTATATCACAATTTTAGTGGGTAGCGCAGAATTATAGGACTTTCCCATATCTTTAATATCCCAATATCTTATGTTTGCCTATAATTCTGCCACTGGTCGCTGCAAACATTTAAGCAGCTACTCATTTTTCGTCACGAGGTATGAGTGGACCCCTTGAGTAAACTCAATCGGTGTGAAGCTTCTTGACCCATAAATTGTTGTGAAACCTATCAAATACATACATCTTGTTGTGTACCCACACGATGCATGTGTCTACTGAAAGAGCGACTCTATAAATCCTATTTTAGTCCGGTTTATGTGGCAGCACCCCCCAAATCATTTTTCCACCGGCCGCGCCTGTTCTCAGGACAGAGAAATAACTCACCTCCTCCTCCACACTGCTCAGGCTTCTCTTCCACTTCTGCCTCTCCAGTTCCACCTCCACCTTGTGTCTCAGCACCTCCAGTGTGCTTCTGTTCCGGGAGCACAGCTCTCCCTCGACTAGGTGAGGTTAGTGTAGACTTGTTTATCTACACCAGAAATAACTCACCTCCTCCTCCACACTACTCAGGCTTCTCTTCCACTTCTGCCTCTCCAGTTCCACCTCCACCTTGTGCCTCAGCACCTCCAGTGTGCTTCTGTTCTGGGAGCAGAGCATGCGCAGTTCTCCCTGGCACTTAAAGATCTCGGCTAGGATCTCGTCCGAGTCTTCCTGCGAATTAAAGAACAGAAATTCACGTGAAAAATATGTTTTACTTGCCTGACCCACCAGTTGTTATTATTACTATTATGAAAAGCAACAGAAATTCACTTGAAAAATATGTTTTACTTGCCTAACCCACCAGTTGTTATTATTACTATTATGAAACGCAACAGAAATTCACGAGAAAAATATGTTTTATTTGCCTGACCCACCAGTTGTGATTATTACTATTATGAAACGCAACAGAAATTCACGTGAAAAATATAAATTTTACTTGCATGACCCACCAGTTGTGATTATTACTATTATGAAACGCAACAGAAATTCACGTGAAAAATATATTTTACTTGCCTGACCCACCAGTTGTTATTATTACTATTATGAAACGCAACAGAAACTCACGTGAAAAATATGTTTTACTTGCCTGACCCACCAGTTGTGATTATTACTACACTTGAGAGCAACAAAAGCGAATCAAACTTTTTCCTCCACCAAATCTACGATATCTTCGAAATTACTATTTCTATCGAGTCGTAAGATATCTCAAAATGCTGTAAATTTTGTTTTCTACAATTTCATAATTTGATTGTTAAAAAAACACCTACCAGAATCCGTAAAATTCAAATTTTCCTACAGGGTGTCAAAAAAGAAGAAAAACATGATTTTTTATGTTTAACAAAAAATGTTATAACATGAGAAATCAACAAGATTCATTCGTAACAATGGTGAATCAGTATTTTGTGTTGTCTCCCCGAGCTCTAATCACAGCATTCATTCGATTTGGCATTGACTGGATCAAAATAACCACAATACCTTCGGGCAACCTCTACCATTCTTCGGTGAGGGTGATCTTGAGCTCTGCTACAGTCTGGGGAGCCGGTATTCTGCCTCAAACACTTCGTTTGAGTCGGTCTCAAAGATCCTCGATCGGGTTGAGGTCGGGACTAGGAGAGGGCCAGTCCAAAGTGTCAATATTCTCCTCACCCAAGAACTCCCGAATACAGTTAGCCGCATGTGGGCGGGCATTGTCGTGCATGAGGAGGAACTGGTCGCCCATACTTTGAGCGAGAGGAACAACATGGGTCTGCAGGATGTTATCAATGTATCTCTGACTGTTCAGGTCACCTCCCGCACCGCATGTGGTGAAAACCAATTCAGTCTTTCTTTCAGTTGAAATCCTACCCCGCACCATACAGGAACCACCGCCGAAACTGACAGTTTCTGTGATGCATCACTCAGCATACCTTTCTCCCACTCTTTTATAGACTCTTTTCCTTCTGTCATTACCAAACAAACACACCCGGCATTCATCAGTGAAGAGAACAGAGCGCCATTGCTGGGGTATCCAATCCACGTGTTCTATGGCGAATCTGAGTCTCCTTTCCCTGTGCTCTCTGGAGAGTTTGGGTCCATTTGAAGCTCTCTTTGGTTGAATTCCAGCTTCTCGAAGTCCTGCAGACCCATGTGGTTCCTCTCGCTCAAAGTATGGGCGACCAGTTCCTCATCAGGCACGACAATGCCCGCCCACATGCGGCTAATTGTGTTCGGGAGTTCCTGGATGAGGAGAATATTGACACTTTGGACTGGCCCTCTCTTAGTCCCGACCTCAACCCGATCGAGAATCTTTGAGACCGACTCAAACGAAGTGTTTGAGGCAGAATACCGGCTCCCCAGACTGTAGCAGAGCTCAAGATCGCCCTCACCGAAGAATGGTAGAGGTTGCCCGAAGGTATTGTGGTTATTTTGATCCAGTCAATGCCAAATCGAATGAATGCTGTGATTAGAGCTCGGGGAGACAACACAAAATACTGATTCACCATTGTTACGAATGAATCTTGTTGATTTCCCATGTTATAACTTCTTTTGTTAAACATAAAAAAATCATGTTTTTCTTCTTTTTTGACACCCTGTAGGAAAATTTGAATTTTACGGCTTCTGGTAGGTGTTTTTTTAACAATCATATTATGAAATTGTAGAAAACAAAATTTACAGTATTTTGAGATATCTTACGACTCGATAGAAATAGTAATTTCGAAGATATCGCAGATTTGGTGGAGGAAAAAGTTTGATTCGCTTTTGTTGCTCTCAAGTGTATAATGAAAAGCAACAGAAACTCACGTGAAAAATATGTTTTACTTGCCTGACCCACCAGTTGTTATTATTACTATTATGAAACGCAACAGAAACTCACGTGAAAAATATGTTTTACTTGCCTGACCCACCAGTTGTTATTATTACTATTATGAAACGCAACAGAAACTCACGTGAAAAATATGTTTTACTTGCCTGACCCACCAGTTGTTATTATTACTATTATGAAAAGCAACAGAAATTCACGTGAAAAATATGTTTTACTTGCCTGACCCACCAGTTGTTATTATTACTATTATGAAAAGCAACAGAAATTCACGTGAAAAATATGTTTTACTTGCCTGACCCACCAGTTGTTATTATTACTATTATGAAACGCAACAGAAACTCACGTGAAAAATATGTTTTACTTGCCTGACCCACCAGTTGTTATTATT
Source organism: Bactericera cockerelli (assembly GCA_024516035.1). NCBI lineage: Eukaryota > Metazoa > Arthropoda > Insecta > Hemiptera > Triozidae > Bactericera > Bactericera cockerelli. The sequence continues at coordinate 13,912,124 of CM044959.1, read as the reverse complement.
ACTATTATGAAAAGCAACAGAAATTCACGTGAAAAATATGTTTTACTTGCCTGACCCACCAGTTGTTATTATTACTATTATGAAACGCAACAGAAATTCACTTGAAAAATATGTTTTACTCGTCTGACCCACCAGTTGTTATTATTATTCTGAAACGCTTTATTAGAAGAACATAATTATATACTAAACAAATAATGGTAAAAATTAAAATACAAAATTGAAAAATTAATATAAACAGGGGAAAAAAATAAACAAAATATATACATATATATGTTCTAACTTAAAGGCGGAGTAGTGGATTTGTCGACATAAGTTGTTATGTAGATGATGGACAGATTTTATTTTTCAAGTTCTTCTTTTAACAAGTTGATATCCGGCAAATATTACATAAAAGCCGTATTTTTATTTCTAATCAAAGTGGATTCAAATGGAGGAATTGGAAGAAAGTCATTTTTCTTTTGGGGAAAAAAAACAAAAGGAGGAGAAATCTTCGTCCAGTTTGGTTAACCAAAATGGATTTATAAAATTTTTGCTTCTATTTCTTTATTCCTGATTTGATTTGATTTTTCCATTATTTATCTTTAAAAGTACCGAAACCCATTTTTCTTTTACGAATATGGAAGTTTAACGAATACGAATACTAACCTTGGAAGAAAATGGAAATAATGGGAAAAAAACCGAACATGGATTTTTTTTTTTTTTTTTTTTAAATCCTAAAGAAAAACGCGGCTATAGTTTCTCCATGTTCCTGTCACCCTTTGAGCGATGACTCCTCAATGTCATCCTAGGAATCATGGATCAAAGAGAACAAGCAACGTCATCCTTATAGGGGTGACACGGATTCGAACCATTATGGGTTCGGTGGAAGAGAAAGCCCCAGGCTTTAACCTCGCCCCTTGGTTCACTACATATTTGGTATTGGTATAAGTAGGGCTATCGGCTACGAAAGCTCTTTGTCACTGCGACCTTAAATAGATCTTTTGTGACATGCCCCTGTAACTCTAAAAGAGATCAAAGCTATTAATATAGCTTAAGATTCTTTTAGGACTGATTTCGGTAACTTCTTTAGGTGTTAGAATCAGCCTTGAGAAGTGTTTCAGTCGAGCGTGTGAGGCTGCTCCACATTCACAGAGAATGTGTTTCACTGTCTCTGGGGCCTCTTTACAGAGACTGCATTTTAGGTCTTGAGCAATGTCCATTTGTTCAGACGGTAGTTGAGGCTACAGTGGCCTGTTAAAAGCCAGTAAGGATTCCTCTTTGCTCAGACAGAGCATTTCTTTTGCTCTTTTGGGCGAATAAGTTAGGAACATTTTCGCCTGCCTGGGGCCGGGACTCATTTGGGAACTTCTTCAGAATTACTCCCACTTTCAAAGACTTCAGGGCGTTTATAAAGCTTTGAGAAGCAGTTGGGGTTTCGAATGCCACCTCTGAACTATCTCTACAAGAGAGTATAGTTGAGGTTGTTAGCATCTTCTGCCTCTTCTGCTCCATTAGCCTCTCACCCTGATGCTCTGAAGTGGTTTCTTCTGAACGAAGCTTCTTTTTGGTGCTTTTTACTGGAAAGTGGCTCTACGGCTTTGAGCAGCCATTCGAACCTCCTTCCAGCAGCTCCTGAGAGTTTTAAAAAATTCTCTTTATTTTGAAGCTTTTGAGAGACTGCATTTTGTGTCTTGAGCAATGTCCATTTGTTTAGACGGTGTTTGAGGCTACAGTGGCCTGTTGAAAAGCCAGTAAGGATTCCTCTTTGCTCAGACAGAGCATTTCTTTTGCTCTTTTGGGCGAATAAGTTAGGAACATTTTCGCCTGCCTGTGGCCGGGACTCATTTGGGAACTTCTTCAGAATTACTCCCACTTTTAAAGACTTTTTTTTTTTTTTTTTTTTTTTGAAAGCAACTACACCAACACAGATATAAAGTCAAAGGATGACATCTATGAGGGCAATAACTGTTGCTGGTCTCTTTCCCTACTGGAAAATATCCGGTTGGCTTTCCAGGGTGTTAAAAGTTGACATGATGGAAATAATGGGAGATTTAAAGAGACATGTTTCTTTCTTGTTTGGCAGGTGGAAGGTCAAATTTCCTGAGTTTCTTAGTCTGTTATTAGGGACTCTTAGGTGTATTTTCTCTAGAATGTAGGGGCAGTTAAGATTAAAGTTTAGAACATTAAGTAAAAATGTCATTTGTTGTTTTTCCCTTCGGTTTGCTAGGGTTTCTAGGTCAAGATTTTCAGTCAACAAGTTATATTCAATGTACTCAGGATAAAGAGGATAGAAATTAAATGTTTTAAAAAACATACCTCGTACAAATCTTGCCTGGATTCGTTCAATGGCCCTTTTCCCCACCTTTGTATACGGCAGCCAAATTATTGAACCGTATTCTAAGACAGATCTTACCAAAGATTGATATAAAATTTTAATCACGTCAATATCTTGGATGGGTTTACTGTATCTCATTATCATACCTAGCCTCTGGTAACCTTTGCATTCAGTGATCTGTCTATGAGAGTCGAAGTTTAAATTACTTTGGAAGTGTATTCCTAAATCTTTGTACTCATTCACATATTTTAGGACTGTGTTATTGATGTTATAAGAGTACTGAGGTGGACTTGGGTTCTTTTTGTTGGTGTATACCATCACAGAGCATTTTTCAGGGTGGAAATTTAAACCAATAGTTGCAAGCCATTTAGTAATTGAGTTCAAGTCATCTTGTAGAAGCTGACAATCTTCAATTGTTTTGACGGGTCTAAAAATTTTTACGTCATCAGCGTAGAGGAGTATATTGGAGTGCAGGACATGTTGGCAGATTTCATTGTATGCAAGTATAAAAATTAAACTACTTAATTTGCTGCCCTGAGCTACTCCCGAGGGGGGTGTAAATGGGGTGGATTTTGAATTTTTATATTGCACAACAATTTTTCTGTTTTGCAGATAACTTGCAAATAAATTAACCAAAGGGGGAGAAAAACCTGTTTTTACCAATTTTTGTAATATAGAGTCATGGGCCAACCTATCGAAACATTTTTCGATATCGGTGTACACTACGTGTACATCTGCCTGAGGCAGTGTTCTCGCTATAATGTCAGAGAATTGTACCAAATTTGTAATGGTCGATTTTTTATTAACAAAACCATGCTGATTTTCTGATATTTTGTTGGAGATGAAAACTGAAATTTTGTTGTAAAGAACACCCTCGAAAATTTTAGCAATGGCATTTAGATTTGAAATTGGGCGATGTAGGGCCACGTTGGTGCACATTGGTTTCTTGGGGACGGGATGTACAATTGACTCTTTTAAACCATCTGGAAAAATGCCAGTTTTTAAACACAAATTAAACAGTATAGAGAGGGGGAATTTTATTTCTTCAATACAGTTTACAAAAATCAAGGGAGGAATGCCGTCTGGACCAGGTGGTTTGTTTTTTGGCATAGATTTTATCACATCAGAAACATCGTTCTGTGATATAAGACCTAGGTGGAAATAGTCCAAATTAGAGTCGGGATTGAAATCAGGGCAGTAATTTGATGTTGTCTGGTTGTAAGCTTTCATAAAATGTTCTGCGAATGCGTCTGCTATTTCTTGAGGGTTTGAAATTTCTTTATCGTTGTAGGTGAGTATGGTTTTTGGAGGATCTTTTCTTTTTTCTTTTGTAAATTGCCAAAACGGCTTACTATTCCCTTTTTTAATTTCATTAGATATATGTTTAACATGATCAAGATAGTCTTGTTTGATTTGGGCTTTACAGCTTTTCTTCAACTTTTTTAACTCGATATTTTGTTTAGCAGAGCGTTTTTTAAGTTTCCTCAGTCTCTCTTTTTTTATGAAATTTTTTATCGATTTTTTAAGCCACCAGGATGGGAATTTGTGATTTCTATTTTTTTGTAAAAATATTGGAACACAATTTTTAAAAATGTTGTTTAATTCATGATATAAATAATTTAAACCATCATTAGGATTTTCTTTTTGTTCAAGTATGTTCCATTGTTTTTCTCCTAATTCTTTTTTGAGTTTATAGAAGTCAGTTTTTTTAAAGAAGAATTTGGGGGGTTCATGTTCCAAAGAAGATTGGGTGGTTCCTGTGTTTTCAACTTTTATACTAATTTCTAATGGAGGATGGTGGTCATTAGGCTTTACCAAACCGTCTTCAATACTTATGTGGGTGTGGCATATTTTATTCCTAGAGATTTTAAAGCTATCAAAATTGGATAGGTACAGATCTAGGGTTCTACCAAATTTATTTTTAATACGATTAAAAGATTTTAATTCATAAAAACTCATGAGTCTGCGTAGGTAGTGTATTCGACTTGATTGCAATCTTTGGTCTACAAGCTCTTCAGTGTCTATCTCATATTCAGGAATGTTATAGTCACCAAGAAGAATGAGACATTTCCCTGCTAATTCCTCACGACCACAAAAAGTTTCAGAAAAATGTTTAAGTGTTTTTGGTTTTACTGGTGGGGGGAGGTAAGTTAGGACTATGTGTACCTCTTGACCATATAGTGAGCATTTAGCCCAAAGGGTTTCCTCATCTTGAGATGATTTGTTCCATTGAGTAATTGGTACAATAGAAAATTCCTTTTTTAAAGCTAGAATCAATCCACCACCGCATTTTTTTGTTGTTTTACTCAAGTCCCTATCTTGCCTTATTATTTCATATCGGGAATCAAATAGTTCCCTTATATTAATGTCCGGTGTAAGCCAGCTCTCGACAATAGCAACAATGTCGTAGTCTTCGGCTATTAAATTAAGGTAAAACTCTTGAATTTTATTTGGCGACTTTATACTTTGGGTATTTTGATAAAAAATTCGAATTTGACCTTACATTATTAATTTTGCTTGTTTTATTTGTCGAGTATAATGTTGTGGAGGGGTGTGTGCCTCTTATACAAGAGTCGTCAGAACTGTCTGAAAATTTGGTTTAATCATAGGATGGTGAATTTTATTTCGGAGTACTTGACTGTATAATGGGCGCTGGTGTGCCTGAGGTGGGTGAATGTTGTAGTGGGGTGGGGGAGGGTTGTAACGAGGTGGTTGAGGAGGGCGGTTGTTATAATAGTTAGTTGAGTTTGTGTTAGTTTGTAGTCGCATATTATTGTATCTATTATGTTGTGTTGGTTGAAAGCTAAATGGAGTTTTGGATTGTGGTACTGAAGAGTCCATATAGTATCGTCTGTTATTAGTATTATTAGGTCTGTTGTATTTGTATGTATTGCTAGAGTCATGTTTGAATGATTGTGATATATAAGATGACTTGTAAGTATGATCAAATTTAACTTTAATACCAAACACTTTGTTAACAATCTTGTTGCACAGAGTGTGTTTGCCCTTTAAGTTCATGTGGAACATGTCAACTCCCATGTGTTGCATGTTAATAAAGTTATAAGGGTTAAGAACAGTAATATTTTTATATTTGCCTATGTATTGTTTTATTTTACCATTCATTTTACTGATATGCATATTTATTTTTCTGATATCATATCTTGGGAAAGCAAGTACAAGTAAAACCTGAAAGTCTTTACATTTAACATAGAGATTATCTAGTGCGTTTTGAATGTCATTCCATTTGGTTTTGAAAACATCGTTGGTGCTAGCCACAACACAAATGTGAGAATTTGTTGTGAGTTTTTCAATTTTGATACTATTAACAATTTCTTTGAGATTTTTGCCAGGTAGACAAATTGTTTTTACACTGTATTTGGGTGCTACTGTTTTATGAATGATTTGTTCTATCTGTTTAGTGTGGCTATCACCAATTACAAATAGTCTGTTGCAATTATTAGAAGTTGTTGATTTAAAGCTATTTTTATTATTTAAATCTATAGGGTCTGGTGTCTTCTGGTTTGAAGGCTGCTCTGCATCTGTTGTCCTCTCCAGATCGATAACATCCTGTACTCTGGGTATAGTTGGAACAGGGTTAGAGTTCTTCTCCTCTAGTTGATGTGTGGACCTATCTGAGGTTCCTGCCTGAGAAGTCAACTGATTAATTTTGCTTTCAAGTTGTTTTATCTCCAGTTTCATTGCTACATTTTCGTCATTTGTTATTTGAATTTCTTTTTCTTTTGAGTCAATTGTTAAGCTGAGTTGTTTGACTTTTTCATCGGTCAGTTTCTTGTAGTCAGAGTTTTCTTTCTCATGCTCCTCAGATGTTGTCAGAATGTTAACTTCCTGGGCGTTTATAAAGCTTTGAGAAGCAGTTGAGGTTTCGAATGCCACCTCTGAACTATCTCTACAAGAGAGTATAGTTGAGGTTGTTGGCATCTTCTGTCTCTTCTGCTCCATTAGCTTCTCACCCTGATGCTCTAAAGTGGTTTCTTCGTAACGAGGCTTCTTTTTGGTGCTTTTTACTGGAAAGTGGCTCTACGGCTTTGAGCAGCCATTCGAACCGCCTTCCAGCAGCTCCTGAGAGTTTTTATAAATCTCTATTATGAAGCTTTTCAACAGCTTCTGAGAGATGTTCCTGTTAGTCGCCTTTTACGACAGGGGGAACAACCCGTGGTCTTATTCTTAGCCGAGAGCCACACGGACGCTCTCTATTGTATTCTTTTTATTTCATGTCCTATGTTGCAGAATGTATCATGAGGTTTACCTCATGTTAAAGTGTAAAGTGTTAAATAATAATTATAATAACCTGTTAATTTGGTTATTATTAATTATAATAATAACCTGTTAATTTTAATAATAACCTGTTGACCTCAGTAGCTTGACTGATAAGGCGGCGGACTTGAAATCCGGAGGTCGGTGGTTCAATTCCCGGTTTCAGAGTAGATTTAGTAAAGCGATTTTGAGTAGTTGTGATATCACGAAAGTGATTAACACAAATATGATAACTTTTTTTAACTGTTAATTTGTAAATATTTTCTTTCCAATACATAAAAAAAACTTTTTTTCAAAAAACATCTTGTTCAAGGGATTCGAACCCAGGAACCTGACGGGTGGTGGCACTCACGTCGGCTTTGTTGATCTTCATCTGGAACTGCTCACTTAGGCCTCGCCTTAGCCTCGCGTCCAGGGAGCTCAGAGCCTCGGTGCTGTGGTCCAGCTTCAGCTTGTGACTCGAGATTCCTGGAATAATAATAATAATTAATAATTCCGTGTCCGTGAGACAGGTATTGATACCTAATTCACGGTGGTGAGAGGATTATATGGACGACCAGATCCAATGTCTAGGCTCCTTTTATGTCCATTGATTCTATTTGGTTTTAACGTCCTGACTTGTGGTAGACAGTACGGGGGTTTTACCCTCCATTCGCTGGGAATCGTACCAGCTACCCACATTTACCTCACCCAGCCTGGGTAGGGCCAAAATCGCCAGCCTCACATGTTATGAAGGAACAGAATTTTCTGTGCGAAAAGTCTGCTCCAACCGGGAATTGAACTCAGGATCTCTGGACTACGGGCAGTAGTCACAACCGTTACGCCACGGAGGCTGGCTTTTCCTGGAATAGATAGCAGCAGTAATTATTATTAGTGGAGAAGCAAGGGCCGCGTCTTAGCCTCGGTGCTGTGGTCCAGCTTCTGCTTGTGACTTGAGATTCCTGGAATAGACAGTGAAAATTCAATCCGCGAGAAGTGCAAAGGTAGTTTAAAAAAAAGTTATCATATTTGTGTTAATCACTTTCGTGATATCACAACTACTCAAACTCGCTTTACTAAATCTATGCTGAAACCGGGACTTGAGCCACCGACCTCCTGGTTACTAGTCCGCTGCCTTATCGATCAAGCTACTGAGGTCGGTAAGTTTTATGTATTGACTCTCAGGAAAAAGTTTTTTTCTTTGAACCAAAGCAAAATATATACAGTCCACTGCCAATACAAAACAACAACTATATGATTGCCTCATTCATACCTTATTTCGAACCCGCGACCTCTGGATTACCAGACCGTCGCCTTTACCACTGAGCTACGGAATAGAACCACCTGCAATATGTATAAGTCTCTTTTATGTGTATAAAATCTGTCGAAATCCGTTCGTTCAATAGTTTTTGAGATTTGTGCGTTGCAAGGAATGCAAATAGCAGACAAACAAATACAAAACCAAAGTTGCTCAGGAGGGTAACAACATGTCCCGAAAAATGATTTTTTTTTTTTTTAATAGAAGCCACTTTTTTATATATTTTTATCTACTATTATTCACGGAGGCAATATGAACTTTGGTCTTTATAAATTGCGAAATTTCACAGCCTTTTGTATTTTGTAGCCATGAAACAGGAGCTACTGTAGACGCTTGTGGTCTGTGTTGTAGCCTACCCATCCCGTAGTATGCCTCCCCTCTGATGAACGAGAAGTGACACAAATAATTATTTTTTTATATAAATTAATACAATATTTTTAATCATCATAATAATGTCATAATGTATATTTAATTTAATTTTTTTTACAATTTTTGTGGCTTTCTCCCTAAGGAATACTTCTAAGGAGAGACCTTACAATGACTTTTACAATAGAGAAACATAAAATATAAATTAATTAATTTTTCTATATAAATTAATAGGGTAAATAAATACCTGAATGTCCCTCGTCTTCGTTGAATCTTCTTCTCTTTGGTTCAGGAACGTCCCCGTCTTCATCTAGAACAGAAAAATTTTCTGTCTGAAATTTTTTTTATCACCTAAAGAGTCTTATTATTATGTAGTTACAAACTCAAATTATTATGTGGTTATTTTTGCACTTTTTTGTTCAAAAATTTGGATTATCTTAAATATCATAGCTAAATCATATTTTATTTTAAAAAATAATTACAAATGCACTATGTAAAACACTAATACGCACATACATACTAAACTGTTAGCATAATGGGACTCCCTGTCTCGAGCTGACAGTCTAAATAAAGCACTACTATACTATACTATACTATACATACAAAATTTCATCAAAATCAGGTGTACCGTTCACAAGATATAAACGTATGAGTAAAAAGTTAGTGGTCAGGTGCACGGTCTCTATCACGAAGAACCACTAGCGCGAAGTTAATCAATTTAATATGGGACCATCAACAAACAATAAATACGTCTTCTATATGTGTACAAAATTTCGTCAAAATCCGTTCAGAACTTTCTAAGATTTGCGCGTTACAAGGAATGTATTTAACAGACCGACAGACAGACAAACCGACAAACAGACACAAGACCAAAGTTGCTCAGGAGGTTATGAAACGTCCAGAAATATGGAAAATATTGAAATCGGAGCAAGAATTATTATTTTTAGAAACACGAACACAATACTTCCGATTTCTAATATTAGAAATTTCTCAGAGGTAATATACCTATTATTACTTTGAATAAAGCAATTTTTTTTATTTACCTTTGATATTTCTAGATACACAGTGGCTGTTGTTGTTTTTGGCATCATCCGGGAACAGGTCAGGGTCCACCAAGGCCCCCACTATCCTCTCCACCAGGTTCTCAGGTAACTCCAGCTTATTGCTTGTACTGCCGAATCGGAAAGAAATTAATATTAGACTTCGTTTATTTCTTCTATGTTATGTTTTATTATATTCACCTTAATTTTAAGCTATCAGTATGTACCTATTGTATACCAGTATAACTATATATTATATGATTGTACATAAACACACAATAAAGATATTCGCATCTGCAATTGATTGTCTAGCACTAAAAAGCTGGCAAGTGTTGATGTTGTAAAAAAAAAAAACACTTGTCTAAACTTTAGCAATTTTTCCTACTGCAAGTGACCTACAGGATGGTCAAAAAGTATTTTCCCTATGTAAAAAAAACTTAATTGTAAGAAAAAGGTATTTTTTTTATTTTAAAGATGCCTGTTTTATTTCGTATCCATGAAAGAGGAGCTACTGTAGACGCTTGTGGTCTGTGTTGTAGCCTGCCCATCCCGTAGCATGCCTCCCTTCTGATGGGCGAGAAGTGACACAATACTTCAAATGTAGGTGCTGGGTCAACACGAGCGCACCGGAAGTTATCCAAACAATTGTAACCGAATTAAGAATACAAATTTTTGTCGGCACGGGGGATTGAACCCGGGACCTTCCGCATGGCAAGCGTGCTTAATCACTCAGCAATTCGTGCGCTATTTTAAATTAAATTAAAAACAATCCATCTCTTCCACCCAAAGGTTGGGTGGAAGAGATTGCCTAAGGCAATAACCCCGCCCTTTAGTTAGGACATATATTATATGTATTATGTATATATTTAGTTATTTTTTCTTTATTTTTTTCTTCTATTCTATTGTATTTTAGTTTGTAATTATTTGTATCGTATATAATATGTCCTATTAATAAAGTGTAAATAAATAAATAAAAATAAATAAATAAATCCACTCACCAGATCTGTTCGGCGCGGTTCAGGATGTCCTTGACATTCTCCTGATCAGACCCGGAGGCCGGGGGGGGAGTGGAGGAGGGGGCGGGGGCCTTCCTCAGCTTCTTACACTCCGCCCCTGCCCCCGCCTGCTTCTCCTCCCTCATGTCGCCCTCCGCCCACTGAGCCGCCCAAGCAGGGCCGGGGGGCGGTATGTCGTACAGACTGGCGCTCGAGTCCGAGCTGTATTTGTGTATGAGATCGTCTAGTACCTGAAGACACAGATACGAATGTTTATTATTTTTTTGTAATTCAAATGATATAATATATTCCAATAGAAACGTCTTCTTTCTTCAGTGTGCTCATTACGGATGCCACATTTCCTCTTTGTACCGCGAAACTCACACTTTATTAAATAAATAAATAATAAGCCCGGTAAACGGGTGTTTATTAACGGAGCTAGTCCTATTTACAAATGTCAATATATAAACAGATAAACACAACAATAATGGTAAAAAAATATGTCAATAAAATTAAATATATCACAGTGTCAAAAAATGTAGTTAAAATATTTTATTATTATTATTTAACTCTTTATTGGTCAACTACATACATTCAACAAAATAGGACATGCAAAAAAAAAAAAAAAAAAAAAAAAATAGAATATGTAGTGAACCAAGGGGCGAGGTTAAAGCCTGTGGCTTTCTCTTCCACCGAACCCCAAATATATGTAAAGATAATAGCAAAATTAAATAATGGAATGAAAGACAAGGTAAAATCAAGTATTCTTATTATTATTTTAAAAGTTATCATATTTGTGTCAATCACAAATTATTATTGCGATATTAAAATAAAATTAGTCCATTTCGCTTTAATATCTTTCTCTTTTTTAATCGTGCTAGAATGTGTGTGAATAGACAACCTTTATTTATTAATTTTCTTAATAGGAATATGTTTTTTTTTTTTTTTTTTTTGGTATTAAAACTTGTAAAAAATATATAATCAATAAATACTATAAAAAACTGTTAGCGTAATGGAACTCCATGATATTACAATCTAAATAACAGTCTCGGGTTTTTTGTTTTTTTTGTTTTTTTTTTTTGCTAACGTGAGACTTGAACTACCGAACTCCAGGTGACAAACTCACCTTGAGATAATCCTCCACAAACTCGGCCACATAATAATAATAATATCGCCTTATTTATACTGCCTGATTAGGACATTAAGTCCCATTATTTCAGCAGTAAGCCCAAGACATATTATTATGTGGTAAAAATCCCAGTTGGGTGGATAACATGTCATGTCCGAGCTGGGTTTCGAACCCACGATCTCTGGAGTCTTTGGATTCACAGAGTGCCGTCTTTACCACTGAGCTACCGGGACAGACTAGGGTTCAAGAAACTCACCTTGAGATCATCCTCTACAAACTCGGCCACATAGGGTTCAAAAAACTCACCTTGAGATCATCCTCTACAAACTCGGCCACATAGGGTTCGACAAACGTCCAGAACTTGCTGGTGGCCTCATTCTTGGTGTCTGTGAGCTGGGCGTGGTCCGGCAGCACCTTGCCACAGGTCGGGTGGGTGGGTCGGCCCGTGGAGCCGAAGGTCGCGGGTTCGAGTCTCGAACAGGAGAGAGGGGAGGAGAGGAGAGACTTGAGCTCGGAGGAGGGGGTGAGCTGAGAGTAGCTGAGGGAGGGGTCTGGCACAGCGCGCGGCTCCTTTTTCTTTTTCTGAAAAGAGAGAACAAAGTGAGACATTGGGGAATTGAAATCTTGATAACTATTTACCATATTATGGATAAAAAGTGTTGAATGGTTTCCTTCCAAAAATTAAATTCATTTGAACCAAATCTTTGAAGCTAATAGACATGGTAAAAGCAGCATCTGTCCCGGTAGCTCAGTGGTAAAGGCGGCACCCTGTGAATCCAAAGATTCCAGAGGTCGTGGGTTCGAAACCCAATTGGGAGGATAACATGACATGTTATCCTCCCAATTGGGATTTTTACCACATAATAATATGTCTTGTGCTTACTGCTGGGATAATGGGACTTCAATAGTGCTAATCGGGCAGTATAAATACGGCGATATTATTATTATTATAATCTCGGTGCTTAATAAATTATTCATCAATCTTACATATTGAATGATTTAGCTTTTAATTAACACTAAATACAACGTACACCTCAGAACTTTATTGTTTTCAATAATTATATTTTTTTAATAAAAGAAAAAGTTTTAATTTCATTTGTATTAATTGAAAAATATAAATATAAAAGCGCGCGATTAGCTCAGTGGTTAAGCACTCGCTTGCCATTCGAAAGGGTTCGATTCCCCATGCAGACAAAAAAATATGTACTCTAAATTTGGTTACAGTTTACAGTTGTTTGTAAGGGATACCTTCCGGTGCGCTCGTGTTGACCCTGATCCTAAATGGGAATAATGTGTCACTTCTCACCCATCAGAGGGGAGGCATAGTACAGGTTTTTTTATGTTCAAATTATTTTGAAAAAAAGTAGTTTATATGTCAAAGATTTTTTTTTTTAGCTTTATTAGGAGGACAGGTAACAGTATAAAATTAAGAAAAGAAAGAAAAGAAAAAAAAAACAAACAAACAAATGACAAAATAAATAAGTAAAAAAAAGAAAATAACAATAATGTCCTACCTAAAGGGCGGGGTTATTGCCTGTGGCAATCTCTTCCACCCAACCCTTTTGGTTGGGTGGAAGAGATTGCCTTTTTTAAATTGTATTTTGACTTTTAACGAAAAAATAAAATAAAAAAATCCTCACCACAGCTTTCCCTTTCTTCTTCCGGTTCTTCTCGCCCACCCTGGGCGTATGCGCCTCTTCTTTGAGGGCGCGCGCCCTTAGCGTCACTTTCGACAGGAGCATCTCTAGCTCCGCCTCCAGGTTATTGATCTCGTTCATGCCCACCGCGTCTGTTGAGAACCGACTCAGAACTGGAGAGATAAGATGGAAGAGAATGCCGTTGGCATTAGCACCGCCCTTGATCAAGTTTTGTTTTCTTAATTTTAATATCTATGTAACTATGCATATATTCTATGTCATTTGTAAATAAAACTTGATCCAACTTGTTTAATTATAAGATAAATCAGTATAAACAGAAAAGTGAGAAGTTGTATTAGATGTACATGAATATCAGAACATACCTGGACAGCTGTTTCGAGCTTATTTGCTCTCATCAGCAGGTAATAGTTCTGAATATCCATGCCATCAACTAACCTCTCTATGTTAATCAGTATAAACAGAAATGAATTGATAAGATAATTAAGATGAAGTAGAGCTAGTGAAATATCTGGCTGGGGGATATAAACAGGCATAAGATCAGTGTTTCGCTAGAGGACTATAAAGAGAGAACAGTAGCTCATGAGATAAGATAATTAAGATGAATGCATAAGATAATTAAGATGAATTGATAAGATAATTAATATGAAGTAGCTGGTGAATTATCTGGCTGGGGGATATTAAACAGACATAAGACCAGTGTTTCGCTAGAGGACTATAAAGAGAGAACAATAGCTCATGAGATAAGATAATTAAGATGAATGCATAAGATAATTAAGATGAATTGATAAGATAATTAATATGAAGTTGCTAGTGAAATATCTGGCTGGGGGAAATATAAAATAGGCATAAGACCACTGTTTCGCTAGAGGACTATAAAGAGAGAACAGTAGCTCATGAGATAAGATAATTAAGATCAATGCATAAGATAATTAAGATGAATTGATAAGATAATTAAGATGAAGTAGCTAGTGAATTATCTGGCTGGGGGATATCTATTAAACAGGCATAAGACCAGTGTTTCGCTAGAGGACTATAAAGAGAGAACAGTAGCTCCTAAGATAAGATAATTAAGATGAATGCATAAGATAATTAAGATGAATTGATAAGATATTTAAGATGAAGTAGCTAGTGAAATATCTGGCTGGGGGATATAATAAATAATAATAATTTTATTTATTTGTAATATGATTTTACAATGGTTGGTTGGCATAATATACAATAATTAAAAATACAAAATTATAAAATAAAAAATGAAACTCTTTTTTTTTAAATATAAAATAATAGTGAAACTTAATTGTTGGATGAGTTGATTATTGACATAATAAAAAGAACAGAAAAGATCTAGAAAAGACAAACAGATTTGTGGCTCTATCTAAAATAACAAAATGAAAAATTTAGATTCCAATCTTCTAGAAAAAAAATAGAGATGAAAAGAATAATAATAAAAATAATATTTACAGAATAAAATCATAAAATATTTCCATTTTAAACAAAAAGTGGTTATTTACCATATCATCCAGTCTGTTCAATAATAATAATAAATAAAATAAAAATAGAATGAGCAATAAAATTCTTCTTATATGTATATCAATTTGTATTTAAAGTAGGAATAGATAAATATTAAGTAAATTGAATAGTGGTAGAATTAAATATACTTATGCAAATACATAAAATTCAAAAAGTTCTTTTTGCGGACTTAAAAAATCTACAGAGTCTATCTAAGTGTTCTGGTGTAGGGTGGGATAAAATATTTACAAGATCTATTAGTTCTATTAGTTTTTTACCCATACATGCTAATCTAATGTTAGAAAAATATTGACAGGAGCAAAAATAATGGTACACTGTGTCAGGCTGGTTTTCATCACAGAACTGACAAGGTTCGCCATGGTAAAAAGTATATTTAACCTCTCTTAAGTTAAGATTTGTGTTGCCTTCACAAGCAAGGCGAAGCTGAGCAAGGAACCGAATTTCTGTTATTGAAAATGCCTGCTGAAAGTAGATATTTCCTCCTGGGGGGATAATATTTTCGCTAATTACCTTGTAGAGAGTATTGTAGGTAGAGTTTTCTATTCTTTGGTCATCTTCATATGATAGGAGCTTGTTATAGGAATCAATTACGTTGGCAATATTTTGTTTAATTAGGGTTATATTTTCCTCCTGCCATAGGTTACCAAAGCCCGTTAATACAAGGATTTCTTTTAGTTGCAGACACCAATTATATTTTTCTACTGACAGAGATGTTTCATTTTTGAAATATTCATAGCAGACCTTTGGGTATCTGTTCTCATCCATGGTAATAAGTTTGACCCACCAATTTAACGTTCTTCTTAACCACATGGATTTAATGTTAATGGACGTAAGTTCTTTGCGTATTAAATTAAATAGTTCGGGGTGTATGAGGCGAGATATAGAAGCGATTTATAAAATCGGACTTGAACTTTTTCCATTTCCGCGAGATAGCGAAATCCCCATATTTCGGAACCATATAGGGTGGTCGCGGACACTACACTATCAAATAATTTTTCCCATGTTTCAAGATTAAAAGATTTGGCGTTTAAAATAATTTGTTTCATTCTGTTTGTTGCCAGAAGTCCTTTTCGGACCGCCTCCTCTGCGGCCGGCAGAAAGAGGCCCGATGATGAGAACAGAATACCCAGATATTTATATGTACCTACTATTTCAAGTGGCTCATTATTATATGAAAATTGACAATTATTAGCAAGTCGCCCACCTCTTCGACAGACCATAATTTTGGATTTGGAAGCATTAACTTCGATCTTATTTTCTAAACAATATTTCGAGAGAATGTTTAGTTTTTGTTGCAAATCTGCAATTGAGTTAGAGATTAAGACCATGTCGTCCGCATAAAACAAGACTTGTATATTTTGGTCAGAAATTTGGATACCTTCAGTTTCCTCTAGGTGGGACTCAAAATCTGCAACAAAAATGTCAAAAAGGAGAGGCGATAGCGTATCTCCTTGCAATATACCGTTAGATATGTTAATATCGTCAGTTAAGGAGTCATTTATCTTAACTTTAAAATGTGCCTTCAAATATAAATTGGCTATTGTGTGAATGATTTTATCACTTGTGCCTACCTTATTGAGCTTAGAAAAGAGTATTTGGTGGTTTATTTTGTCGAAACAAAATTTAAAATCTATAAAGCCTAGGTAAAGTTTAGACTTTGGCCTCTGTAATACCGAGTTTACGAGTGAGCTCAGAGTGTAGATATGATCCACGCACCCCCTCCCGCGTCGGAAGCCACCCTGGTTTTCCGGCAGGATTTTATTAGTCTCACAGTAATGTTCTAGTCTAGAATAAATAATATAAGTAAATATTTTTACTATTGTATTTATAAGAGATATTCCTCTATAGTTTGAGATACAGTTTCTGTCTCCCTTTTTAAATACAAGGAACATTGTGATCTCCGGCCAGGATGGAGGAAGACTTCCAGAGTCAAACACGTTGTTAAACAGGTCCACAATGTTTGACCGCCAACACTCTGGAAGATTCTTGTAGACCTCGTATGTGAGCCCGTCTCCGCCAGCCGCTTTCCCATTAGAACATTTCTTAAGTACGCGATCCAGCTCCGCGGCAGAGATGGGTTCATCCAGTACAGGGTGGAGAGAGTGATGGAGGGTCTGGGCAGATAACATGTCAATACTGGGTGTTTCACTCAAAGAGAAGAGTTGAGAGAAATGAAGGTACACTTGTTCTTCACTAATATTCACGGGGTCAAAATGTGAGCTCCTGAAGAAGCCAACAGCTTTCCAAAATGACGTAGAGTCTTTAACTTTCGTCATTTTTATTTTTAAATCTTTGATATAGTTCTTGCGCTTAGTATCTAGAATTTCTTTGTATACTTTTTTAGCTTCCAAGAACTTTACTGTATCATTATGGAAAGAAAAGTTTTTTCTCTTGCATTTTCTATAGGTTTTACGCATATTGTATTTTCTTGTCTTACACTCCGCGTCGAACCAAGGATTTCGAGCTGAGTAATAATTTGCAGAAGTGGAGGCAGAGTGTAACTTTTCTGCAACTTTTAAAATTGTATTTTTTAATGTACAGAATTTTTCCTCTGGCGACAAATTACTTAAGGGGAAGTATTTAAATTCCTTTAACATTTCATGTATGTATGTGTTCGTTGTTTCCTTGTCCCATTTTATTTTTTTAATCTTAAACTGTTGATTATTATTTTTTTTCTTTGTCCGTTTGTTTACTGCAGTTATTTTCAGCAAAGCGGTAATAGGGAAATGGTCGGATTGAATAAATGAATCACTTATAACGAAATTGATGATTTTGTCCATTCCTGAAAAATTAACCCATGCTGTGTCTGGTGTACTTTTTCCATTGTGCGTAACACATGTAAAGTTACCTCTTAGGTCACCAACAGATCTGCCATTTAGGACCAAGAAACCGGCGCCTTCCATTATTTTAAGCAGGGTTGTACCTTGCGAGTTTTCCACTGAGTCTAGACTAGAACGAGTACAGGTAAGCTGCGAGTCCCATCCGGCAAATTCTTCCCAGTCGCATTGGTTTTTTCCTCCTATTCTTCCATTCCAATCACCGCCCACAAGAATTGTATAGTTGAAGTAAATTTGATTTAACTCGTGAATATCTTTTTCAAATAGGTTGAATATTTCTTTGTTGGTTCTCTTTGTAACTTCTGGTTTTATATAGACTGATCCAATAATTAGATTCATACTTTTGATACAGATAAAAATCCAGTTTTGGCATTTTTTAATAATTTCCACCTCGTAACAGTCTCTATGCAATAATACTAAGCCTCCACTGTAGCGACCTTTATTCTGTATCCTTGTTGATTCTTCATGGATTGTCTTATAACCCGGAGTTTGTTTCGAGTAGTTCCGTAGCCAAGTTTCGTTCATGCAAATAAAATCTGTTTCTGCTGACGAAAATTCTTCCACCGCTTTGTAAAAGTTTTGGGGGCCATTACAATTAAGCCATGTTACATTGACATTGTAGGCTTTATTTATGTTCATTGAGCCGCCTCCTGTGTGAAGAGGTGGCTCCCTTACACGTTTTTTTCAGGTTGAGTAATTTTGTGATTATCAGTCACGTTTTCTACATCGTCAATACTTTCGGCGAACTCCTCAGAATCGGTTGTGTATGCGCTTCTACCTGAGTCTACATCCATGCCTTCACCTACTGCAGAGCGCTTGGTTGGGGTTTGAGTATTGGGTGATTCAGAGAGAGCTCTCTTACCTTTTCCCTTGGATCTAAATTGGTCTCCCATGTTATTTTCACGGCAGAATAGCTTGCCTGAGCGTATCACTGCGTACTTACCCTCCTTACGTAGCTGCAACATCTGTGGGTGTAGTGCTTTTTCTTGTGTCCGAGTTTCCGGTGAGCAGTCCTCCTGAATATAGATTTTCGTACCCTTCAGGTTACCACGGTTCTTGAGGACTTGGATTTTGCGCCTTTGACTAATAAATCCAATGAGTACGGGTCGCGGATTTTTCTCGGTCTTAATCCTTCTAAAGAAATCCAATTCAGACAAGGAGAAATCAGTTATTTTCATAGTATTAGTGAAAAGGTCCAGGACTTTATTTTCCAGGTCAACATAAGATTCATTTGATTCTTCTATAAAACCAAAAACCATAATATTTCTCCGTCTTTTTTCGAGATCCAAGCTTTTAAGAGCCTTTGAGTGCATGGCTATTTCTTCCCTAAGAGGTACAAGAGAGTTTTGTATCTGGTCAAGTTTCGAATTTATTTTCTTTTCGCCCAAAAGACAGTCTCTTTGTAAATTTTTAATCTCAGTTATCTCTTTGAGAAGAGATTGCAAAATGTTTTGGTTTTCTTCGTCACCCATAGTTACGTAATATTAGGTACCTACGCACCTTCAGTTATAGATAAGAATGGATAAGAGGTATGACTGTAGGTATCTACCAATATAATTGATCAGGTAGTTTGGGTACTCGCACGACCTTGAGTAGAATGCAGTAGTAAACTTGGCCTTGAGCTTACGGGATGTAATTCAAAACATTTTCATTCATACCATTAGCGGTCTTTTAAAATACTTTCATATACCATCTATTCGGTAAGTTGGTAAGATTGTTTGGAAAGTTGGTAGAGGCGCTATCTTTTGAGCACAGGTGATAACATTGATAGCAACCTTCACAGCTCATGCGCATTGAATGATATGATGGTTATCTGATAAGAATATTTCAAAGTTCGCCGTTACGTAAGAGAAAATAACGTCTTACAAAGAAGCTGCCATCTTGGGTAAATAATAGGACGCTACTTACAGTACTTAATTTTTGCAATTCACATCGAGATAAAACGTAAAAAAGTTAAGTGGATTATCTTAAACTGAAGAAAAGGAACTAATTTATTATTTGAAATTCACTTTGGACTTGAAAAGTTATTAATTTATGAGAAAACAATTTATTTAAAGAGAGCAGAAAAGTTTGGTGTTTCACTTTCAAACGCACGGTTGCCAACCCTCGCTGGGGGATATTAAACAGGCATAAGACCAGTGTCTTGCTAGAAGACTATTAAGAGAGGACAGTAGCTCCTAAGGTAAGACAATTAAGATGAATGCATAAGATAATTAAGATGAATTGATGAGATAATTAATATGAAGTTGCTAGTGAAATATCTGGCTGGGGGAAATATAAAATAGGCATAAGACCACTGTTTCGCTAGAGGACTATAAAGAGAGAACAGTAGTTCATGAGATAAGATAATAAAGATGAATTGATAAGATAATCAGGGTTTAATGGATTAAAAAGAAATAGCCAAGTACTAACAATTCTGATGGTTGTTTGACATATAAATATGTGGTTCTTCTCAACTGAAGTTGGCTGTTGACCATCATCCCCAGCATATCATAAGATAATTAAAATGAAGTAGCTAGTGAGATAAGATAATTAAGATGAAGTGACTGGTGAGATAAGATGAAGTAGTTGGAGAGATAAGATGATTAAGATGAAGTGGTTGGAGAGTTAAGATAATTATGATGAAGTGACTGATGAGATAAGATAATTAAGATGAAGTAGCTGGAGAGATAAGATAATTAAGATTAATTAGATGGAGAGATAAGATTATTAAGATGAAGTAGCATGTTGAATTCAGTTCTTAGTTGAGTATATTATTGATACCCATAGTTTTCACAAAGATATTTATGGAAGTATTAATCTAATGTTTGGGGTTGAAGAATAACAACATCCTTAACAGCTTTAGGGCGAAATTAACGGACAAAACTGAGTGCTAAAGTCATAACTTAGCACTGGTTTTCCCCATCTAAGGGGTACTACATAATTGTCTATTAATTTCGCCCTTAGGTAAAATTGCAATCCACATCTGTAAGAACTTACCTAAGTCATTGCTAATGTGTCTATACAGTAATAATTTCCTGCAGTAAGCAAGAATCCATCTCATGCTTTCTTGTCCTTCCTCAAAAAACTTCATGAATAAACTCATTAAAAATAACGATCTACTTAATTGATGTAATTTTTTAATGTTTTTTTCTTCTTCAATTTTCCAGTTATTGATAAAAAAAAAAAAAAAAAAAAAAAAAACTAATCAAGTTGTTCTTGATAGTATAAATAAATCACCAAAATTATTGTCTACACAAATGAATCCCAATCCAACTGTTAAATACACTTAAAATCTTAAGCCATGTCCAGCATCATGATAAAAGTTAATGGAAGTAATATGAAACCCAAGTGCTTATTTTTTATGCTGGCAATAATAATTAATTTCCGATCTAAAATATCAAATCACCAGTACTCCTCATGTGTCCTAACTAGAGTGAGAAAATAATGTTGAGCAGGGTATCACATGTATATGGTATAGGGTTCAGCTGTAGTATGCACATAAATCTCTGTGGTCAATTATTTTTCCATCATTTTGAAAAAAATTCTCACACTAGTGCATTGAATCAGTTACCCAGTATTGTGAAATAGTTGCTAGTGTTTATCAAATTACACAGGAAACCATGATTAAGGTTCTGATATCCATTTTCTCAGACTTTCTTCTCAAAGACCATTATTGTTCAATTCTGATAAGAAATATGACACACATCATGGTATCCTAATAATGGATGGTGTCAGTTTGAGGGACACAATTGCTAAAATGTTCAATATTAATTGCATAAATTGGCATTAAGTATTTTTTCTGAATATTTAATGTTAGACATAATAGGTGGATTGATATAGTTTATTTTATTTTTATTTTACAGTGATAAGGTGAATTGAGAGCATAATCAGGACTGGCTGTGGGGGAAAAATAAAAGTCTTGCTCTCTTGGAACCCCCCTATTTCGCTCTTACATATTCACAAATTCTTGTTTAGCAAAAAATAGAAACAAAGCTGGTTTCTCTGTTGTACCCTGTATTATTTTTTTACTACTTCTTCTTATTTTCCTTTTTCATAAAACTACAAGAATGTCTCTTTTTCTTCTAAGGAAAAGGGATTTATATATATACAACTCCAGCCTGTGTCCCTCTATGTGAGTAGTAGATCTTGTCTCTTAATAATACTAAATTCGAAATGGTAACAGACACCAAAATTATCCTCAATAATTCCTAATTTGAGATAGATAATCAGGACAGGGGTTTTACCCTCCATTTGCTGGAAATTGCACCAGCTCCCCTCATTAACCTCACCCAGTTTGGGTTGGGCCAGAAATGTCAGCCTCACTGGTTTGAAGGGAACAGAATTTTCTGATTTTACTGCCCCAACCAGTGATGTACAAATACCCGGGTATTTTCCCCAAGATGGGGTATTTACCCATTTTAGCACATTTCCTTGCCAATCTACACATAAAACATCTTCTCCTATTCCTGATCCCTCCCTCTGTGATATAAACATTAAAATGTTGATCATGAAGGTTAGGATTTACAGAACTAATTATAAAAAAAATATTTTTAGGTAATTAGTCATATATTACTCATACTTGTTCTGCCATGCCTTATTCTGCTCAAGTAGGGCTTTTAGATTGCAGCCTCCATTTGCCCTGGTTCTAATTACCTACGTAAAATTATTCAAACAAATAAACATATCACAGGAAATGTAAAGAACCACATTCAGAAACAAAAGACTTATTTTTTTTAAATTGAAATTAAATCCCAAATAATAAAAAGTAGGTGCTTCCTACCCACCACTTGAAATTTTATAGAGCTCAAGTCAGAAAAACTTTATTTGGGCAGGAATATTCGAAAACGCAGTTTTAAAGACATGGGGAATTTACACGACCCCTGGGGTAAATACCCGATTTTTATTTACCTTCCCACAGGTATTTACCCCGCGGTACATCACTAGCCCCAACCAGGAATCAAACTCAAGATCTTTTAACATGTAGTCAGTAATCAAATCTGTTATGCCACGGAGGCTGGCTTGTACCTATATATAATAAAAATTGTACTTACTCTTTTGAAAGCATGGTAACTTTTTCCTATCAACAGGTGTAACATCTGGTAATGTCAGTTCTTCTTCTGGGTTCATGTTAGGTTCAAGGATGTGTTTATTGAAGTTGAACTCTTTAGGTTTTGAACTTTTTGAATTTTGAAAGTCCCGGTCTTTAACTTTCATTATTCTGAAAAATAAATTTGGAATAAATATAGAATAAAGGACCCCTTGAACTAAGACTAACACATAATGTTTGGTACCATGAGGAGATTAAAATAAAATTTAGAATTTAGATACATCTGATTCCTATAGGGAGGTTGGGCTTTGGGTTAACTCCCTCATTCTGTAAAAAATGTTGTTCCAAGAACCATGAACCAGAAGAAATCTGATTCATAACAATTTTTGATTTTATACTTACCTTTTTGGTAAGTAATATTTGTGTAAATTAATCAGTATCAGTTATATCATTTACAGAAGAATTTCAGTTTCATCTGTCCCAGTAACTCAGTGGTCAAAATGTTAGTCTGGTAATCCAAAGGTCTTGTGTTCAAAACCCAGTTTGGGACATGGCAAGTTATCCTTCTATTTAGGATTTTTACCACATAATAAATAATAACTGATACAGAGTGGGCTTACTGCTGGAATAATGGACTCATTGATCCGAAACGGGCAGTATAAATAAAGTTATATTATTATTAATAATCGAAGATAGATAATTATGAGGCAGTGAGTGAAGGCACAAGGTACTTTTTTTCCTCCATAATAGTGTTAGGTATTTACAAGAATAAAGTCAAGTTAAAAACACTGATAACTGTCTCTTTCCTTGATCTATCATTCATAACCAAGAAACATTTCAACAGGTTTTTGCCACCAAAATGTGACTGGTAGACTGTCAATGCCCCAATACCTGGATGTAGAGAGGATTGATTGATGTACAGATTAGTAAAATTATAATTATCTTGAGGAATACTTCTATTTCCTTTATTGTTTCTTAAGTCTTGTCTTGAGTTTCTTTCTTATCACAATCACACTATCAGAAAAGATTCTTTTCTTTGAAAAAGCTGGAAAAATTATTTTGTTTATGTTTATCACCTTTACAGGGATGCCATATGCACCTTTTTATGAAGTACATATTTTTATTATTTTTATATTCTTCCTCAATAGTGATGTGAGGTTCCGCAAAATACGTACGTAAATTTTTACGAGACATTACTTCAATTAAGGCGTACGGAAACGAGTTTTCGTTGGATAGGTCAAAAAGTTCAATCCAATTCAATTAACATAGCATAGGATTTTTCTCTTTAGGTACCTCAAATCTTTGGGCGTAACTAAACCGAAATTTGGGAGGGGGCAGCGGGGGTGTGGTTTCGAGGGCTGTTGCTTAACATTAGGTGCCTTGAGACTATCATGCGTGAACTTTCCAAGATTCACACATTCGTTCATACACTACACACAAAACCATTTTATAGATAGAGATAATCTAAGATGCTGATATTCTGGTTTTTTTCAGTTGCTAATCTAATATTTCTATGGATACACTGATACAGGCAATATTATAGCCATGGTAAGATGACATCTCTATAAAAACTGGATGGAAGAACTGTGAAATTTGAAAAGAACTGCTTCAGTGGGAAGAACCTTTTAAAGTAAATAGGCAACATTGCGTAAAATGTAAACAAAAAGACCAAGATGGCGGCCAAATACTTTTCAACTCAAGCGCGGTCAAATTTAAAAAATTGAATTTTCAAATTTTGTTTAAAAAAAAACTGTCTGTCTGTCAGTTATAGACTATTCCCGAATTCCTAATATTTGGTGACCTGATTTATACGGAATTTGAGGTTCTAATATTAAGTATATTATCCGCCCATTCATATTATTACTTTGATCATAAAACTGATTTTACAACAAGTTTCCAAAAAGTCACTACCTACTATCATGTTCAACAACTAACAATACCAGACACCTTCATGGTTAAATAGCTACACTATCAAAGAAAGCTGAAATGGATGGAAAACTTACTCAAAAGGAATGTTCCAATTTTGTTGGATTCTCTCAGAAGCGCAAAGAACATGTCACCCCGTACAAGATAGCAGTAGTGTGTCTTATAAATCAGATGTGCATACTGAGGTACAAAAGTAAGTTTCATTCATCTCTATATTTCCACAGTGTACCTTCTGAATTTACTCAGAAGAACTTTTTTTTGAGGTTCCTACAGGTTGAAAAAAGTCATCGTCAATGGGTACTCAAAGATTCTGAATTGTCACAAAACACACCTCTAGGCCTTGTTCCAGAAAGTTTCCTCATTCTCATAATCCCCAGATCTCCCCTTCAACTGTTATACAACACACTCTGATTGGCTTATTTGAACCATATTTGATGGTTGAAAAGGATATTTAGGGATCTACAATATGAAATCTACAGTTGAATTTTATTATGTTTCTCATATCTAATTTGTTGAGAAAAGAAAAATCACTGTTTGTTCCAAAATAACCAAGTCTGCCAGCTGTTTTGAGAAGTTTTTGTATATATTTATTACTATTGCATGTACAATAGACAAGTTGTCATTTTATTATATCTGTTAGTGTTGTTATAATAAATTTCAACTTATGTCTTATATATCTCCCTTGCCTTTATCCCATATTAGCTTATGTTGCTTTTGGGGTCGGCATTGTTCAACCTCATGGTTGAGGTTGGTAGGGTGGAGCACGTTTTTTATGGCTGGATGCCCTTCCTAACGCCAAAGATTCTATTTGATTTAACGTCCTGGATTAGGACGGGGGTTTTACCCTCCATTCGCTGGGAATCGTACCAGCTACCCACATTAACCTCACCCAGCCTGGGTAGGGCCGGAAATGGCAGCCTCACTGTTTGGATGGAACAGAATTTTCTTTGAAAAGTCTGTCCCAGCCGGGAGTTGAACTCGGGAACTCTGGACTACGGGCAGTAGTCACAACCATTACGCCACGGAGGCTGCTTATGTCTTATGTCAAAAAAATGTAAAAGAGGAAAAATCTAGTTAAATATATAATCTTTAGTTACATTTTCTGTCGTAGGTCTGTCTGTTTATCAACAACAGATTCAGATGGAAAAAAGGCTAGAATCTAAAATATTAAAAAAAATAAATTATTTTAAGAAGATCCTATTTGTTAAGATAAAGATAGGGGAAAAGTAACACAAGGATTTTATTATCTCTTCTACTGTAAACTATTTGCTGTGTCTATGTTGTACTTCTATACCTAATCATCATCCAAGGTCACATGAAAATAATTATATAATTCTTTGTTCTTCAGTACGTCCCAATGCATATCTGTGTAAAGGTGAAAGAGGAATTACCATCAAACCTCAACATTTACGTGACTTCTATCTCCTTACATTGAAACTGATCCATGTAAGTATGTTAATCTTTAAAAAAATAAATACCTTTCTTTTTCAAAATGCTATCTGTAAAACAAAATAAGTCTACAGTATCATCATCATGTAGATAAAAAAATATTGTTATTGATTTAATACATAAATAATCTATAATATAAATATCAGACTGTCTAAGTTCACTAACATTGTGAGCATTCTTTTCTTTTCATTTCTAGTGTCCAGATTTAGCATTCACTGAGCTGCAGAAACTCCTCACTGGTAACACCTATGAGCTCATGCCAGAGCTACTCACCAACTATGAAAAGCTCTGTGACAAGATCCTGGTGAAGAAAATTGATGGCCTCATGGACACCATAAATAATTTGAACAAAATGCTAATTGATCTTCCTGGACAAGTGTCTCCCCTTGTGAATAAGAGTAGCCCTGTTGGTGAGTTTTAAGACCAACCTCAGCAGCAATGGATAGTTGTGATGGATTTCAAAGCATTTTAAAGCAATGGTAACGACTATGAATGTCAGGCTGGGTATTGTATGTATGTACGAATTTCTTTGTGGTGAAGCACAGGGCCTCTTCACAATTTTTGTGGGTAGCGCAGCATTACTAAGAGCCTCCTTTACATTTCGAATTATTCTATTACATTAATTTCTTTTTACTCTGGTAATGCCGCCACTGGTCGTTACTCATACAAGTAACTACTCATTTTTCCTCACGAGGTATGAGTGGACCCCGAACATCCAAGTACAGAGCAGAAAAAATCCTCCCCCGCTGGGAATCGAACCCAGGTCACCATGTGTGCAATGCCTAGCGCGCTAACTCGCTCTGCCACAGTGACTACCTTATGAAAAGCTCTGTGACAAGATCCTGGTGAAGAAAATTGATGGCCTCATGGACACCATAAATAATTTGAACAAAATGCTAATTGATCTTCCTGGACAAGTGTCTCCCCTTGTGAATAAGAGTAGCCCTGTTGGTGAGTTTTAAGACCAACCTCAGCAGCAATGGATAGTTGTGATGGATTTCAAAGCATTTTAAAGCAATGGTAACGACTATGAATGTCAGGCTGGGTATTGTATAGTGAGTTGAACAGCTATACCTTAGATCTAAAAGACCAACTGTTAGTTATTTTAGGGTTCAACTAATTTATTTGCCTGATGAAATATCCTGCTAAAAGACCACCTTCTGCAATATAAGTATAAGTAGTGCTTTATTTAGACTGTCTGTGCAAGACAAGTAGTCTCATTATGCCAACATTTTAACAAAGCACCTCTTTATTTTAGGGTTGATAACTAGAACAACAATGCACCATAGTTCCAACCTTATGATGTTATTTCTCAAAGATATAATCAAAGACTCTACAGTAAACATTTTTAAAACTTAGAACCAACTTCTGGTTGTTAACAGCACTTCGTTTTTTTTTCTCAGGTTTGTTCCTAAGAAGAATGATGCTTCATTTCGACAAGCTCTCATTTCCCCAAACAATTCTTGTGTTTGAGTCATTTGAGCGATACATTCGCGATGGTAGAGAAGAGGTGGTGAAGGAGAAAGAATTTGTGCTGAAGAAGCCAATGGAACGGGTAGGGGTTGATACTTCCACCCCTGAGTCTGTTAATACTGGTGAGTGTAGGGTGTAGGGCCATGTCTGCCCCATCAAGTAGTATTGTTGGTATTGGACATTGGACACCCAGGCCTAGTTTTTCTAGTTGCAATGCTTTTCTGCCCATGTTCCGTAGATCTTTACTTCAATCCTCACATATTTTCTATTAATAATAATAATTTTAAAAAAATGTTCCCTTTGTAGTAAAGAACACAAGGAGGTTTTTAGCCCAACCAAATGTTGGTATCTGGTATGATTCCCTACAACTGGAACATAAACCCCCGTCCTGCATATTTCAAATAAGAACATTAAAACAATATAGAAGCATTGAGCTTAGATATTGGATTTAGATGCAAAAAAAATCCTTTCTCTGCCACAATGGTCTATCTTACAGTCACAAAATTACCATGTAATGTTGTTAATCAGTATCAGTATAAACATTATTGCAGTCAAACTTGAATAAAAAAGAAAAAATATTTAATAAAGAGGTTATTTTCGCATATAGAGAGTAAAATGGGATTGTATTATACAGGGTGTTTCAGAAAAGTGTGCATTAATTTTAACCACGTATTTTATGTACCATTTTAGGGGGGGTCAACTCTATAACAAAATGGGCGAAAGTGCTTCATAAGGGGGATACACATCTCTAAAGGTTCAAAAAAAAAAATCTTAGATTTTGAATTACGCCTTACCTGTTAGAGTTATTGAAACGCGGAAAAAAATTGACTCCCAATACAAGATGACGCCGTTATTTTGATGTGAGAATTGAGGTCATTGCACTTTCAGGGACGGCCACAGGGGGGTTAACTGAAAGAAAATAGGCCATACTTTTTTGGCCCTTTCGCCCATTTTGTTATAGAGTTGACCCCCCCTAAAATGGTATATAAAATACGTGGTTAAAATTAATGCACACTTTTCTGAAACACCCTGTATTGCATCTGCTCCATAAAGTTTGGTTGAAAATGTTTGAAAATAATAATAATATTTTTGTTGTTGTTGTATTTTCAGCTTCAGAGAGCAAAAGTCAGATGGACCTCACAGCGGACAAGCTGGAGGATGTGGAGATGGACATCAGTGAGGTGGAGAAGCCGTCTGAGGAGGAGGGGGTGTTCAAGCCCCCCACAGCCGTCAACACCCCCTTCCAGTCCAAGCTCAACTTCACCAAGTCTCTGCCTTTGCTGAGGTAAGAGAATGTTAAGTGGCAGAGAATGCCTAAGGCATTAACTTACAAGACAGTTAATTGCACATTTAAATTTAAATATTTTTTTTATACGTTATTTTGTAAATATTGTTAAATTTTTTATTATCTCTGTTAATAATTTATTGTTGTTTGTCTTGTATAAAAAATAAAGTGTAAATAAATAAATAAAAATAAGATATAATGAGTACTTCATGGGAACACAAAAATCCATTCTGTAAATGATAAAAAATAAAAGATTCTACCGACCTCAGTAGCTTGATCAATTAATAAGGCGGCAAACTTGTAACCTGGAGGTTGGTGGTTCAAGTCCCGGTTTCAGCGTATATTTAGTAAAGTGAGTTTAAGTAGTTGTGATATCACGAAAGTGATTAACACAAATATGAAAAAACTTATCTAGGTATACTTATAAAAGAGAGTTTCACTCACTGACTGACTGACTGACTCACTGATTCATCACTGTTTCTCCGAACTGGTAAGTCCTAGGAAGCTGAAATTTGGTAGATAGCTTTGTCTTATAGTCTAGACTAGCCGTTTGCCCGTGCTTTGCAACGGGACTAAATTTCAAATTTACTAAGGCATGGCCGTACTGCTGGACAGCAATGCCTTTTTGAACTTTTTATAATTTTTCTGGACAAAGCGATAATGGTTTTGGGGGGGTCAATTCTGAGACATTTTTCGCTATCTCTTACCGTTTTGGCTAAACAACTCCGGACAAACAAACAAACAAACAAACAAACAAACATAGGTAGGTAGTCCTTTTTTCTGTTTTATATATAGAGATGTGCAATAAGACGGGATTTTTCGAAATTCCCACTACAACACCTGCCATTGGCGAAAATGGATTTTTTGCTTTACGGCCATGCCTCGGCTCGCAAAGCGGGCGACAGCCCGCTAGTTTTATATAAAACTAGGATTCTTTAAATTCTCTCTTTTTTATTTTTAAATTCTCTCTCCTCGGTCCCCCAGCCCCTCCCTGTTCCCGCCCGCTCTCAGGGGCGACGTGACGGGGGCCGGGGCAAAGCCGGAGCGCTGGGAGCCAGGCGCCATCTGGTCTCGCAAGCAGGCGGAGCTGTTCATCTCGCAGCAGGCCATGTATCTGCTCAACAACCCCCAGCAGGCACTGGCCCCGCCCCTGCTGCAGGAGCGACTGAAGCAGATCCTGAAGCACAACCCGGAACACGCCGAAGCGGTGAGTAGCTTGGCCACCGCTGGGGGGGGGGGGGGGGGATTGATGGTCTCTAGCCAATTATCCCGTTTTCTTCATAGTTTTTAAATCTGAAGACGGCTATACCTTGCAAATATTTCATTATTTAAAAAAAATATAGTTCTGTATATAAATTAAATATGTACCTAGGATAAAAACTGAAGCAGTTTTGTAACCTGGAGGTCAGTGGTTCGAATCCTAATTTGGGTAAAAATTTAGCTGCTTGAGTTTGAGTAGCTGTGACATCACGAATTTAATCAACAAAAATATCACAACTTTTTCAGATAGAGGGTTCCTTTCACTTGAAAAAACAACATACCAAATTGAACTACTATTTCAATCTAGCCTCGAGAAACATTTTCCCTCGTGTGGTTTGGTATAAGTAGGGCTGTCGGCTACGAAAGCTCTTTGTCACTGCGACCTTAAATAGATCTTTTGTTACAACTCGTGTGGTTTAGGGATTACAGGCTATTTCGTATCATTAGGCGCTCGAACACTAGAGTACTTGTGACATCACAAATGTGATAAACACAAGTATGGTAACTTTTCTATGTTTCCAGTACTACCTCAGTTATCTGAACTGTCTCCGAGTGAATGAATTCTGCGGGGCCCTGGAAAACCTCTACCACTATTTTGACCGAAGCAACACCCTGCTCAACCATGAGGATAAGCCGAAGGGACTGAGATTTGCGGCTCTGAACTTAGGTAAGTAGCAAAATAAATGTTACTTTATATTTGGATTTATTCTTTTATTATTATTATTATTATTATTATTATTATTAAACAAGTTGGATCAAGTTTTATTTACAAAATAATGACATAGAATATATACAATACATACATAGATATTAAAATTAAGAAAACAAAACTTGATCAAGGGCGGTGCTAATGCCAACGGCATCGGCATTCTCTTTTAGTCTTAACCTATTTAGTTCAAGTCTTATTAGTTACTTCCGTTTAATTTTTAATATTGGAAATCGGAAGTACCGTGTTTGTTTATGTAAAAAAAAATATTATTTTCCTCCGATTTCATTTTTTTTTTAATTTCTGGACGTTTCATAATTTCCTGCGCAAC
Organism: Bactericera cockerelli; assembly: GCA_024516035.1. Lineage (NCBI taxonomy): Eukaryota > Metazoa > Arthropoda > Insecta > Hemiptera > Triozidae > Bactericera > Bactericera cockerelli. The sequence continues at coordinate 13,881,227 of CM044959.1, read as the reverse complement.
TTTGGTTTTGCGTCTGTCTGTCGTTCTGTCTGTGTCTGATGGCGAGAAGTGACACAATACTTCCCGTTTCGGTGCTGAGTCAACACGAGCGCACCGGAAGGTATCCCTGACAAACAACTGTAACCAAATTAAGAATATAATTTTTTGTCGGTACGGGGGATCGAACCTGGGACCTTCCGCATGGCAAGCGAGTGCTTAACCACTGAGCTTTTCGTGCGCTCAAAAAATAGAATCAAAGATCATGAGAGGAGCCTAGTGCATCCTCTATCTTTAACTGCCATATATGAGACTAGGAGAAAAAATAAATAAAAAAAAATCTCGTAAATGACAACCTCGCGCGCTCATTTTAGTGCATTCTCTATCTTTAGACGCCTTGTATGTGACTAGGAGAAATCGTAATATTTTTTTTTCTCTCTGAATAAATGACAATCTCTCTCTCAAGCAAAACTCAACTTCTTACAAATAGAATATCTCTTCCATTGGCTCAGTGGAAGGTAAAGAAGAGCCTAATACACTCGCACTGTTTCCTCGCTGAATGGCTAAGGATAACCTTTCAACCAGGAAAACACGCGAGCGTGGCTCTTTACAATTTTTTTTTTTAGAAGACCCCCAAAACAATAATGTCCTACCAAAAGGCAATAACCCCGCCCTTTAGGTAGGACATTATTGTTATTTTCTTTTTTACTTATATATTTTGTCATTTGTTTGTTTTTTTCTTTTATTTTCTTAATTTTATACTGTTACCATTGTACTTTGTGCTCCTAAAAAAGCTTTAAAAAAAATTGTTAATGAAATCTCTCAGGCATCCTCAATTTTGTTAATGAAATCTCTCAGGCATCCTCAATTTTGTTAATGAAATCTCTCAGGTATCCTCAATTTTGTTAATGAAATCTCTCAGGTAACCTCAATTTTGTTAATGAAATCTCTCAGGTATCCTCAATTTTGTTAATGAAATCTCTCAGGTATCCTCAATTTTGTTAATGAAATCTCTCAGGTATCCTCAATTTTGTTAATGAAATCTCTCAGGTATCCTCAATTTTGTTAATGAAATCTCTCAGGTATCCTCAATTTTGTTAATGAAATCTCTCAGGTATCCTCAATTTTGTTAATGAAATCTCTCAGGCATCCTGTACGCCCACTTCGGGCACAAGGAGGAGGCTCTGCGCGCGCTGAGGGAGGCGATCGCCCTCTCGCACGAGGTCTCCGACAACCAGTGTCTCCAGCACATCCAGGCCTGGTACTACAAGCTGACGGGCAACGAGAAGATGGTGGAGAAGCAGATGGAGCGCTCGATTCTGAAGAGCTCGGACCTGAACCTGCACTTCTTGACCTCGTTCGGCCTCCTGTCCTTCTCCCGGTTCGCCTCGTCCATGGGCACCAAGCCTTCGCTGGTGTTTGAGGTGGGTGTGGCTGGGGTTTTTTTTTTAAATACATGACAATTCGCTGGTGTTTGAGGTGGGTGACTAGCGGGGTTTTTTTTTAAATACATGACAATTCGCTGGTGTTTGAGGTGGGTGGCTGCGGTTTTTTTTTTTTATTTTTTTTTATTTTTTTTTTTTAACACTTTGAGCCCCAGAGCTGGGATCGGCGAGTGAGCACGAGGGACCAAGGCAAAAATTGCGTTTTGCATCCTTCGTACCAAAGTTTTTTTTTATTTTAAAATACTGTGTATTTGTCGAGAAAATTAGATAAATTTACGTTTTTCAGCTGTACCTTATGATTTAACTTCAAAGTAAGGAAGATTGTAAAATACCATATAGATTACTCATGTTCACAGTCAAATTTCGGGTGAAGGTCATACGAGTATATTATTCAACAATTTAGATCAATCTTTATTTACAATTTTTTATATACAGGTACAATCAAAAGGTATAATTATTTAATATTTACAAAGTTTGATCAAGGGTGGTGATAATGCCTTTGGCATTCTCTTCATGGTATGGTATATATATGGTACTCATGTTTTTAATGAAATGTCAGCTGAGAGTCATATATGGTATTCAAGGGCTCAAAGTGTTAAATACATGACAAGTAAATGGTCATATATGGTACTCATGTCCTTTATGAAATGTCAGCTGAGAGTCATATATATGGTATTCAAGGGCTCAAAGTGTTAAATACATGACAAGTAAATGGTCATATATGGTACTCATGTCCTTTATGAAATGTCAGCTGAGAGTCATATATGGTATTCATGGGCTCAAAGTGTTAAATACATGACAAGTAAATGGTCATATATGGTACTCATGTCCTTTATGAAATGTCAGCTGAGAGTCATATATATGGTATTCAAGGGCTCAAAGTGTTAAATACATGACAAGTAAATGGTCATATATGGTACTCATGTCCTTTATGAAATGTCAGCTGAGAGTCATATATATGGTATTCAAGGGCTCAAAGTGTTAAATACATGACAAGTAAATGGTCATATATGGTACTCATGTCCTTTATGAAATGTCAGCTGAGAGTCATATATGGTATTCATGGGCTCAAAGTGTTAAATACATGACAAGTAAATGGTTGAAACATGGTACTACAAGCTGACGGGCAACGAGAAGATGGTGGAGAAGCAGATGGAGCGCTCGATTCTGAAGAGCTCGGACCTGAACCTGCACTTCTTGACCTCGTTCGGCCTCCTGTCCTTCTCCCGGTTCGCCTCGTCCATGGGCACCAAGCCTTCGCTGGTGTTTGAGGTGGGTGGCTGCGGTTTGAACAATGTTTTTAATCGTGCCCTGGTACTACAACAACAAAGTATATTTAGGTTATCTACAGGTCTTCCCAAGTCCTCTTTTTGGTCCTTCAAAAGTCCTTCTTTATATTTATTGTTAACTATTCATTATTTTTCTCTCGAGGCATTAGTGGACCTTGAACTTCAATTGTAAAGTGTGAAAAAAGTTCTACTCAGACCAGATTCGATTGAAGAAGTAATGTAGACTTATCTCTTAGCTGTTTTGTGTCGTTATAAAACAGAGGAAATCACGACACTGACAAACCAATCCTTCTTCTTAACATGCTTTTGAAAGTAATGAAAGTAGCCATATTGTGTAGTTTCTTATGTGACAGGTTTGGGGTATTATAATAACAATAATATCGCCTTATTTATACTGCCCGATTAAGACTCTTAAAGTCCCATTATTCCAGCAGTAAGCCCGAGACATATTATTATGTGGTAAAAATCCCAAATGGGAGGATAACTTGTCATGTCCCGGCTGGGTTTCGAACCCACGACATCTGGATTCTCTGGATTCGCAGAGTGCCGCCTTTACCACTGAGCTACCGGGACAGACTATAAGTTTTCCATGGCGCTACTCCGGTGATTGCTCTACTTGTCATATTATTAGTGAAATAGCTCTTCACCCCACTTGCAGCTCCTGCATAAATCCTTCTTCTTTACATGCTTTTGAAGGTAATGAAAATAGCCATATTGTGTAGTTTCTTATGTGACAGGTTTGGGGTATTATAAGTTCTCCATGGCTTGTTCCTCCACTCTGCCACGGTGATTACTCTATTTCACATAGTATTATAATAATGTTTTTTTTTCTTTGTGTTACTATGTCACAATTTTTGTGGGTAGCGCAGAATCATAGGACTTTACCACTTTAATTTACAATATCTTGTATTATTTTTTTGCCTATGATTCTGCCACTGGTCGCTGCTTCACATCAAAGCAGCTACTCATTTTTCTTCACGAGGTATGAGTGGACCCCGAACATCCAAGTACAGAGCAGAAAAAATCCTACCCGCTGGGAATCGAACCCAGGTCACCATGCGTGCAATGCCTAGCGCGCTAACTCACTCTGCCACGGTGACTACTTCTCATACTATTAGTCAACTAGCTCTTCTCCCCACTTGCAGCTCCTACACAAGAGCGACCTGCTCAACTTCCACTACGACATCACAGACCTCATGGCCAACTCCTACGCCACCAAGGCTGGGCTTTACATGTTACCTATCCATTTTTTTACCTTACCCGGCGTAGCTGAAGAACGGCTCATCAGAAATTCGCGATCGATGTGTCAATTGAAAGCTCAAACCCTTGCCTAAAACTTTCTCGCTCTGAGTTGATAGGTCGTCGCGACAAATTTCAAGAAAAAATTTCATTTATGTAAAAAAAAACGTGAATATTTTTTGCGTCACCCATCCATTTTTTATCCTTACTCTTTGTAGCTTAACCTTAGGGAGATATAACCTAGCCTAGAAGAATTCCCTGATCCAACCGGACCTATGTGCCAAATTTAAAGTTTCTAGGTCAAACGGTGTGGATTTGTGTAAAGAACATACACACATACATACATACACACACACACACACACACACACACACACACACACACACACACACACACATACAGACAGCTTTCTTTTAGAGATATAGATAAAGAGTTGTATAATAATAATAATAATCTCAAATCAAATAATTTAATTTATGTTTGCTATGAAAATAGCCCATAGATTCAAAATGTAACATACCATTGTAATATGAGAAATAAAATGAAATAATAATAATAATAACAGCTCTTCACCCCACTCGCAGCTCCTGCACAAGAGCGACCTGCTCAACTTCCACTACGACATCACAGACCTCATGGCCAACTCCTACGCCACCAAGGCTGGGCTTTACATGTTACCTATCCATTTTTTTACCTTACCCGGCGTAGCTGAAGAACGGCTCATCAGAAATTCACGATCGATGTGTCAATTGAAAGCTCAAACCCTTGCCTAAAACTTTCTCGCTCTGAGTTGATAGGTCGTCGCGACAAATTTCAAGAAAAAATGTCATTTATGTATAAAAAAAAAAACGTGAATATTTTTTGCGTCACCCATCCATTTTTTATCCTTACTCTTTGTAGCTTAACCTTAGGGAGATATAACCTAGCCTAGAAGAATTCCCTGATCCAACCGGACCTATGTGCCAAATTTAAAGTTTCTAGGTCAAACAGTGTGGATTTGTGTAAAGAACATACACACATACATACAGACAGCTTTCTTTTAGAGATATAGATATTGTTTTTTTTTCATTTTTTCACTGTTAAAATTATTATTTGTATGTACATAATGTCCTTTTGTATCTAATAAAGAGTTATATTTGAATTTGAATTTGGTTTACTTTATTTTTACATAATTTTTATAGACATATTACATCACCTATAAGCTACCTAGCAACTTATGAGGTGATAAAATAATAATAATAATAGCTCTTCACCCCTCTCGCAGCTCCTACACAAGAGCGACCTGCTCAACTTCCACTACGACATCACAGACCTCATGGCCAACTCCTACGCCACCAAGGCTGGGCTGTGGAGCATGTACGGCAAGACCGAGATGGCGTCTCTCATGTCGCAGATGCTGCTCCACCTCGACCTCAAGGACCCGACCATAGGGCTCACCTGCTACAACGGAGAGAGTGTCTGCCTCGCTATCTGCAACGTCACCAGCCGCTTTATTGAGGAAGTAAGTGAGACACTTTTTTTTGCACTTTATCAATTGGACATATTATATATGTACAACACAAATATTTGTTATCAGGTTCATATTAGAAATCCAAAGTAATATTTCATACACCTAATACAACACCAATAATTACAAATTAAAATGCAATATAAGAGAAGAATAAAGAAAAAATAAATAAATATAAGTTTAAGTTAAGTTATCATATTTGTGTTCATCACTTTTGTGATATTATCACAACTACTCAAACTCGCTTTACTATATCTACGCTGAAACCGGGACTTGAACCACCGACCTCCAGGTTACTAGTCCACTGCCTTATCCATCCAGCTACTGAGGTCGGTATATGCATAATAATAAATATATACATAATATAAGTCCTAACTAAAGGGCGGGGTTATTGCCTTTGGCAATCTCTTCCACCCAACCCTTATCTGTTTTGTAGTTGAAAGAGGAAGTGCATTAAAAAAATAAGGAAAAAGTTAAGCCGCGTGCCCACCGGTGTTGTTCAACAATGTTCAACAATGTTGAACAACCATTCCCACCTACATTTTTAACATGCCCTCACTTCAGGCAAAATTGTTGATCAAGACCTTCAGCACAGGTGGGGACGCGGCTTTAAGAAAACCCATACGAGTATTACAAAGAAAACTTGAACGATTTGAGCAAAACTAAAAATAATCGAACATTAGAAATACTGTATTACAACGAAATCATAGTAAAACTTCGGATATATGTGTCAAATCGATCTCTCTATAGATACATTTGCCAAACCCTCAATCTTCTCCTTCAACATTTTGTTGATCATCACTTCGCTCTTTTGAATTTTGCTCAAAAGAATCCCATCTTTGGCGTTTTTGGCTACTTCGCTCCTGAAGGCATTGATCAAGAAATTCTTCTTTGTTATGATAAGTTTAAGTTGCTTCTGTATTTTCTCCTGTCCCAGCAATTTCCTTTGCGTTGTAGTTACAAGTTCCTTGTACTTCTCTTCGTTTGCTTCAAGTTTTTCCGTCAAGTGTTTAATTTTCTTCTCTAACATCTCAATTTGTTCAAATTTTGACACGTTTTCATCTTCTAGCTCTGCAGTTTTTGTTTTCAGCTGGTTTAGTCTTTCATGCAGAACAGTGTTGTGCAGGTTTGTTTTATCTAACGCACTGTTACTTCTCTTGAGTTTTGTTAACAGGCCGTCAATAGCGTTCTTAGCACTGCCGGCTTGATGCACATAAGTCTCTAGAGTGCCCATGAGTTCATCGTTCTCTTCTTTCATACCCTCTATGATAATGTTCTGGTAGTGGTGTTCATCTTTTAGCGTGTCTAAAGTCTCCCGTAGTTCCTCACATTCCTTGTTCAAGACGGCGACTTTTTTTTCTAGTTCGGTCACTTGGGATTCTTTCTCGCTGATTTCTTCGCGAAGATTGCCGATCGTGTTAATGTGGGTTTGAATTTCTAGACGCCCTTCCTTGATTTGTGCTACAAGATGTTCGTAGTCCTCTTCCAACTGTTCGTAGTGTCGGGTCAGCTCTTTGTTGTTGACGTGGCGGGTGACAAGAGTGAGATGTTCGTAGGGATTGTCCTGTTCTTCATTATGACCGTCCAAGTCATCTTCAAGAGCGACGTCTTCTCCTACATTTTCATCGTCTTCTTCGTAGTCTTCCTCAGATTGTTTGCTATTTCTCCCAAAATATTCACAAAGACTGCTCTCTTTGATGAGGATTGGATCCTGTTTTTGAGCGTTAGACTTATTCCAGATTGATTCATCGTAGTTTATGTGGTCTAAGTCTTCAGTATTTTCAAAGACTTCTTCAGTTTCAATTGTATCATCTGGAACATCAGCTGCAAGACTTCCACAATGAAACAAATCTGTGTTCAGTTGTTCCCAGTTACTGTTGTCACAGCTACACTTCTTTTGTATCACCTGAAATACGAAGATTTCAGGTGATATTGAAGACTACTTGAGGACGATTAAGTGAGACCTACTTACAAATTATTACTTACTTCTTCCTAATGATTTTAGGTCAAAAGGTTGAGGTTCAAACAGGTCCAATACTTTATTTAACTAGCGGGTTGCACCATCACACACAAAATATACACACACCCCAATCATGCAATCACCTACTCAGTCATGCACATAAAATACACACATACACACCCACCCATTCAGTCAACCATAATTATACACACACCACTAGCTTGGCTTTGCTTAACATTAGCGTCAAATATATCGATTGCCTGTGTGCCAAATTTCAAGTCTATAGATTACTCTAGAACTTACGGTTCAGGCGCCAACCCGTGACTTTTTTCGTGTCTTAAATTCTCTTTAGTCTATGATTCATATACATTTTTATGCTAATTATACTTGTTAAATAGTATTTTTTAGTCATTTTAGAATTCTTGGTAAAGTGACAAAAGTTGTTGGTACCTTGGCAAGATTTCGCTCCACACATTTGATCATCTCATTGTAGAGTTCCATCGTGTTCAGCTGCTTCAGCTGATTCACCGAGTCTTCCATGTCCATGTGGGACATGATGCGTTGCATGTTGATTATCTCAGCGGTGAGTTTAGCGTTTATCTTCTGTATCGTCAGGGAATCGGACTGTGCTTCTTGATTGGCGTGAGTATCACTAGTTGTGTTCAGTCTCTGAACCGTTGGAGAAGAGGTGACAGGTTTTGTTGGGCTGTTATGATCACCCGCACCTGTGAATGTGGATTCCGATTTCTGCCTTACTTGTTTCTCTGAGCCACATTCTGTGACCTCATCGATATGGATTTCTTGCTCATCGGTAAATTTGGAGTTGTTTTCCTGGACCTTCAAGAGATTTGAATGAGGCGTTACTTTTTTAATGTTATTTTCTTTGTTGAGTTCAGTTTTTGGGGTCATTAGGATATCTATTGTTCGATCAACATCAACTTCCTGCTGTCTCTCTTTGGTGACTTTGTCTTTTAGTTTGAAAGGTGATTGGATGATGGACATTTTCTTGAGTTGTTTTAAAAATGGTTTCTGGATCACAGTTTAAAATGAAAGCTCGATTTTAAACTTTAGGATAATCGCGTCAGAGAGCAGATTTGTCAGTTGTACTCAATGTAAATTTCGAATGGCCAGATAGAATTGCGAAAATTGCTTAGTAGGATGATCAGAAGAGAAGGACATAGTGAATTTGTTAATTATTTGCATATCAAACATACGTGGAGAAAAAGTTGTTGAACCTGGATATCATAGGCTAAGTTGTCAAAAAAATCCTGACACATACTCAAGACCTGGTGACTTAAATTCTCTAATTTTAAGAGTTCTCCAGTCTGCCAATATTGGATTGAGCCAACAAGACTTTGAAGAGAAGATGGCAATAATAATAATAATGCCCGGTAGACGGGTGTTTATTGACGGGTTTAGCCCTATTTACCTTTTCAAATGAAATAACAGTTAAAATAAAACTGTACAAATATGACAAAGTTCTGAAATATAAAATATTCCCAACGGCACAACCACCGTGCCTTCGTGTGGGATGCCATGTAGTATCCACAATAGAAGTGGTGGCAATGTACAACTATTATTATATTATCATAGTGTCTGACTGGTAACACAGCTTATGCAGAATACAGGGTGAGTCGCATGCTTTACTTAGAAACTTAGATAACTATTAAGTGTTTGGGGGTTTACGTTCCTTTAAAGCTAAAGGTCCTATTGAGACGGGGTTTTACCTACCCACACGAGCTTCATCCAGTATGGGTTAGGCTGGAAATAGCCAGCATCACGTGGGTTCGAATTTGAATGGTCACAGTCGTAACCTCTCTGGACGTTGCCTAACTTCAGTGCCACAACGAGAACTGTTGCATTCAACGTGCCATCAGCGCGACATGAAGTGGATATTAACATCACGAGCTCACAATCGGTGCATAGTTGTTCTTCTAATAGTCGCATAATTATTATTATTTAACGTCGTTCTCAACTACATGGTCACAACACGAGGGGGGGTTTTACTCTCCATTTGCTTCAAACTTACAAACCAGCCACTCAAATTAACCTCACTCAGCCTGAGTGGCACCCGGAATAGCCAGCAGCATCACGAGCGTTCGTATTTGAATAATCACTCTTCCAACTCCTAACCTCTGGTCCTTGAAAAAGAGTTCTTCTGGACTCTTTCCCAAGTCCTTCTGGATGCAATATTATAGTTCCCAGATTTTCTACCTTGGTTTAACGTGGGGTTTGAAAAAAAAGTCCTAGCCTCGCTGAACGTTGCTTAACTTCAGTAACATTACAAGACAACGTACAATGCTATCGACGCGACGCGACGCTACCTAGTTGTCACATTGCTCAAGGTGTTTCTCTTTTTCAAGGACAATATCAATAATTTACTTAATCAATAAAAATTGATTAAGCCTGGCTTGTTCTAGCACACAGAACCAACTTGTCAGTATGAACTTATAAAATACATTACCAAACTTGTTGATTTGAAGACATAGGTATGATTAAAAAATACCCAAGTACATATTTATTGGTTTTATTATGATTTAATTACTCAACTATTCTCAGTTGACCAAAAATTTCCTCGGTATTCACTACTATCTCAAAATTCAAAAGTAAATACTGTGCATGAAAAATAAATTAAAAAGATTTTAATCAATGTTTCTACCAGAGTCATCACGAAAGCTGTGGAACTCATCAGAATCGTTGGCAAAACATTGACCTCACTCATTTATAACCAGAAAGAAATAGTAAACTATTAAAAATGATGAAATCATTTATGTACGAAAGAAATACTAGTGACAACTTGGTGCGGGAAGCAGAGTTGGTCAGAAGTGATGCCAATCGCGGGCTTTGTGAATCTGACGAGAAGAAACGACTGGAGCGAATTAAGGCAGCTTTGTTGTCACCAAACTATCCGGCCAACTCAACGCTAGGAGGAGTGGTAGGGTCTCATTTGAATTACAGTAAGGTCTCTCTCAACAAGGAGCCCCAGCAGGAGAATCTAGAGGAGAAGAGTCGATTAGAGAGATTGAAAGCAGCCTTGCTGCGGCCACCAACGCCAATGTTCCAGAATAATATCCTTTCAACGCCAGATTTGAAGAAGAGAAATAGTCTGATTCCACCACCGGACATGTCCCAGTCTGCGTCAAGTTTTATTAGAAGAAGGAGTCCCATTAGTAATAATGACTGCTATGACCATCAAGAGTTCCAGGAGGCAGTAGAGAGCATTAAGGCTGAAAGGATTAACGCTGAAAGGATTAAGGCTAGAAAGGATGAACTCTTGATCCCACCAAAACACATGAGCAATTTTTGCATGGATTCTGACGAAAGGGCTGAAAGGATTAACGCTGAAAGGATCAAGGCTAGAAAGGATGAACTCTTGCTCCCACCAAAACACATGAGCAATTTGTGCATGGATTCTGACGAAAGAAAAGGATTTCTAGATGAAATGAGACCTCGACACTATTTCAAAGTAATCTCACCTGAAATTTTGAATCTAAAATACACGCAACACACGCCATACATATTTAAAACAATAAACGTGAACAATCCATCCCTCAATTTTGAACAAACAGTTTCCAAACCTGAAGATGATCACAAATTGAACGCGGCCAAAATATTCGAGTATGATACTAAACCCTCCTGTTTTAATCAAGATCAAATAAGAGATTCTTTCACTCGAATGCTATTAGAGTATAATTGTAAATACCCTAATAATGATATCAGATATGAAGAAAATGCAACATTTGATAGGTAAGTCTTCACTATAAGAAGGGATTTGGTCCCCCTGAAATGCCCATAAAATTTTCTTTGGAATGTAACCTTAACTAATAAGAAAAGCCCCATTTTTTTAAACCGACCTAAAATAAATACATAAAACTAATACTTTTTCAGTGATCTTGAAGACTACAAATGCGAGAATGAAGTGAAAAAGGAAAATGGAAAGCAGCAATCTCAAAAAAGTATGATTTATGAAGATTCATCTTCTGAAAGTACTTGTTCTGCAATTATTCTACCTTTGTTACCACATAATTCCTGGAAAGACTTCTGGGCTCAAAGTAACGGGGTAAAATCTTCCTGCTCTGACAAAGTTGAAAGAATTAAAGGTTCAACAGCTGAACAAGTTGTGCTATCAACAAATGATAAAGTTGAACTTAACACAAATAAATCAAGAACAAGTTGTAATATACAGTTTAAAGGAACATTAGACCCAACAAATAGTAAACACAAAACATATGAGATAAATAGAAACTATAATAAAAGAGGAAAAGACAGTAGAAATCAGAATAAGAAACATGAAGGATATGTTTCAGACAATTGGAGACATACAGTATCTGGAAGCAATAAATACTATGATAAGTCCAGTGCAGAAAGTGTACAACATGCAATAATCTTGAACCCTATTGAATCACGCAAGAGTAGCAAGGACAGTAGGTATCAGATTAAAATAGAAGAATATGTTGCAGAAAATAGCAGACACAGGCAGCCTGAAATAAATAGATATTTTAAGTCCAGCACAGAAAGTATTCAACCTGCGATAATTTTGAAACCACTCGAATCGGATAAGAGTAGAAAGGACAGTAGATATCAGATTCAGCTAGAAGAATATGTCGCTGAAAATAGCAGAAACAGAATGTTTGAAAGAAATAGATACTTTGATAAGTCCAGTGGAGAAAGTGTACAAACTGCTATAATCTTGAACCCCATTGAATCGCGCAAAAAAGGAAAGGACAGTAGGACTGAGAGTTACTATGAAGAATATTTTGCAGCAAATAGCAGTCAAAGAGAGTCTCAAAATAATAGATACGATGATATGTTGAGCACAGAATGTAGTCAGCCTGCGATAATTTTGAAACAAATCGAATCGGGCAAAAAAGGAAAGGACAGTAGGACGGAAAGTTACTATGAAGAATATTTTGCAGCGAATAGCAGTCAAAGAGAGTCTCAAAATAATAAATACTATGATATGTTTAGCACAGAATGTAGTCAGCCTGCGATAATTTTGAAACCAATCGAATCGGGCAAAAAGGGAAAGGACAGTAGGACTCAGAGGTACTATGAAGAATATTTTGCAGCAAATAGCAGTCAAAGAGAGTCTCAAAATAATAGATATACTATGATATGTTTTAGCACAGAATGTAGTCAGCCTGCGATAATTTTGAAACCAATCGAATCGGGCAAGAGAGGAAAAGACTCTAGGTATCAGAGTAAACAGAACGAATATGTCGCTGAAAATAGCAGAAACAGAATGCCTATAATGAATAGATACTTTAAGTCCAGCACTGAAAGTATTCAACCTGGGTTAATTTTGAAACCAATCGAATCGGTTAAGAAAGGAAATGACAGTAGAACTCAGAGTAAACGCAAGGAATATGTTGCAGAAAATAGCATTCAAAGAGAGTCTGAAAGAAATAAATACTATGTCAAGTCCAGTGCAGGAAGTTTCCAACCTGCAATAATCTTGCACTCCTTTGAAGCAGATAAGAAAGATAAAGACGGTGTAGATCAGAGAAAGCATGAAGAATATGACCAACTTGAAGGACGTGAAAAACATGGAAACCATTGTTGGCAAGTAAGTAGCAATTCTACAGTAAGCATTCAACTTGTGGATTCAACTCATAACATTCACCAGAGCAAAAAAAGTACAAAAACAAATCTCTTGCACACCAAAGACTCAAAGAGCTCCGAGAACAGTACACTGAGGTTAAAACAAAAATCAAGAAAAAGTATGACTCACAGAATATTTGATGAAGCTTGTGATTGGAAAGATGAAAACTGCAAATTCAGCATAGTTATATCATACGATAACTGTTACAATCTAAACAATGACTTTCCATTAGTCCAGAAAATGAATAGTTCATTAACCAACAAAAAACTTCGTACATTATTTTCAAAAACTTCCAAGAAACAGTCACACGACCACTGTTTGGATGCCTACCATAAGATGCCATTAGACCAAAATAAAAATTGTTCAAATAAGATCAAAAAAGTTCGCACATTGTTTTCAAGAACTGCCGAGAAATCGCCTAGGCCGAAGAAAAGTTGTGTTTTGAAGAATGACAGTGACTTCGCCATAGTTATTTCAGAAGATCACGGATTTGTTGAAGACTCAACTTCGACAATGATCTGTGGTAACGACTCTTTTATCGACAAAACAGTTCAAACATTGTGTCGTTATAAAATTGATAAAAAACACTCCAGGCCAAAAAAAAGATATGTTTTGCAGGATGAAAACAGCGAGTTTGCTATAGTTATATCAGAAGAAGAATACGGATTGGATCAATACAATTATTCGCAATCAGACCGTGATAACGATTCTTTCTCCGACACTAAAGTTCCTATAATTTTACAACCGAGAACTGCCTCTAGAAAGCTCAAGACACACAAACATGGAGACAACAAACGACGACCTAAGAAGTGGTACTATCTGTGCCCCACACCATAAAAAATTAAAGGTGTCGAACGTGAATACCTAAAGAAAATATCAATTTAATTTGTTTTCGTGAAATAAAAGTTATACATACTGGTACATGAGTGGCAATCTTCTTTTTCTTTCACATTACCTATTCCCAAACCTGCCTCGGCGTTCTTTAACACTTTCCGTGCCAGAGCGAGTTTTCAAAATTTTCGCCAGGGGCCAAGCTACATTTCTCCGATGTTACAAAAATGTAACACCGGCACAGCGCAAAAAACCATTATGGCAAGAAGGGAAAGTTGATCAATGGAAAAGTGAAATTTGCATCCAGTGTTCTAAAAGAGTGCAACACATGTGAGGGAAATCCCTTCTTTTGTAAGACCTGCTTCCTTCAGAAACATTGAACTGTTCTTTGGCATGGCAAACTCTTTGAATCCATAAAATTTGGTAGGGCAAACTCTTTGATTTGGTTCTAATTTACAATTTTCCTCAGGGAAAATGCGAACAGTGTGTACTTGTTGTTTTCAGGAACTCGACCACTAGGTCATTGCTTTTTTTCTAACAATGTTTGTTTTGTTTTTTTTCTTTATCTTTCGTACTTACTCTGTAGTATTTTTCTAAGTATCATGTGCCCATGAAGCATTCAAATGTAAATACCTACTTCAATAAAAACAACAAAAAGTTAAAAAATAAAAACTTTTTTTTTTAAGTCCTAGGAAAAAATTCAGGGCATGTACAGATTGCTACAGGCCAGGAGAATCTATTCCCAATGGTAATTCCACGTAAGCTGTTACACTAATGTAACACCGAGGCAAAATCTGGTGTTACATTTTTGTAACACCAGGGTCTGGACAGGGTGTTACATTAATGTAACACTGGCACGGAAAGTGTTTTAACCTCTTCCTCATGGTTGAGATTTATTGGTTCTGGCACTCCTACTTCCACATTTCACGGCTGGATTCCCATCCTACGACAACCCTGTCCAGGGCGTCAAGATTCGGTTACTGTCTTCTGGCTGGACTAAGTTGTTTACCGCGACCATTGGAACATGCATTTCTTTTGACATGATATTACGTTCATTTTTTTTTTTTTTTTTTTTTTTTTTTTTTTCATTTTACCTACCTCAGTAGCTTGATCGATAAGGCGGTGGACTTGTAACCTGGAGGTCGGTAGTTCAAGTCCCGGTGTCAGCGTAGATTTAGTAAAGCGAGTTTGAGTAGGAAGAAGCGTCAGGATAGTAATAATTTTGCCTTATTTATACTGCCAGATTAGGATTGTCAAGGATTGTCATTTTGAGAATGACAATAGACAAGTTGTCTATTGCTAATTGATGTCACATTTAACAGATCTCGGCAGCTTAAATGATGAGGTATGTAAGTAGAAGTAGTGCTTTATTTAGTTTGTCAGCGCAAGACATTATGCCAACAGTTTAGCTTAACATCGGAGCGGAAACTGCCGCTCAAAACTATTGCATGTCAGCTTGTTTTTCCATATAACTCTTTATCTTAAGACTAAAAATTAATAAAATTTAATTGTGCGTGGAAAAAAAATATCATAATTTTACTTTTTACAGTAGTATATGCTCTGACATGACCTGTACTCGAATATTACTTCCGAAAATTTCTAATATTCGAAATCGGAAGTATTGTGTTCGTTTTTTTTATGAACATTTATTTAGAGAGAGGTCTCCGTGGCGTAATGGTTGTGACTACTGCCCGTAGTCCAGAAATCCCGAGTTCGATCCCCGGTTGGAGCAGACTTTTCGAAGAAAATTCCGCTCCCTCCAAACACGTGAGGCTGGCATTTCCGGCCCTACCCAGGCTGGGTGAGGTTAATGTGGGTAGCTGGTACGATTCCCAGCGAATGGAGGCTAACACCCCCGTCCAGATCAGGACCTTAAAACCAAATAGAATCGTTGGCGTTAGGAAGGGCATCCAGCCATAAAAAACGTGCTCCACCCTACCAACCTCAACCATGAGGTTGAACAATGCCGACCTCAAAAGCAACAGAAACCAATATGGGATAAAGGCAAGGGAGATATATATTTAGAGAGAGGTCCATAACAATCGAAGTCCTTGCCCCTGGACCTGTATTTTATTATGATTAACTGTTTTATTCCCGTATGATTACAAAGTAAATCGATTTCACCAGGGGGAGTTCCACCTAGCCACCATTATCCTGAGCCACGCCCGAGAGCGGTTCCCCCAGGAGAGGTCCTGGCAGCTAGTGGAGCAGCTGCTGGCATTCACCCAGGCGCTGTACCAGAGGCGCTGGCTCGATGCCCAGCGGGCCGTGGATCAGATAGCCGCGCACGACAAGATAGAGAGCAAACTCAGGTGAGTGTCGTGGGTTCGTAACCTGGTGTTGGCATTTTTTTTGCAAAAAAATTTTTCAAGATTTTTTTTATTTTTTAGAAGGGGAGAAATCTTCCATACCTGTTTATATAATTATTTCAATTATTTTGTATTTCAAATTTGACTTTTGTGTCATATATTTCGTTTGTATCTGTAAAAAGAAGAAAAAAGGTCTTATATATTGTTGTTTCCTGTAAATTGGTCATGTACCGTAACTATACAATACCTAACGGTATTTATTATTATTATTATTATTATATTTGATGTAATCAGTCTATTTTATTATTTTGTCCGTCCCAGTTGCTTAGTTTTAATTATTCAGAGGTTGCGGGTTCGAAACCCAGCCGGGACATGAC
The DNA here is from genome assembly GCA_024516035.1 of Bactericera cockerelli. NCBI lineage: Eukaryota > Metazoa > Arthropoda > Insecta > Hemiptera > Triozidae > Bactericera > Bactericera cockerelli. The sequence continues at coordinate 13,864,692 of CM044959.1, read as the reverse complement.
AAGTTATCCTCCACATTTTGACCACATTAATAATATGTCTTGAACTTACTGTTGGAATAATAAGACTCATTCATTAGTCCTAGTCCGGCAGTATAAATAAGGCGATATTATTGTTTTATATTTATTTATTTTAATCAAGTAATTTTTTTTTAATAAATTTAATTATAAAACAGTTGTTCTCTATTTAATTTTTGAAATAGACTGGTCATATCAGTATAAAAATTACAGGCAAGATATTTTGAGACAAAACGTGTTCTTTTTTATCACATTTGTGCGATAAAATATTCCATTGTAAACAGCTCTGGGGATCAGAGAATTAGAAGACAAGATTAGTTATTGCTTATTCAGAAATAATTAAAACTTACAGTGTATCATATTTGTGTTAATCGAAATCGTGATATCACAACTACTCATAGCTTTACTAAAAATATTTGCTCAACTTGGGACTTGAACCATCGACTTCCGATTATAAGGTTGGTTTCAGAAATATTTTTGTATTAAAGAGAAATATGGACGGATTTTTATTTTATTATTATTAAACATATTAGATCAAGTTTTATTTACATATAATATATACATACATAAAAATTGAGATTAATAAAACAAAACTTGATCAAGGGCGGTGCTAATGCCAACGGCATTCTCTTCCGCATCTTTATTTGTGTGTCCAAATTGTTTAGACCAAACGGTAAGAGAGAGCGAAAATTTGATAGAAGTTGACCCCAAGTGAAATAATGGGACTTTAATAGTCCTTATCGGGCAGTATAAAAAAAAATCCAGCCTCCATGGCGTAACGGTTGTGACTACTGCCCGTAGTCCAGAGATCCTGAGATCGATCGTCGGTCGTAGCAAATTTTTTACACAGAAAACTCTGTTCCTCCGAACACGTGAGGCTGGCAATTCCGTCCCTACCCAGGCTGGGTGAGGTCAATGTGGGTAGCTCGTACGATTCCCAGCGAATGTAGGGTAAAACCCCCGTCCTGACTTTCTCAAGTCAGGACGGGGGTTTAGAATCAATGGACATGAAAGGAGCCTCGACATTGGATCTGGACGTCCATATAATCCTCTCACCACCGTAATTTAGGTATCTATCCCTATCTCACGGACACGGAATTAGTATTGGTATAAAAAAGGCGATATTATTATTAGTTAGTTAATTAATCGTGTTGTTTTCTTCCTACAGACGGGCAGAGCTACTGATCGAGCGTGAGAATTTCAGGGAAGCAATGGAGACCATCAACTCTCTGTTTGAGAGTGTCAGCGAGAAGATGGGAGCTCTCCATCAGACCCGGGCCCTTATACTAGCAGGTAAATTAAATGGGGTTCGGTAGAAGAGAAAGCCACAGGCTTTAACCTCGCCCCTTGGTTCACTACATATTCTATTGTGTTTTTTTTTTTTTTTTTTTTTTTTTTTTTTTTCATGTCCTATTTTATTGAATGTATCATGTAGTTGACCAATAATGAGTTAAATAGTAATAATAGTAAATTAACTATCACAGAATTATGTTGATAATAATTTACCGATGTTGAAGTGATGCTGCTGGGGGTAGTGATGGTCTCCTGCCGTCTTAGTTGAAAGTTGGCTCGGACTGAACCACATATTTCTATGTGCGATCAACCAGTCAACCATCATGAGAACTTGGACTTTTTCTTTTTAAGCTATCAAATCCTTTGAAAACTACAAGCAAGCGAGGCTCGATAGGGTTAGCAAGTCCGTTCTGTGTTTATAGTCCTCTAGGAAGTTATTTTCTACCTGTTTAACGTCCCCCACGATTTTCAAGTCTGTCAGTGACACACTGAGATCATATAACATAGAGGGAACCTTACCTATCTCGAACTCAACAAATTTATGCGTCCAACTTTGAACAGCTGATGGTCCCTCATTCAACAAATCCTGGCCTCTGATTGGTTCAATTTATTTGAATTTTTTGTTTACCTCATGCAGTGACGGATATTTAAACATCCTTAATTTTCACGTCAGATACCAAGTCTTATTTTATTACATAATAAGTAGAAAATAAGGAAAGTAAAAGAGGAAACAAAGACAAAAATAACTAAAAGGTAACTATGAAAAAAGTAAAAATATTATTTTAGAAGAATTAGGTAGTTTTGATACCCACTCTTTCGCGAGAGAAAAATTACTACAACTCCGGCACTGATTCTGAAATCAGCTGATGGTCCCTCTTGGACGCTAATCTTGATACATCGGGTTCCCTCTATGTTATATTTATGATCTCAGTGCAGTGACACGAATATTTTTTTGACCGAAAACTCTTGTCGCATCCCCCCCCACAAGGCAAGGCGACCATGTGCGAGTCTAACCGGTGCGACCGCATGCCTCTGCTCCGCCAGTACGCCAGCGAGGTGCCAGTGGACAGGTGTGCGAGCACCGGCTCCGCCGCCGTCAACCACTTCATGAAGGCGGTCACCACCGGCTCCGAGTTCTATCTCAACTACTACGCCTGCATGGCGACCATCGAGCATGCCAAGCTTCTGGTGAGTATTTCCGACATGGCGACCATCGAGCATGCCAAGCTTCTGGTGAGTATTTCCGACATGGCGACCATCGAGCATGCCAAGCTTCTGGTGAGTATTTCCGACCCAACCCTGGCTGGGTGAGGTAAATAATAATAATTCCGTGTCCGTGAGATAGGTATTGATACCTAAATCACGGTGGTGAGAGTATTATATGGACGCCCAGATCCAATGTCTAGGCTCCTTTCATGTCCATTGATCCTATTTGGTTTTAACGTCCTGACTTGAGGTAGACAGGACAGGTTTCTACCCTCCATTCGCTGGGAATCGTACCAGCTACCCACATTAACCTCACCCAGCCTGGGTAGGGCCCGACTTGCCAGCTTCACATTTTCTATGCGAAAAGTCTGCTCCAACCGGGAATCGAACTCAGGATCTCTGGACTACGGGCAGTAGTCACAACCGTTACGCCATGGAGGCTGGCTGGGTGAGGTTAATGAGTTCTATCTCAACTACTACTTCTGCATGGCGACCATCGAGCATGCCAAGCTTCTGGTGAGTATTTCCGACCCAACCCAGGCTGGGTGAGGTTAATGAGTTCTATCTCAACTACTACTTCTGCATGGCGACCATTGAGCATGCCAAGCTTCTGGTGAGTATTTCCGACCCAACCCAGGATGAATGAGGTTAATGAGGTCACCACAAGCTCCCTACTGCAAATACTACTCCTACATGGCAAGAGCATATCAATCTTCTGGTAAGATACTATAATCGTACGACTTGCTCTGTCGTAAGATACTCGTTTTCCATACGAAAGGTCCCGGATTCGAACCAAACTTGGTTACAGTTTTTTGTAAGGGGTATGTTGTATGTACCTTCCACTGTGGCCTATTCCGTAGTAAGGAAACCTACTACGGAATGGGCAAGTTACAATACAAACCACTGGCGTCCAAAGTACCTGCTGTTTCATGGCTACAGAAGGAAAAGGGTTGGGTGGAAGAGATTGCCATAGGCAATAACCCCGCCCTTTAGTTAGGACATATGTATATATTTTATTTTTTTTTTTTCTTGTGTTATATTATTATTATTGTCATTTTTATATTTACTTTTTCCCATTATTTGTCTGAATTTGTCTGTATGTTCTACTAATAAAGTGTTTCTAAATAAATAAATAAATAAATAAAAGGCATGAAAATTTTATCTTGACGTCCCAAATAGGTACGGAAAGTACCATACAATACACTACTCTGTTTATCCTGCAAGGATGATACTCTTCCGCTTTAATCTATTACTTCCGATAAATTTCTAATACGAGAAATCGGAAGTATTGTGTTTGTTTTTGTATATAAAAAAAAAATTTTGCTCCGATTTCAATTTTTTATTGTTATTAATTAGTAAGGTGAGTCGTAACTCACCTTACTAATTAATACATGCTAAGTAAAGTTAACATCCTACAGATATCAACACAAATATGATAATTTTTTAATAATGGATTTTGATGTTATTTTGGTTTCAGTATGACAAAGGTTTCACAAACCAGGCATTGCGTCTCATGGAGGATGGAATTGTCACTGTGCTAGCCCACGGCACTGCCTATGATCAGGCCAGCGCCTTGTACTTCTACTTGGTAAGTAAGGAATTGTCACTGTGCTAGCCCACGGCACTGCCTATGATCAGGCCAGCGCCTTGTACTTCTACTTGGTAAGTAAGGAATTGTCACTGTGCTAGCCCACGGCACTGCCTATGATCAGTCCAGTGCCTTGTACTTCTACTTGGTAAGTAAGGAATTGTCACTGTGCTAGCCCACGGCACTGCCTATGATCAGTCCAGTGCCTTGTACTTCTACTTGGTAAGTAAGGAATTGTCACTGTGCTAGCCCACGGCACTGCCTATGATCAGTCCAGCGCCTTGTACTTCTACTTGGTAAGTAAGGAATTGTCACTGTGCTAGCCCACGGCACTGCCTATGATCAGTCCAGTGCCTTGTACTTCTACTTGGTAAGTAAGGAATTGTCACTGTGCTAGCCCACGGCACTGCCTATGATCAGTCCAGCGCCTTGTACTTCTACTTGGTAAGTAAGGAATTGTCACTGTGCTAGCCCACGGCACTGCCTATGATCAGTCCAGTGCCTTGTACTTCTACTTGGTAAGTAAGGAATTGTCACTGTGCTAGCCCACGGCACTGCCTATGATCAGTCCAGTGCCTTGTACTTCTACTTGGTAAGTAAGGAATTGTCACTGTGCTAGCCCACGGCACTGCCTATGATCAGTCCAGCGCCTTGTACTTCTACTTGGTAAGTAAGGAATTGTCACTGTGCTAGCCCACGGCACTGCCTATGATCAGGCCAGCGCCCTGTACTTCTACTTGGTAAGTAAGGAATTGTCACTGTGCTAGCCCACGGCACTGCCTATGATCAGTCCAGCGCCTTGTACTTCTACTTGGTAAGTCATGATATTATACACTCAAATCTAGATATAAGAGAAGTGGATTTAAGACAAACCTGGATATAAGAGAAGGACTTTATTTGGAGCACGAGGTGCAATACCTTCTTTCACCTTCTCAGTGTTGCGTGATCTTCGAATCCCTAATAAGAAGATCATTGATATGAGTTTAAAAATCTTAATAAAAGATTCAGTTCGTGCTATGAATTACCTTCTTTTGCATTAATCAAAGACGTTTTTATAAAAATGAAGATGAAAATATTCCACTTTCTCTTTGAAATCTTTTAAAAAACATGTTAAATAATATCCTATAGAGCCAGACCTTGTAGTCAAGTGACTTAAGTCGTCACACGGCCGTATATCAATAAATATAATCTTTCTTCCTTGCCTCAACAATTAGCATGTAATAATTGTAATATATTTGTACTCATTGAACTATTGTTTTTTTTTCCCTAACACATATTTTTTTTCAGTAAATAAAGACGTGCTATATTAAACTGTTAGCCGACAGTCTAAATAAAGCACTACTATACTTCCTTCTTAGGTGTGCGAGGCAAACAGCATACAGGAAACAAACGGACCAATGCGAGAAGAAGCTCTCATGGAGATTGTCAAAACTCTGGACCGTGTGAAGGACACTTTCAAGAGACTGGGGGTGATCCATAAGATTCAGTCTGTGGTGTTTTTGCAGGTGAGTGTGTCAGGAAGCTATAGCTAGAAGATGAGGTGCCCTGGTAGTCAAGGGGTTAACGCGCTAGTCTGGTAACCCAGGTAGCGTAGGGATCCGTTAGTTCGAATTTCACCTCGTGCATGAATTTTTCCTCATTAATTTGAGTTTGTGTCCACATAATAATATGACTCTGAAGGTTAGGTGGTAGATAATATTTTGAGTATTAACCTCGCCTGGTGGTTAATTTTAACTAAAGAGTATTATTATAAAATTAGGGTATGATTAAAAAAAAAAAAAAAAAAAATACTAATTTTATGCAGTAATTATATGAATGTTTGTAATCTGTGGTAAGTTTTTTTTTTTTTTTTTTTTTTTTTTTTTTTTTTTTTTTTGAACATTATACGGACATATTATTTTTTGCTTTCTAATAAATTTATTTTTCCCTAACCAACCTAACTGTTTCCACTGCATTTTTCGCTTTCAGATGCATGATCATATCATTCATGTCAGGGATTTTACTCTCCATTCGCTGGAAACTTACAAACCAGCTACTCAAATTAACCTCACCCTGCCTGAGTAGGGCCGAAAATAGCCACCATCACGAGGTTTCATAGACACTCATCTAAATCGTAATCTGGCTGGACGCTGCTTGACTTCAGTGACAAGTATAACTGGTGTGCCATTGATGACAAGTTATCCTCCCATTTGGGATTTTTATCACATAATAATACATCTTGGGCTTACTGCTAAAATAATGGGACTTAATAGTTCTAAACGGGCAGTATAAATAAGGCGATATCATTATTATTATTATGGTTTGCTAAAATTTCATTGTATTATTTGTTTCCAGGCCATGCTGTGTGAGGACATAGGCAGGAGCACAGAACTCTACAAGTACTCCCTCGAGTTCAGGAAGCTAGACGAGATGAGCTCAAGTTGTTAATCATCCGTTAAGAGATGAGCTCAAGTTGTTAATCATCCGTTAAGAGATTAGTTCAAGCTGTTAATCATCCGTTAAGAGATTAGTGCAAACTGTTAATCATCCGTTACAAGATGAGTGCAAGCTGTTAGTCGTCCGTTATGGGTTGAGCTCCAAGCTGATAATCATCCATTAAGAGATTAGTTCAAGCTGTTAATTATCCGATATGAGATGAGCTCAAGCTGTCCATTATCCGTTAAAAGAAGAGCTAGAACTGTTAATCATCTGTTATGAGATGAGTGCAAGCCGGTAGTCGTCCGTTATGAGATGAGCTGAAGGTGTTAATCATCCGTTATGAGATGAGTTCAAGCTGTTAGTTGTCTGTTATGAGATGGGTTCAAGCTCTTAATGATCTGTTATGGGATAAGATGAGTGCAACATGTTAATCCGTTACGTTGATAAATAAATATGATAACATAATATTGATAAAGAAATCATGTTTGAGTCATCTCGGGATTTGCTAAAATGTATAATGTGAAGAAGAATTATCTCTGATTTCTTAACAATATTAGGTAATGTCTTTTATATTGTTACGAATTTTTTTGGGATTTTTCAATACGGGATTTTTTTCTTTTTGGAAGTTCCTCTTCAAGAGTGCAATTTGAACGCAAATTTGATATCATTTATTTCAATGAGAAGGAACCCCCTTTAGAACAAGCCAATAAAGGACCGAAATATAGATATTATTAATACCCACCCTGTAGATCAAATAAGTCACTGCACCCGTGTGGACTAGCGCACTAGGTTTACAGTGTTGCACTCACGGTGTCCTGGGTTCGAATCTCATCAGGGTAGGTTTTTTTCATCTCCTTAGTTGGATGTCCGCGATCCACTTATAACTCGCGAGAAAATATGAGGAGCTATTTGTATGGATAGCGACCAGTGGTGGAATAACGAGAAGGAATATGGATATTGACAACTAATAATTATGATATGGCTTTTCGTAATGCTTGGCTATCCACTAAGAGTGTGACAAAATAACAAAATTAAATCAAAACCTACATGTACCTACATAATATGGACATTAAATCTACATGCATAATTTTAATCAGGACAGTAAAAATCTTTCATTCATATTCGTTGATTAAAAACATGACTAAATTATGTAATTAATGAAACATTCGTACTGATTAGGAATGGCTTATAAAGAAAAAGTCCAATTCCTCATAATGCGCGATGGTTGATCGCACATTGAAATATGTGGTTCAGGACGAGTCAACTTTGAAATAAAGTTGGCTGGAGACTATCAATCCGCCCTCCAGCTCTAGCCAAGCTAGCTACAACAACAATCTCAGGGCTTTTTCAAATTAAAACTTTTTATTTAATTTTCATATTAAATCTTTTAATTTAATTGTAATACATATTAAAATATTAAAACGGGATCATTTTATATAAGCGTCGATGGCGTGTTGAATGCACCGGTTCTAGTAGGACCACCGAAGGTAAGCAACGTCCAGCGAAGTGAAGACTTCGTGATGCTGGCATTCCAGCCCATCCCAGGCTGGGTGAGGTTAATGTGGTTAGCAGGTTTGTAAGTTTCCGGCGAATGGAGGGTAACATCCCCGTCGTGATTATGACCATGCAGTTGAAAACGACGTTAAACCCGAATTGAAAAAAAAAAATACACACCACATGAAAAAAAAAAAAATGAAATCGGAGAAAAAAAATATTTTTGTTTTACAAAAACGAAGAACACAATACTTCCGATTTCTAATATAAGAAATTTATCGGAAGTAAAACCTGAGCCTCTGCGTTATTGTGATCAAAAATCACGCATTCTAATCAATCTTACTCATGGGTTTCTCACAAATGACTCACGGTTTTCTTCCCAGTTTTGATAAAACCAAGCGTAGTAGTGTTGAGAGTGACTCAGGAGCAACATTACTCCAAGTGTCCCGACGGAACCCACTATGTACATGTCTATGCTGTAAATAAATCTGTTTTCAGACTGCCGAGAATCTGGCGGCTGGTGAACTATGTTTTGTACATTTTGTAAATATTTGCTTTATTTTCTTCTTTTTTTGTGAGCCTCAATGGTTTGATTTTTAAGTGGTTCAAGATCATGAGTTGGATGGTAGAGATTGCCTTAGGCAATAATCCCGCCCTTTGTGTTTTATGTTAATAAAGTTCAATAAAGAGATTACTACTACTAATTGTTAGAATCAGATTTTAATTGTTGAGAAATTTTTTTGGTTTTTTTTTTCTTTTTTCGGGCCACAACGGCCCTATTCTACCCTATCACCTCCCTTGGGGCCGGTGGCAGCGTATTAGCTCAAGATTTCATTAGTCAATAATCACTCTTAATAGGGCACCTCCTTATACTTAATCTAAGACCTAATTAGACCTCTAATAACAATAGTAATAATAATAATATCACCTAATTTTTACTGTCCGATTAAGACTATTTAGCCCCTTTATTCCAGCCATACGCCCAAGACATATTATTATGTAGTAAAAATTCCAGAGGATAACTTGTCATGCCCCGGCTGGGTTTCGAACCCGCGACCTCTGGTATCTCTGGATTCACAGAGTGCCGCCTGTACCACTGAGCTACCGGGACAGACAGAAAATATTAACAGACGAAAGTCTAATCAGGTCCGGGAAATAATATCAAAACACCAGATTTTTTCATAACCCCAGTTTTATTTGTGGGGATGCCCGGTAAGTGAGGGTTAGGTGGTAGAAAAGAATAATAATAATAATATCGCCTTATCAATACTGCCCGATTATGGCTATTAAAGTTCCATTATTCCAGCAGTAAGCCCAAGACATATTATTATGTGGTAAAAATCCCAAATAGGAGGATAACTTGTCATGTCCCTGATGGGTTTCGAACCCACGACCTCTGGAATCTCTGGATTCAAAGAGTGCCGCATTTACCACTGAACTACCGGGACATATACTGCCCCTAACATAATTCAGAATCCCTTTATTGACAGAACTCCTAACCAAATCCGGTTTAATCCGCCCTAACTGCAGAGGGATGAATCTTTTCTTCGCCTCGGCTGCAGTCTTCCAGCTTCATCGAATATTTCAGACACTGCGGACGTAAATACGAACGAATTTTAATAGAATTTGCATTATTCTATGATTACGAATATATAAAAAATGTTTTCAAAACAATGGATTACCTATTTTTAAAATTCAATAATTTTTTTGGTGAAAGAAATCATGAAATGGTGCATTTGTAGACGCGAGTCATAAAAAGAAGTTTATTTTCGCGTGGCGGTAAATTGGTGGGTCAAATAAATATAACAGGTGAGTTTTATTTTAGTTTTTATGAAAACTTTCTTGAATTAAACTACCAAAAGGGGGGCAAGGACTTCGACTGTTATAGACCTCTCTTTAAATAAATGTTCAATAAAAAAATAAAAAAAAACTACCAAACAAAAAGTGGCTGCAACTTCCTGATGCTCATTTTTCACCAAGTATAATTTGTACTTTAATAATTTAAGGAAACAAAAATTTAACTGAACATGATTAATTACCAGTAGTTTGTCCAGCCGCAGGCAAGAAACTCAATGGCGACAAAGTGACGGGATTTAGCTAGTACCTAATGAATAAAAAAAAAAACAATATTTCTCCATGTCAGTCAGTATACAACCCTTTCCTTGAAATTTTTTCTCACCAAGTTTCAAGTTTTATTTCTCAAATTCCATCTTTTCTCTCCGTGTGAGTGTGGAGATCTTCCTTGGGATGTTTCTCTCCCGGCCTCCTGTCGTCCTGACTCCCTCATCTCCCCCTGCCCTGAGCCTCCCCCTGTGTGCAAGATGCAAGCTTTAGCGACGGGACTAGGGTAACTAAAGTCTCGCTCCTGCCACTTGCCACATTCTCCTGCCCTCCATTCTCTCTCCGACGCCGGTACTGAACACATCGTGAACGAATTTTTTATCTCGCGTTAATTTTTTTGTCAAAAAAAAATTTGTGAATTTTTTTTCACCGGTTTTTGTAATTTTGTTAGTTTTTCTTTTCCTCCCAAAATGTCCGGAAAATTGTCGCTGTCGATTTTGTTCGCCCTGTTTGCCGTCGCTCTGTCCGACACAACGCAGGTAATTATTTTAATTATATTTAATTTTATTTTTCTAACCGCTCCCAGTGGATTATTCCATAGAGCCGGGGGGATTTGTAACCTGGGGGACCGGTGTTTGAGCCCATGCCTCGCCTTCTTATTTACGATTTCAGACAAACATGATATTGATTGAACATATTTTTGACCCCAACTGAACCTAAAGTATACTTTAAATTCAAATAATTTTATCAACAAAGCTGCTGTGGAAAAGACAAACTGAATCTTTTTGGGCACCCTTTTTTTGCCGGCTTATTCCCCACAGTGTTTCACTAGCTACTTTTGCTTGAAATAATAAATAAGTAGGTTTAATTAAATAAATTATTATTTAATATCCAGGACCTTTTCATGTATTATTTTTTCGAAATAGACAAAATATAGTTTTAATTTCTGGATAAATCAAGCGTCTAATAAACTTGTAGGTCGCAAGATCGATTCCGGCCCGGGCCAGTGCTGATATTCTATTATTTTCTTGTATTTTTGTGTCAAATTTGTCGGGTGAGGTTAATGTGGCTAGCTGGTACGATTCTTAGCGAATGGAGGGTAAAACCCCCGTCCTAATCAGAACGTTAAATCAAATAGAATGGTTGGAAGGGCATTCAGCCGTATAAATGTGTCACAACCAACCAACCTCAACCATGAGGTTGAACAATGCCGACCCCAAGTAGGTTTGGGAAAAGGCAAAAGTGAAAGAAGTTGTGTCAAATTTGTTCAAATTTTTTAACTCGTTTCCTCTTTATTAGGAAGGTAAAATTGGAGTTGTGCAAGTATTTACAGTAGTTGACAGTCCTATACATTAATTGGGATTTACTTTTTACTTTCCTTTATCATATTTGGGTTAATCATGCACAATCATGATATCAAAAGCCGTATTTTTCTTTCTATACAAAGTGGATTCGAATGGAATAAAAGGGACGAACTGGAAGAAAGTCATTTTCTTTTGGAAGAGGAAAAATCTTCTTCCAGTTTGGTTAACCAAAATGAATTTATAAAATTCTTGCTTCCATTTCTTTTATAGGTTAAGTTTTCATTTTTCCATTGTTTATCTTTTAAAATACCGAAACGCATTTTTCTTTCACGAAGAGTGGGGAAGCTAAACTTGGATGAAAATGGAAATATTTGGAAATACCGAACCTGGAATTTTTTTATCCTAAAGAAAAACACGCCTTAATTTATTCAACTCGCCTTAATTTAAATCCTTGTCCATCGAGCTACCGAGGTCAGTGATCCATCAGCTTAATAAAATATCGAGCGGGACTTGCATAGTTCATAGGAAATTAATCGTGACTAATAGTAAATGCCACCTTGAGTAACTTTGATCTATGCACCTTGCAGGGTAACTAAACCATAAATAAATTCCTATCTGTGCTAGCTACTCACATGGCTTTGAACTCTGGTTTACCGCACATTTATACACTTGAGAGCAGCAAAAGCGAATCAAACTTTTTCCTCCACCAAATATGCGATATCTTCGAAATTACTATTTCTATCGAGTCGTATGATATCTCAAAATGTTGTAAATTTTGTTTTCTACAATTTTTAATTTGATTGTTTTAAAAAAAAACCTACCAGAAGCCCTCAAAATTAAATTTTACTACAGGATGTCAAAAAAGAAGAAAAACTGATTTTTTTATTTTTAACAAAAAACATTATTACCTGAGAAATAACTAAGATTCATTCATAACAATGGTGAATCAGTATTTTGTGTTGCCTTCCTGAGCTTTGATCACAGCATTCATTCGATTTGGTATTGGCTGGATCAAAATAACCACAATTTCTTGAGGCAACCTCTCCCATTCTTCGGTGGGGGCGATTTTGAGCTCTGCTACAGTCTGAGGAGCCGGTATTCTGCCTCGAACACTTCGTTTGAGTTGATCCCACAGATTTTCAATCAGATTGAGGTCGGCACTAAGAGAGGGCTAGTCCAAAGTGTCAATATTCTCCTCACCCAAGAACTCCCGAACACAGGTTGCCACATGTGGGCGGGCATTTTCGTGCATGAGGAGGAACTGGTCGCCCATAATTTGACCGAAAAGAACCACATGGGTCTGCAGGACTTCAAGAAGCTAGAATTTAACCAAAAAAAACTTTAACTGGACCCAAACTCTCCAGAGAGCACAGGGAAAGGAGACTCAGATTCGCCATAAAACACGTGGATTGGACACCCAAGCAATGGCGCTCTGTTCTCTTCACTGATGAATGCCGGGTGTGTTTGTTTGGTGATGACGGAAGGAAAAGAGTCTATCGAAGAGCGGGAGAAAGGTATGCTGAGTAATGCATCACAGAAACTGTCAGTTTCGGCGGTGGTTCCTGTATGGTGTGGGTTGGGATTTCAACTGAAAGAAAGACTGAATTGGTTTTCATCACATGTGGTGCGGGAGGTGGCCTGGACAGTCAGCGATACATTGATAACATCCTGCAGACCCATGTGGTTCCTCTCTCTCAAATTATGGGCCAGGAGTTCCTCCTCATGTACGACAATGCCCGCCCACATGCGGCTAACTGTGTACGGGAGTTCTTGGGTGAGGAGAATATTGACACTTTGGACTAGCCCTCTCTTAGTGCCGACCTCAATCTGATTGAATATCTGTGGGACCAACTCAAACGAAGTGTTTGAGGCAGAATACCGGCTCCCCAGACTGTAGCAGAGCTCAAGATCGCCCTCACCGAAGAATGGGAGAGGTTGCCCCAAGAAATTGTGGTTATTTTGATCCAGCCAATACCAAATCAAATGAATGCTGTGATCAGAGCTCAGGAAGGCAACACAAAATACTGATTCACCATTGTTATGAATGAATCTTAGTGATTTCTCAGGTTATAATGTCTTTTGTTAAAAATAAAAAAATCTGGTTTTTCTTCTTTTTTGACATCCTGTAGTAAAATTTAATTTTGACGGCTTCTGGTAAGTGTTTTTTTGAACAATCAAATTAAGAAATTGTAGAAAACAAAATTTACAACATTTTGAGGTATCATACGACTCGATAGAAATAGTAATTTCGAAGATATCGCATATTTGGTGGAGGAAAATGTTTGATTCGCTTTTGCTGCTCTCAAGTGTACATTCTAATTTTCACCAGAACCAATTTCGTGATCATTTAATTTTTTTTTTTTTTTTTTTTTATGACACGATTTGATTTATCTGCATATTTACACAGAAGGTGGTTTAATGCTTCGTTCAGATTCAGAACACAACATGTTGACTTGTTGACTATATTTATGTTGAGTAGACTAGTATAGCACATTTCATAAATTCATATCCATTTTATCATGAATTTTTTATTAAGTCGGTAAAACAAAATCATCAAAACTAGCGTGTTGCAATTTACCAAACTTATCAATGGTAATAATATTGACTTAATAGTTCATTGACGCTGAAAAAAAAAAAAAAAAAAAAATTGAAATCGGAGCAGAAAATATTATTACCAATTTTTACAAAAAAGGAACACAATACTTCCGATTTCTAGTATTAGAAATTTCTCGGAAGTAATTTAATATCTATCATTCCTATGTTAATAATAATAATAAAAATGCGCTTTTAGGACGGAGATGGTCATTTTAAGCAAGCACGAAACTGCGTGCTCATAATAATAATAATAACACTATTCAGTGGAAGGTAACCATCAGGCGAGGTTAATGCTCAAAGCATTTTCTATCCCCTAACACCCTCAGAGTCTTATTATCATGTGTTCACAAACTCAAATTAATGAGGAATAATTCATGCACTGGGTGGGAACCAACGGATCCCTACGCTACCTGGATTACCAGACTAGCGCGCCACTTGACTACCTCATACTTCTGAGATGCCCTCAATTCGCAATTATTTTTCTTAATTTGATCAAATGAGAGAATTAATTGTACGAAATTTCGCAATAGTAAGCACTTCTATGCAGAATTCCTTTACTGCAAATTCCTGGCACTCATAGCTTATCTGCGAAACAAAAGTTACAGTTAGGTCATTAGAACCTTCAGGCTTATTTGTATGTAGAAGATGTAAAATCTGTTGTTAGTCGTAATGTTCAAGGCGCTAGGTGTCGTGATTCTTAATCAAGGTATAGTAATAATAATGCCTTATTTATACTGCTAGATTAGGACTAATTTTATTTATTTATTTATAAACATTTGGATCAAGCTTTATTTACATATTTTATATACAATGTACATGGTAACAATTTAGAAATAAATATAAACAAAGCCTGATCAAGGGTGGTGATAATGCCTACGGCATTCTCTTCCTGAGTGCCATTATGCCAGCAGTAAGCCCAAAACGTATTTTTATGTGGTCCTTATAAAAAAAAAATAATAGGGGTTCACTCCGATAATTTTTTTGATATCTTGAACTTTTTGTAACCCTGCCCAATTTACCGGTATTTACTAACTTTTTCATTATTCACCCTAGATGGTGGTTGCGACATGTCAAGTTCAAAGATTTTGAAGTGCTGATTACGAATTTGGCATTGATTTGTATCTATCTGTTACTTTTTTTATTCCTTGTTTGTATTTCATTGTCTTGTACTTTATTTCATTTATCATGTAATACATGTTTCTATATGTAAATTGGTCTTGTCCCGTTAGATATATATACAAATAAATAGTTAATTCTGATTCCTCATAGTGTGATTTACTAAAACCCTTCGTCATCCTTTTTTCCCTTCATTAACCTGAGGATACCACGTGTTGACAGGTATATAAAGTTCATCGGAATTCGGAAGTTCAACGACCCCCAGAAACGAACCCATACATAATTTAACAATCCAAACAGATATACATATTAGATTAGCTAATTAACGTCTAAAAATAGCTTTAATAATAACACACAGCTAAAGGTATCCCCAAATTATAATATACCAGTAATACCATCCTAGGATCCTATTTATTTTTCTTGTCCAACTATCCACGGTATATCCGTAGACATAAGAATAATGTTATTGTCTATATTAGTCAGAGATGCCGCCCCTACCTTTACCCAACCCTTAGGGGTTGGGTGGAAGAGATTGTCACAGGCAATGACCCCGCCCTTTAGGTAGGACATGAGCTTTATTCTCTCTTTTGTTCTTGTTTCTTTGTTCAATCTATTTTTTTTTTCTTTATAATTTCATTATATTTTACTGTATTTATTTTGTCTTACCTAATAAAGCGTAATATAATAATAATACCCCATATCCTTATTCAAAAGTCAAAAATTCAAAATATAATTGCCCAGGAAAAAGTTCACAACTCTGAATTATCCATGGGATAATCTAGACAGGCCACACCTGATAGACACGATATGATGATAATGCGTGTGTTCCAACACCTCACTTCCCCGAAACATACTCCAGTGTTCATACCCTCATTCCTTATAAACCTTACCTCTCTTAATTTTCCTTTCCTTAGGTACCTTATAAACCTTACATCTTAATTTTCCTTACCTTACCTTATAAACCTTACCTCTTTTCCTTACCTTACCTTATAAACCTTACTCTTTTCCTTACCTTACCTTATAAACCTTACCTCTTTTCCTTACCTTACCTTATAACCCTTACCTCTTTTCATTACCTTACCTTATAAACCTTACCTTTTTTCCTTACCTTATCTTATAAACTTTACCTCTTTTCCTTACCTTACCTTATAAACCTTACCTCTTTTCCTCACCTTACCTCTTTTCCCTGTGAGGTAGGTGGTACATTTGTTGCGACTAACCTAAAGGATGGGTAGATTTGGTTTCCAATTCCAGGCAAACTAACTTGTGCTTCCTTTTAGTGCTTTTACTAACTCACAAGAACTTTCTTTTTCCTGCCTCATAAGAAGTTTAGCCTCTAGAATACTCTAGATTATTCAGAACTGGAAGATAATGAATACTTGAGGCCTTGCATGACGAACGATTAGAAACGACGTGAATATTTGATGGAAATACAAACGAAGACGGCGGTTTTTCCCATCGTTTGTCCTTGGATGTGACTTTTCTGAGTCTCTTGTCATATTTCTCATGTTGAATATTTCATCACATTCGTAAAACACGAGTGGGGAGTTTTGTAAGAAATAACTTACTTTTTTAACTTACCTTTGATTGACTGTCGAACACAGATTTCGAATGAAAAAGACTACATCATGTTATGAAGTATTATAAATCTTCTCTTTTTTTCCCAAGACCTGTTATGATTCTTTTTGTCTATTATTACTTATGAAACACATCATGAATGATCACATTTTTCATCATATTCATATAAACACTAATAGTAACTTCTGTAAGAAATAACTTACCTACTTTTTCAACTTACCTTTGATTGACTGTCGATAACAGATTTCGAATGAAAAAGACTGCATCATGTTAAGAAATATTATAAATCTTCTCTTTTTTTCCCAAGACCTGTTATGATTCTTTTTGTCTATTATTACTTATGAAACAGATTAATGAGCACAATATTTTTTTTTAAAGAAGTATCAATTCATGTTTTATTTTTTTTTAATATAAAAAACTTGTCCCAGGGACCGTCCTTTCGGAAGGGTACCGGGGATGCAAGAAGCATTTCCTCTTTGAATGGCTATTAAATTTACTGCTGGAATAATGGGACTGTAATAGTCCTAATCGGGCAGTATAAATAAGACGATATTATTATTATTATTAAATAGGTCTCATTTGGTCGCTGTGTTAATTGTATGAAGTTTCAACTGAAATCCTAAACAACCAGGTCAGATACCTAATAAATAAACGTGGCCTTTTATCCTTGTCAATGTATCAACCTCCAGATTTTCAGAGAAAAGCTGATCTCTTGAAATTCTTACATGCCTAATACCTATCCCTCAAAAGTGTGAAATGAATTTTCGATGTGGTGGTTTTCTTTATTTTTGGGTTTAACGTGGCTTTCAACTGCATGGTCACATCACGACGGGGGTGTTACTCTCCATTCGTAGGGAACTCACAAACCTGCTACCCACATTAACCTCACCCAGCCTGTGTTGGGCCGGAATGCCTGCATCACAAAGTCTTCACCTCGTTGGACGTTCCTTAACGTCGGTGATCCTACGAGAACCGTCGCATTCAACACTCCATCGACGCTGGGATCTGGTAATTTGCCTGATGGTTATCTTTTCAGACCATGTTCTGAGCAAATGTAAATGCCAGTTAGTTTGAGGAGAGTAAAGGTTACAGCAAATCGTGGGACTACTTACATAAACGGACTGATACCTGATATCCATGGGTATAGAATGATTTGCAAACCTTGAACTAATTCCTGCGTCCTTAAAAAAATTCAATAAATTTAAACCATATACCTACCTAAACTACCCTTGTGAGATTTTTAATAAAGTTGCTCCTTCGTCTTATTTTTAGGTAACCATAACGTTCTAAAAGACAATATCTTATATATAAAAAATGAAATTTTTATCTTTAATTGTATGAAAGAAAATTGCTCTAACAAGGTTATGTATGAGCAAAGTAGAATTTTTGCCGACTATATCTCAAACATTTGTTTGTGGTCACTTCAGACGAGGGTTTTACCACCCATTTGCTGCATACTCACTATAAAGCTACCTTTAAACCTCAACCAGCCTGCGCTGGGAAGAGCAGACTTACTAGACTCTGCTCTTTTTATAATGAATATTTATTTAAAGAGAGGTCTGTAGCATTCAGAGTCCTTGCCTCGGGGCACTTTTAGGTGAACCCATTCTGACATTATAAATGGCCTCTAAACCTATTAGGCAGATCAAGCTTTATTATCTACGTGCAATCCTACTGTCCCTGTCCAAAGTGTGGGGTACAAATGCCCACAAAAGAAAATGACAAAAAAAACCAAGGCCCAAATTATGAAACAGGATTAGATTAATTAATCCTACACTACCCCTAACACACTCTCTGATGGAAATTTCTACCAATCACAGCGCATTTTAATCAGCTGTCATGTGATATTGGCTTCGATTAACAAATCCTAGATATTCAATCCTGTTTCATAATCTTGTTTTTTAGGTATGTTTATTACAATGCAATTCAATTTATTTTGCAGTCTCCTACACATCAGCATTCTGGAAACCATACCAAACACATGGTGGGGGTAAGTTTCCGGAGGAGTATCTGTGTAACGTATTATTTCTGTTTTGTTGTGGGTGTATTATTTCAGTATGTTCTTTTTGTGACCTGTCCTTTTTAGTATTTTAAGAATTATAGTACCTATATGTTCTTCCACAGGTTGGGGTAAGTTGCCTGAGGAGTATCAGTTTGACGTACTAATTCTATATTAGTGCGGGTGTATTATTTCAGTATTTTCTGCTGTCTCATTTTGTGTTCTGAAAATACTTTTTGTGTCCTGTCCTTGTATTTTAAGAATTCCATGTTCTTCATTAAGTTTCTTTTTTTCCTATTCTAGTCCTTTTTTTGTGTCAACTTGTGTCTCCATTTATTTGTGTCTTTGATATTGGTAGGTGTAGGTAAATACTCGAGTTGCATACAACTGTGTCTGTGAGTGGTAGATAATAAATTGTAGTAGATACCATTAAGCTGAAAATATTAAATATTTTTTCTTCTTTGTCTTTCTTTCCAAGTGAGTATGTCATCCTTTCTCTTTATATTTTCAGTAGTTTTGGCTTCAAAATTGTTACAAAAGTGGTCACTTTTTGGTTACCTATGTACATCTTTATATCAGTTTAGAATGTTGATCTTTTCTGTTTGGTAGATATTGGCCTAGAAATGCACTTTAATTTTTTGTAAGTTGGTTGAGTGCAAGTTTTACGAAGTCATTAATGTACCTATACTGTATAGTATACCACATACATTACTAGTTCTAGGTCCATTTTCATCATAGGGTGGCGTCATCGTGAACGATGGTAGCCAGACAGTCGAGGAATGACTCAGCACTTCTACCACTGTCTTTACAAGGAGGCTAATAATTGACAAGGGCCCCCAGAACCAAGGCAATGCTGGTCTACTCCCTGTTTATAGTCCCCCAGCCAGACCAGAGGTCCATTATATGGATGGATAATAGTCAAGTTAAAATTTAAACCTCGCTCTGTACTGTATATAGTAGGTACTGTCTATAGTCACAACAGCTAAGCATAATAATATGTAGATCAAATAGTATTCTTCATAAGTACTCAGTATGTTAAGCAGGTGTACAAGCAACACATGTTGTGCAATCATATCTGCAACACCTCACAGCGCGGCAGCGGCGACATTGCGAATATAATGCAAAGCATCTACTTGTCACCAAGTTGCTAGTTACCTTTCATGAAATAATTTAATAGGTGTTATTTCATAACCATGAGCAATGATGAGGAGCCATAAATTTCAATTATATATAGATAATTTATGAATCTAGACAGTTATTGGCACCCTTCTATCTTATCGTTGTTACAAATCTGATTTATAGTTAGTTTGAAATAACTAGCACTGAACCTATGTACTATGTACCTAAACTCACAAGGTTTAGCCTCGGACAATGTAGCTATTGTTTGTGATTAATTTTGTATATAATTATTGAAGTAATAATTATATAACACGCTTAACACGCCAGGCTACCTTGCAGTTCCGAACGTCTGTAATGGCCCAAAAAGAAAATGTCCAAGTTCTCACTATGGTTGATCACACATAGAAATATGTGGTTCAGAACAAGCCAACTTTTCCACTCAAGTTGGCTGGAGACAATCACTCCTCTCAGCAGAAGCCAAGCTGGTTACAACAACAAAATCTCAACCTTGCTCAAAGCAGACACAAACATAAAAATAATAATAAAATGTATGGAATTCCTGAACCCAAACACACATGAATGCGAAAGGACCTCAAGTGGGTTTGAGACGTTAGGGTCACTGATGAATATTAATTTTGTGGAATTTCTTGTGTTTCCGTTTGGCGGGCTTGTTTTCCCTCGCAACTAACAGTAGGGTTGAGTAGTTGAGTACCCGAATAACCCGAGGACCCTTAAAGAACACCAGAGAGGAGATTAGGGCCCAAATTGGTTTCATTTCAAGCGCCCAACCCTTGATGACTTATTTTTTCTTTTGTTTTGAATTAAAACTAAAACCCCTTGGAATCCCTCTGACTTTTTGAATATTTCTTATTTTAAATATTTCTTTGGTGGATTACTAAATTCCAGGAAATCATAAAACATTCATTATTAATGAAATGTTGTGTTATGGAATAACTGCATTGTTTTTCTTGTTTAGAAATCGTCTTATTTTGAAAAATAATAAAAAAAATTGTAAAAATAGGACAGCATTATTATAATTTTTAATGCGTCATTTTCATCTTACTTGAAAATGCCTATAATTTATTGGCTTCCTCCCTAATCTTGGTTGAATTCTTATATTCCATAATTTGGACCTAAGTGTGAGATCAAACGGAGCTCTATGGCCTATACCCCATACCAGTATACCATAGAGTCCCTAGACCATTGTAACACGTAAAATAACCTAACCTTAGACCAATTTTTTTAAAAATAGTGGGCCTCAACGGAGTCCCGAAAATTGTCTACATCAAGCTGCAGGTACCAGGGTCTGGACACTAGCGTATTGGGTGCTCCGTTGTGGCCGCGAACTCAGAAGGAAGAGAGGTCCCCCTAGATGCGGGACTGGTTTACACAAGTGTCCCAGACTTGAGACTGGCATAGTACTCGGCACAATCTTAAGTGAGAGTGCAGTAGTAAAGCCTCAGACTTAAGACCAGAGTACATTCACCCTTTACTCAGAGCTTGTGTCTTGAAGACTCTGGCTGGGGACCTCTCTTGAATGCTATTATTGCTTACTACGTACTATAATACTCAATACCTTGAATTACTAGTAGGTACAACAACCAGTACAATGACTATTACTAACTTCTGGTCCTAATGTACTTAGATACAAGTCTTTTGAAATCATTAACAAAACAATATAATATATTGTTTTGTTACATACATATTATGTACACGTACAGTCAAACCTGGATATAAGAGATCTAGATATAAGAAAACTGGATATAAAAGAAGCCTGGATATAAGAGAACTAGATATAAGAAAACTGGATATAAGAGAACTAGATATAAGAAAACTGGATATAAAAGAAACCTGGATTTAAGAAAACTAGATATAAGAGAACTAGATATAAGAGAACTAGATATAAGAGAACTGGATATAAGAGAACTACATATGAGAGAACTGGATATAAGAGAACTAGATATGAGAGAACTACCTATAAGAGAACTGGATATAAGAGAACGATTTCTAGGTCAAATTTACCTCTCTATAAGGGAAAATAACCTCTTTATAAGAGAAACCTGGATTTAAGAGAAACGAATTCCGGTCCCTGGAGTTCTCTTATATCCCGAGTTCGACAGAATAAAGAGGTGCTATATTAAACTGTTAGCGTAATGGGACTTCTTGTCTCGAGCCGACAGTCTAAATAAAGCACTACTACTACTACTTTTTCTATACCTAATGCTTGCTTGAAAATTCAGTAGTATGAGTAGTCAGCCATTGCACGCACGATGACTTGGGTTCGATCCCCTGCGGGGCAAGATTTTTTCTGCTCTGTACTTGGGTGTTCTGGGTCCACTCATACCTCGTAAGGAAAAATGAGTAGCTGCTTTAATGTTAGCAGCGACCAGTGGCGGAATTACCTATAGGCAAAAATAATATATTGGGATATTAAAAATACGGAAAAGTTCTATAATTCTGCGCTACCCACTAAAATTGTGATATAATTACACAAAAAAACACATAATTATTATTAATTCAGTAGTATGAATATTTTTTTCTTCTATTACTTATTATAATAACTTTAAAACTCTAATTAATATCTTGAATTATATACTCGTATGCCTAATCCTTACAACAACAACAACAACAAAATCTATTACTTCATACTACAATCATCTTGAGCGGGCTTCCAGAGTATTTAGGGCCCTGGGGCTATCAAGTGGCTTCGTGAGTCAATGTCCTGATTTAATATTTTCTTGTGGTGTGAGTGTGTGTTTTGAGATTACATAGCTTAGCGCGTATACTATACCTTCATATATAAGTTATATACTGGAACAAGATGTTTTTCATTTTGTCTTACGAGCATGTATTATGTTTAATTGTTTATATTGTACCCCCCACAATTTACTTTTAAGTTTATAAGAAAATTTACTTTTAAATTTACAAAAAAACGCTAAAAAGAGCAAAGAGATAGTAGTTAGTATAGTAGGTAATAAATATATTAAATATACAGGGTCTTCATAAAGTCTCACCCAGGTAGTGATGGCAAAAGCGCGAGGCGAGGCGAACTTTGGCTTGACTCGCGCTCGCCTCGCAGGGCGCGAGGCGAACTTTTTTGAAACTCGCGCTCGCAAAATTTTGAGTTCGCCTCGCCTCGCGCTTACGTCGGTTCGCGCTCGCCTCGCCTCGCAGTTCGCGCGAGTTTAGTTCGCTCAGTTCGCCCCGCGCTTCCAGAGTGTCTAGTGCTAAAAAAGTATGAAAACAATGCAGAATCGTTCTTTAAAAAGAAATAATAAAATCTCTGTTTTTTAACAATTCTTTTGATATATTTAATGCATATGTTCACAAGTCGTTCGACCGAAAAACATATCAAATATGGGACACAGTACACATACCTAGCTATAGGAATTTTTGGGCAGCATCCTTTTGCTCCGATTTAATGAGGTACCTATTGCTCCGGATACCTATTGCTCCGGAAAAAATTCTAGGTGACCCAACTTCCGCATACCTATTCCTCCGATTTCATGTTGCAGGTAGTAAACTATGATGTATACCTATTGTATACCTTTCCTAACCCTACTATATTCTTGAGGCATGGCCTTCTATGCATTTTACCTAACCCTACTTTAAACCTAAGGCATTGCCTTCTATGTATTATCCCTAACCCTACTATATTCTTGAGGCATGGCCTTCTATGTATTTTACCTAACCCTATACTATATTCTTGAGGCATGGCCTTCTATGTATTTTATCTAACCCTACTATATTCTTGAGGCATGGCCTTCTATGCATTTTACCTAACCCTACTATATTCTTGAGGCATGGCCTTCTATGCATTTTACCTAACCCTACTTTAAACCTAAGGCATTGCCTTCTATGTATTATCCCTAACCCTACTATATTCTTGAGGCATGGCCTTCTATGTATTTTACCTAACCCTACTATATTCTTGATAACAATGTATTCATAACAAAAAAAAAAAATGTATTTTGTATTTAAAAATATTTTAAAAATAAAGATAAAAAACGTTTAAATTCAATTTTTGTCTTTTCTTTTCCATTTTCTTTATCGGAGGAATAGGACTATACCTTTTTGGCAGTTTTCGGAGCAATAGGTATGTACCTTTTTGATATCCGATTTCAATTTTGAACAGAAAGTCATTAAATCGGAGCAATAGGTAACCGCCCGAATTTTTAATCTGGGAAGGATTTTTTAATGTTAGGTATCCAAATCATGCCAAGATGCCCATTAATATTGTCTTTCACACGAAAAACTAACTACAACTTCTTTCCTCATTTATTGTATTGTCTATCTAAGGGTTGAATTTTTGCCTTCCTCCTTTTCAATTTAATCTTCATAAGAATGAGTCATTCATTTTCGGTTCGTTATTTATACTTGATGGAGCGGTGTGTTACCTATCAATTT
Source organism: Bactericera cockerelli (assembly GCA_024516035.1). Taxonomy (NCBI): domain Eukaryota; kingdom Metazoa; phylum Arthropoda; class Insecta; order Hemiptera; family Triozidae; genus Bactericera; species Bactericera cockerelli. Next base: position 13,840,499 of record CM044959.1, on the reverse strand, counting down.
CTTGGAATTGGAATGGTTTTTGAAAAACCTACCTTTGTCCAGATTCTAGATTGTAGGTTTAGTAATTACTGAAAATATAACAGTCAAAATTTGCACTACACTAAACAATGGAATATATGTAATTATAGGCACGGCCGGTGCTAGGGAGCTGCGGAACTGCAGCACGCCCGGACGAAAAAGAAAAAGGGAAGATTTCTCAAGTCCTTGCTCGTAAACAATGAAAAGCATGACACATTTCTAAAATAATTCTTATGATTGGCATGGTAAAGAAACTCAAACTCAATAAATACTGAAACTGCGAATCTATAAATCCCATGTTAGTCCGATTTATGGTGGCAGCACCCCAAAATTCCAAATGGCTTTACTTTTCAAAAAAAGCCGCTTGGTATTTTTAATTCTAATAAAATGATCTATTAAAACGCTCCTATTGCAAAAGTTTCCCTATGGGATTACCATAGTATTTAGCGCGAACTGCGAACTGTTCGCGCGAACTAGTTCGCCTCGCCTCGCAGAAATGACGGTTCGCGCTCGCGCGGGGCGAGTTTTTTTACAGTTCGCCTCGCGCGAACTTTTTTAGGTGCGAGGCGAGTTTTTGCTAAACTCGCGCTCGCAGTTCGCGCGAACAGTTCGCCTCGCCTCGCAGTTCGCGGCCATCACTACACCCAGGCCTAGGTTTCTCGAAAACGACTCAGAATATCAAAAAACGCAAAAACCCGTATTCCTTTATATTTAGGGGGATTGATTTTCAGCCAAATTTTTTTTTGCCTACACGGCCCCATTCAGGCTGGGCATGGACCAACTTTAAAATCTTAAATAGAATGGTATGTCTTGTGGCATATTGTTTTAAAGGTCTTATTAAGAGAAGTTCATTACAATAAATTTCAGTGTTCTACGACTTACATTTCTCGAGATACAGGGTCGGACGTCCTGCGTAATATCCATATATTTTGACCTATAACTCGTTAACCGTAAATTATGGAGAATTTTTTTTATGTTAATAATAACTCCTTATGACAAGACCTTTCGAACAAGTTATAACTCGACATACTCTGTTGATGTTAGTTTCTGGTCGGTTTCGTCAGCCAGCCGGACGAACAGTCGAAAAAAATTTAACGAAAAAACAAATCAAGTTTTAACTTGTTCGAAAGTTCTTGCCATAAGGAGTTATTATTAACAAGAAAAATTTTCTCCATAATTTACGGTTAACGAGTTATAGGTCAAAATATATGGATATTACGCAGGACGTCCGACCCTGTATCTCGAGAACGGTAAGTCGTAGCTCACTTAAATTTGTTGTAATAAACTTCTTTTAATAAGACCTTTAAAACAATATGCCACAAGACATACCATTCTATTTAAGATTTTAAAGTTGGTCCATGCCCAGCCTGACTGGGGCCGTGTAGGCAAAAAAAAATTAGCTGAAAATCAATCCCCCTAAATATAAAGGAATACGAGTTTTTGCGTTTTTTGATATTCTGAGTCGTTTTCGAGAAACCTAGGCCTGGGTGAGACTTTATGAAGACCCTGTATTTAAATAGGTAGGTACTTCGCTTTACTTTGGGGCTGGAAAACTGACAGACATATCCTTTTCTATCTAAAAAGTCCTCGCTGGCGGGGATTCGAACCCCAGGCTTTGGAATAAAACGGAGAGGTGTTTACACTACACCACGGCAGACCACTGAGAGATAACAGGATTAGATTATAATGATGATATCATCTCGTTTAATCTCGATAAACATTTATTAATCATACAAAGTTATCATGAGTTATTCTAGTTGAGTTAGATGTTCTCTCAGTGCAATGGAAAGTAAATAGTCAACCTCCGTTGCTTAGTGGTTAAGATCATTGGTTGCTGACCCGGAGGTTGCGGGATCGAATCCCGGCCGGAGTGGAAAATTCCAACCTAGTTTTTTCGTTTCCGGAATGGCATGGATGTAAATGTAAAGTGCCCGAAAGTAATTCAAAAGTGGTTCCAGGGAACAATTACCTTTTGCAAAAAAAAAAAAAAAAAAAAAAAAAAATGGAAAGTACATTGGTAATAGACTTAGCCATAAGAAATATTTTCTGCTCCTCTTTGTCTTTTAGTTTGCTTTGTCAAATTTAGTTGGGGTCGGCATCGTCCAACCTCTTCCACATGGTTGGTTCTGCCACTCCTTCTTCCAAATTATACGGCTGGATGACCTTCATATTGCCAACCCTGTTAGGTTGCCTACGATTTTTGCTATTGTCTTTTGGCCTGACATGGCTGGTACTGTCTCCACCAGCGAGACTTTAACATAAGAGATATTTTCTTTATGCTGTCTGATATACATATTTTCCCCTAGCTATCGTCGAACCGGCGACCTGGGGATTTAAAGACAATTCAGCTGGGCTGACAACTGACAATACTCTGTCCTCAGGTTCATGTACCTAAAGAGGAAGTTAATAAAAAAAAAAGATGTTCATTAGGTTATGAAATGTCCAAATATAATTATGAAAAAAAAAAAATAATTGAAATGAGAGCAATTTTTTTTTACAAAAACGACCACAATACTTCCGATTTCTAATCATAGAAATTCTACGGAAGTAATACTGGTGGTGCACTGGTAAAACCCTGTTAGTTTACGAAGGATCAAAATTGAACAGGAAATACGTCTTTGGGTACAAGGAATTTCCGTGCCCTTAAGGACTGTATTTTGAATGACGAGAGTTCCATTAAAAAGAATTTTATTGTTTCTAACCGCACTCTACATAGTTTATAATATCTATGTAGGTATGCATACCTATTATCAACTGATTTAGAAAGTAGGATCGAATATTTCTCTAGGCTGACACATTATTTTACAAAGGTGGGCTATAATTATTTTGCATTTCACCTATTGATTTTATAATTGGTTCAAAGAAATCCAGACACCTGGTAAATCTGCCGTTATTAATTTGCACTAATGGATTTTTAAGATTCTGAGAAATATGTGAAATCAATGGCACTTTCTACTCTAATTAGCTTTCTACACTTAGCCAATATACAAGTTGATGCTACTATTCATTATACAGCTGCTACCTATGATGACTGCTAACATGTAGAAAGATACACATAAGCTACAAAGATACAACATATTTGTGCATCGGTTGTTGTTTTAAGGGGCTGCGCCCAGACATGACCCTATTATGAACCTCACCCAGTCTCCAATTCACAGAGATCAATAGAAAATTATTGTTAAATCGTATAAAACCTTCAAAATAATATACCCTGAATTCTTCTCATTCAAATTATATTGGTAACTTTTAGCTCCTAAGTATGCCTCTATAACTCCAAGCTAAAATATCGATCTTGCTAATTTATTTGCGAAAAAACCTTCAATGCACACGCGGATTCTTTCTTTTGTTTGTGCCATTCAAACCCAACGAACAATACCTTCTGATTAATAATGGGTATTCCAGAACGATCGATCACCAGGGTAGGTAAGGGGGGGAATTAGGGGGCTCAAATTTGATGGAGAAGGCGGCGGACTCGGAAACTGGAGGTCGGTAGTTCGAGTCTCACCTTCGACAACACTTCAGGAGGCCGAGCTTGAGCAATAATTGTGCACTGGTAGTCAAGTGGTGAACGCGCTAGTCTGGTAATCCAGGTAGCGTAGGGATCTGTTGGTTCGAATCCCAGCACCCAGTGCACGAATTTTTCCTCATTAATTTGAGATTGTGACCACATAATAATAAGACTCTGAGAGTTGGGTGGTAGAAAATGCATTGAGTATTAACCTCGCCTGGTGGTTACCTTCCACTGAGGAGTGTTATTATTATATTATTATTAATAATTAATTGTGACATCACGATTTTGATTAACACAAATTAATATTATAATAGTTTATAATTAGATAACGTCTTATTACATGCATAGTACTTACTAATTCGCCTCTGATAACACAAAGAGGCGTAAACAACATTTTCGAAATTTTACAGGAGAGCCAAAATGAGTTTTCTTGTGCATAAATTTTTCTGTTCACGGTAGGAAAATCATCACTTCCCTGTACCCGTGAATGACCATACAAACTTTTTCTGTTGCCAAATTTGATTATTTAACTGTGACTATCGATTTACACCTATTTGATTTGTCTGAAAAGGAGAAAATAAGGGATACGCCTGATTTCAATTTTTGTTGTATCTTTTCTTTGGATTTTAATTGGATTACGTCTATTTGTGAGAACAAAATATAGCACAAGTAGACTCAATCCAAGCAATAAAACCGATTTCAAAAATTTGTGGTTTACGCCTCTTTGTGTTATCAGAGGCGAATTAATTGTGACATCACGGTTGTGATTAACACAAATTAATATTATAATAAAATTGATTATGATTAGATAATGATATTTAAAGCTATCTTTTTGAAACGTCTTATTACATGCATAGTACTTACTAATTAGCTAATTACCTTCTACTGTACCAATACTCAAGTGTAACTAGACTAACCATAGTTAGAGTAGTTAGTAGGTATCAGGCGCGGTCGGTGCTAAGGAGCTGCGGAACACCAGCACCCCTAGACGAAAAAGAAAAAGAGAGGATTTTCTCAAGTCCTAGCTCGTTCTTTTCTATAATAACTGATGCATAATTATTATGATTGGCATGCTAAACAAACTCAAACTCTTTATAAATATACTGAAAGAGCGACTTTAGAAATCCCATTTTGAAAGATATCATATTTGTGTTAATCACTTTCGTGATGTCACAACTACTCAAACTCGCTTTACTAAATCCACGCTGAAACCGGGACTTAGCAGTCCGCCGCCGTATCGATTAAGCTACTGAGATCGGACTTTTTAGTCCGGTTTATTTGGCAGCACCCCCAAAACATTTTCCCGCCGGCCGCGCCCGGTAGAACTATATTCTACTGAGATTAGCTATGATCACCAAGAAAACTTCCCAGTTGGATAGCGCAAATTTATTCGCACGAAAGCCTTCAACTTCGCACATCCCCTGGCGCATTGGCTCATCACTAATTCCCTCATTGTCTTACTCAATGCAATTATCAATGCCGAGAATTGCATTCGTTTGTCTCTGCTCTGCTGGGTACATGTCGTCACCTCTACTCGTGTGCTGTGCACCTACCTACTTACCTGTAGGTACTTGTAAAATAAGTTTATTTGAAAGTTTTTTATTTTATTGAAACATTACCTATTACGTGTGATCTCTGTTATATATTTCATTCAATACATGTTTTTATAAAATAAATATTTCGTTGAATGCATCAACGGGGGGCATGGTTCCTTCCACAGATGCAACGTTGCCCCTCTGTACAGCCATCGAAATTCTTTAGTACAAATAATCTTTGGCCCTGCTATCTCCAGATATTTCAATCAGTTTGTTGCCAAGATGGTCAGCAAACTTCTTCATTTGTTTGCAGAAGGGGCCATATGTTTCTAAGGCAGTTATCAGTTGAAAGTTAGTTATCATATTGTTTTTAATCGTGATCGTTGATATCACAGTGACTGTGATACCAGAATACTCATTTATTTAGAAAAAATGTTTGGTTAGGTGATGTTTGGTTGCGTTGGGTGGCAAAAAAAAAAAATAGAAGGCAGATTTAGGTCTTATATTATGGCATATACAATCTCCTTAAAAAATCGGACTGGAAAAAATGGAGAAATGGTCGGGAAAACCTGGAAAAGTCAGGTAATTTTACTTTGGCCATTTAGATTATAAGGATCCAAAGTTGACCTGAAAATTGTTCTTTTATACCCAGGTTTCCTTAACTATGGGTTTCTCTTATAATGTAGGTACAGTTCTTTTATAAGTATCCATGCAGATTTCTCTTATATCCAGGATTGACTGTATTATCTTAATTACTTACCGTCCTTTCATGGTCCTATCATTCTCTACAGACAGTGTCAATCGATGTGTGATATGAATACATATACCTAATTGTGTGATAAATCGTTTTATGAGGTGGTTCTGTGGCATACACCTCATTCCGTGTCAATGGTGTGTCTTTGTTTATACTCTGCGGGGGGCTTAGGGATGAGGTAAGAGACTCCACCAGGTGACCTTCACAAGAGCAGACGACACTCAACAAGTGGCGAGTTATTATTAATTAATTCCATGGTGAAACCGACCTCAGTAGCTTGATCGATAAGGCGGCGGATTTGAAACCTGGAGGTCGGTGGTTCAAGTCCCTGGTTAAGCGTATTTTTAGTAAAGCGAGTTTGAGTAGTTGTGATATCACGAAAGTGACTAACACAAATAATAAATTATGGTGTCTTTTTTTTCATTCCATGGTGAAGATATTGATTATTTTATTTAATATTTCTCTCTAACATTAAGGTCTGAATGTGTGATGGAATATTATTTGTCCGTAATTCCCGCATCATTTTTTTTATGTTTTTCTTGAAATGTAAATAGTCACAAGTCCATCCCATGTCAAAACTGTTCTAAGTGCCTCATTGGACTTCAAAGTCCACTGCATCATTTTCTTTATATTCTGGTAATGTCACCACTGGTCGTTACTCATACAAATAGGTTACTCAATTTTCCTCACAAGACCCTTCAGCAAAACTCTACCAATTTAATAAATGCATTATTATTCATTCCCCCTCAATAGCATACGAGTGTTGAGGACAGTCATTCTATCAGTTCTTCTACCATAGTCAACAATAACAAATGAGCTAACTCCAGACTAGCCGCAGGCGGGAGGTCTTAAGGTGTTTCATCATGGTGCCACTCTGTTGGTCTTATCCTCAAGGTCACACCTTGCTGTTTCATTCGACTGATCTCATCGGTGCCGTCATAGAACTAGGAAACAGCTCAGATGTTTCACTGAGTTGATATTATGATATTAAATAAATCTGTTTTAGGATCGAATCATATAATCTGTGGCTGGGGGACTTTAAGCAGGGAGTAGACCAGAATTGGCTTGGTTCTGGGGGCCCTTGTCAATTATTAGCCTCCTTTTAAAGACAGTGGTAGACGTGATGAGTCATTCCTCCACTGTCTGGCTATCATCGTTCACGATGACGCCACCCTATGATGATGATCGAATCATAATTATAAGATAGGAATACAAGTAATGCAACACAGATAAACCCGACTGTTCCTCAAGTGATTTGCGCTGTGATTGGGCGAAAGACCGTCTTGAGTTGAAGGTCTGGCTTATCTTGGTTCTCATCCTATTTTATATAGTCGAAACTGGATAAACAGGAACTCAAAGGACCGGCAATAATAATTGTCTCCTTATATAAATAGACCATAGAGAGTAAAGAGGTTTCCTACTTAAATTGTTTTTTTTTTTGTATTAGGAAAATTCTAGGGATCACGAATTTTATCCACAGTTTCTCTAAGTTTCCTGCTAAATCAAGTCCTGTTTATCCATCAAGTATTGTAGCAGTTATATTTTTGTTTGAAAGGTGCCCAGCTACCCAGGGTCTTGCACGACTTTGCTAAGCCCAGAGGCTAGCAAAAATCAAAAGACTGAGGTTAGGTGGTAGAAAATTCTCGCCTGGTGGTTACCTTCCACTAAAGAGTATTATTACCATCATCTTCTATTCATATCATTTGACCAGTGCAGCAGTAATGACAAGTCTCCTGTCACTCCCATGACAACACCTCCCCTCCTTCATTTTCCTGACCCCCGGATTTCTATTCACACTCACCTAGTTTTCTAGGTCAGAATATTTCCTGAAAGAGTGTGCAAACACCCATCATGCATAGATGACCTGAAAATATAACAAGGATAACAAACAAGGCACCTTCCTCGTATATTTCTACCAGGGTTTGACCTTCAAATGTCCTATTACATTGTCCTGAGTGATAGCAGTGACGGCACTTTGTTGATATCTACTGGGAAAAGTAATAAGGTTCCTCAAAGCGAAACATGAGCTCTAAATTGGTGTCGAAAAATCCATTATAGTAGTAATTATAATTATTATATTCATACTATGAGACTAGAATTCATTGTCATCTGGACTAATTCATAGTCGAACAAGTTGAATTTATTCCATTTTCGTAGTTTCAAGGTAGTTTCGGTTTCAATCATTGTTAAGCTGCCAGAGTCGATAGCGCGTTGAATGCACCGGTTCTCGTAGGATCACCGAAGTTAAGCAAAGTCCAGCGAGGTGAAGACTTCGTGATGCTGGCAAGTGAGTTTCCTGCGAATGGAGGGTCACACCCCCGTCTTGATATGACCATGCAGTTGAAAGCAACGTTAAACCCAAGAAAAGTGCCGCGTCCCCACTGCTGTTCAACAATGTTGATCAACACCGTCCCTTCTCAACACCTAAATTTTTAACACGTTCTCACTGCAGGCAAATTTGTTGAACAATATGTTGATCAATACCGTGGGGACGCGGCTTTATAGAAAACTTTAGTATCCAACCTTGACCCATCTAGAGGTATAGCAGCGGCGAGCCAGGGGGGGGGGGGGGATTTGGGACGGGACACAGCTGTGGTGATACCTTTATCAAAAATTAAGACTTACATTTAATTTTCATGTTACCAGGTGTTTATTTTAAACTTAGTTTCGGCATAATGAGGCTTTTAGTCTGTAGACCTCCAGATTTTCCTGCTTCTTTCATATATTATTATCGTTGTAGTGTAGTTTTGATATGTATACCTATCTATCTACTTCTACATATGTAAAACACTTAAATCAATTGAAATTATAAGGTCCTATAGCAATTGACACATCACTTCATTGATAGTGTTAACTATTTCTAAGAGGTAGCTATTATAGCTAGATGACCGTCACACTATCAATAGGTTCTTATAGATGTTGTCACTTATGCGTGGACACTTCATGATATTTGGTAGTTAGGTATCTAATTACCTATCATCAGTACTTATACTTAGATGTTACTCTATGATATTGAGTATCTATATCAATGGGTAGGTAATAATAATAATATCACTCTTTAGTAGAAGGTAAGCACCAGGCGAGGTTAATGCTCAAAGCATTTTGTACCACCTAACCCTCAAGAGTCTCATGATTATGTGGTCAGAAACTCAAATTAATGAGGAAAAATTCATGCACTGGGTGGGATTCGAACCAACGGATAGCTATGCTACCTGGATTACCAGACTATCGCTACAACCACTTGACTACCAGTGCACCTAGGTAGGTAGGTATCAACTTACTAAAATGTTACTTTTGCGTAGATTATTTATCGCACACCTAGTGCAAAAGGTATGTAACTCAAAAAAGACGATTTTTCAGTAAGCGATTAAAATCGTTTATTATTATTATTTTTATGATTTTGAGAATTTTCTTTCCCAATCGATTTTTTGAGTTACATATCTTTTGCACTAGTGTGCGTTATGATATTAGGTACATACATACGAGGTAAGTAAGTATCAATGGGTGCTTAAAGTGATGTCACAAAAATGTATCATTCATCATCCATGTTACGTCCAGGTTGTCCAGTAAGCATGATTCATGATTGACACCTGACAAAAGCATCCATGAGTATCCCAAATATTTCAAACAGTAATGTGTACGCTACACTGTACAGTATATGATCTTCTACTGTACAATTTAGACAGTCTAACATTGACAGTGCTGTCTGAATTAGGACAACATAGTCTTGGACTGTTTTTAAGCAGTATCTATTGTACCAAGTGTAGATATATTATGAACCCAAGGGCCAATAATGACCTAACCTTGGTTTCAGCTTGAAATCCAGGGCCTGAATGCAGCGAAGATATTTTTTTAAAGCAAAAACTAGGGTACATACAGTGTGTAAAAAATACTTTCAGCCGACAGACTAACATAGTAAGAAGTATAATGGTAATTATTTGCAGCAGGTAAACGATCAGAAAAATTCCCTGCTGACAGCAGACCTTGAAAACTCCAACATTATCTGTTGGTTTCAAAAAATGTCAAGTGGTTAAGGCGCTAGTCTGGTAATTCAGGTAGCGTATTGATCCGTTGGTTCGAATCCCACCCAGTGCATGAATTTTTACTTTCCTTATCCTATAATAAGGAAAGTATTGTATTCGTCGAAAATTTTACCTACCCAGTTTTTCACATTTCTGGACGAATCATAGTCTCAGGGTATACCAAAAAAGTTGTTTTCGGCCATTGGTCCGTGCGTCCGTGTGTGTGTGTCTGTGTCTGTCTGTCTGTCTGTTAAATGTTAAAAAATAAATGTTTAATAGTATAATTATGAGCAGTTGAGATAGTATTGTAGTATGTAAATGAAATAAGTTGCAAACTTGTGTCGAATATCAGAGCAGAGACAGCATCTCTTCTTTGGCATAATATAACTCCTGTCTCAGGCAACAGATGGTATGTCGCATACTCCAATGTAGCCTCAGTAGATCAAACTCCAGGCTATAATAATAATAATTCCGTGTCCGTGAGATAGGTATTGATACCTAAATCACGGTGGTGCGAGGATTATATAGACGCCCAAATCCAATGTCTAGGCCCTTTCATGTCCATTGATTCTATTTGGTTTTAACGTCCTGACTTGATGAAGACAGGACGGGGGTTTTTACAGCGTTTCTTTCAGCCCGAAGAACACCATTAGCTAGATATTTCAGCTGACTGATTGTCTTTCTCAACACCCCGTACACGCAAATACAAATGAAGAAATTAGGTGAATAGGTGATAATATGCTAGGAAAACAAGTGACTTGTAATTAGCCACAGAACATACCCAGGACTCGGCGCCTAATCATCTCAGCTTGTTTGGCCATTGTTACAAAGCAAACATTGCAGACACCTTCACACTCCACATACTATTATTATTATTTTTTTTTTATGGAGGGAAAAATTTGCATGTTGAAACACAGGCTTAGTTTGGGAGTTTTTTACCCTCTTAAAAACCCCCCAGAGATTCTCTAGTTTGATTTTTTGCCCCGGAACCGATTTCTCATTACTTCGGGGCCCCTTATGAGTTAGATGCTCTTTTACATGAACTTCTTTATTGGTATTATTAATATAATTATTATTATAAGTATGTTTTATTATTTAGAACAAAAATATATACAGTAAAATACAATGAAATTATAAAGAAAAATTAAATAGATTGAGCAAAGAAACAAGAACAAAAAAGAGAGAAAGAAGCTAAAGTCCTACCTAATGGGCGGGGTTATTGCCTTGGCAATTTCTTCCACCCAACCCTTATCATACTACTTATAGTAATAGTATGATCTTTATTTGCAAAAATTACTCTTTGTGTGGAAAAAAGGGGGAACGCGGAATGTTTCCTGAAAAGAAGTGCTATCATGAGTAATGAACGCCTAATTGTTACAAAGCTAACATTGGAGGCACCTTCACACTCCACATACCAAACATACTTATAAGTTATAATTAAAATAAAGTATGCTCTTTATTGCTATATTATGCCATGCTATCATAATGATGATACTACATACATATAAGTCTGTCCCGGTAGCTCAGTGGTAAAGGCGGCACTGTGCGAATCCAAAGATTCCAGAGTTCGTGGGTTCAAAACGCAGCCGGGACATGACAAGTTATCCTTCCATTTGGGATTTTTACCACATATAATATGTCTTGGGCTTACTGCTGGAATAATGGGACTTAATAGTCCTAATCGGACAGTATAAATAAGGCGATATTATTATAATTATAAGTATGCTGCTATATGACCAATTGACATGCATATATGGGACATGCTGAGCATAATAAAAAAACCAGAAATTAAATGATAAAATATAACAGATGCCCTAATTGAAGGGCGGCCTTTGGCAATCTTTACCACCCAACCATTTATCACCAAATTTCTGATATCCTCATCAAGTTCACTTTCTCACCACCAGGTGAGACATTACCCACCACAAACTTACCTGTCCGTTAATCCACCTTCTTCTAATCCTAAACTCGCTGCAAGACCACCTTGCCTACCAAAATGAAGATGAGTTGGTTCTCAATGGTTGCTAGAGAAGATTTTTTTAGAAGATTAAGATTTCAATTCCTCACTCAATCCGACTTCATAATGTCTCCGACCCAATCTAAATCAAATCCACAAGTCAACCTGTGGCGATGTTACCTACTTTTGAACGAAAGACTTCGAGATTTTTATACATTTTAAAATTTCTATACACCTAAGTAGTATTCAGATTTGTTGCGTCCTAGTTTCAAGAAGCGAATTCTATGTAAATTCTGACTTGCTATTTTATATTAAAAAAAAAACTGTGAATTTTAATCAACTCTGTCTAACAGTTCTGAATAACTTGGATCAGTCTTTGGTTTACACCGGTGTTTGCGGTTCTAAACCACACCGACCCGGTTTCTTAGAACACATATTTCTGTTTAAAAATCTCTTCATGGAGGATGTTTTACAAGAATTTAGGTATGTGTTGTTTGTTTTTTTCAAATATTAACTATTTTTAACTAGGATCTTTGTTGTGTTGAACTAGGTAGGTATTCTGTGAGAAAATAAGTAGTCAAACATTTCATTAATTTCCCACTCAATGTTGTGGGAAAATTTAGGTATTTGTTTCCAAAATCCAGGTATAGTATTATCGGATTTAAAGGAAGATTTTAATCAAACAACTAACCGAGACTTTAACTAATCAAACAACTAAACCGATAACCGAAGAGGAAACAATAGTAACATAGTAAATCTTTGAGTAGAAACAAACTTAATCAAAGCCGTGGTGTAATGGTTGTGACTACTGTCCATAGTCTAGAGTTTCCACGAGTTCGACCCCCGGTTGGGGGCAGACTTTTCCTACGAAAATTTTGTTCCAACCAAACACGGTGAGGCTGGCATTTCCGACCCTACCTAGGTTGGGTGAGGTTAATGTGGGTGGCTGGGGGACGATTCCATGCGAATGGAGGGTCCAAACCCCCGTCCTGACTACTTAAATCAGAACGTACATCATAGTTAGAATTAACTGGTCACAACAGATCAAAAATATGTGATATATTGGTACGTCTCGTGTGGAACTCCAACCAGTCTTAATAAGTTTGGAAAAATATGAGTAAATCATTTATGTCATCACAAGTCGTACCAAAGACATTATATAAAGAAAACCGCCCAAATCAGAATTATTTATTAGCCCCAGCACGATTCGAACCCGCGACCCGCAGGTACAGTAATATTTCATAGACTAGAGTGCCCAACTCTAGCAGTATCAGGATATAAAAATTCAGACACAAACTGTTTGTAACTTGCCCTGAGAGCAGAACTTGATGCAATAGATCGTACTTTCTTTTACAAGTAATCTTTATTGTTTTCAAATTTCTCTTGCCGTTGTTAAGTTACTTTTGGCAAAAATGTTTGCAAACTGGCCTCGAGTTATACTTTGCCTACATTGTTCTCTCTAGGTCCTATACTATACAGTATACAGGGTGTAAAAATAAAAAGGAACCCACGTGAAAAATCTAATCTAGGTTTTAAGATAGAAAATTGGGCGTTGTCCATAAGTGTTCCTTTTTGAAGCTTACAATACCCGTCGTGATATATTTGCGTTTAAAGCGACGACCCAATTAATAAAAGAAAGCTCACAAGACCAATAAAATTGGACTTTCTTCTTAAATTCTTTCTTTCTTCTAAAATTTTACTTAAATAGGTATAGCGGACGTAACAGAAATATTAAAAAAATGGTATCCTAAGGTGTAGGTTTGATTAAGACATTCTTTTTTTTCGTCGTCTCTGTAACATAGGAGGTCAATCAAGTATTCACCGACCGCAGTAGCTTGATCGATAAGGCGACGGACTTGTAACCAAGAAGTCGGTGGTTCAAGTCCCGCTTCTTCTCCATAGGGTGGAGTCATCGTGAACGATGGTAGCCAGACAGTGGAGGAATGACTCTGCACTTCTACCACTGTCTACAAGGAGGCTAATAATTGACAAGGGCCCCCAGAACCAAGCCAATGCTGGTCTACTCCCTGTTTATAGTCCCCCAGCCAGACTATATAATATTATATATTATAAGCGTAGCTTTAGTAAATCTATTTCGAGTAGTTTTTATATCACGAAAGTGGTTAACACAAATAAAATGAAACTTTTTTTTCGATCAAGACTACTCTTATTATTGATCGCAAGATACACTTAGATTCTTTCTCTCTAATCTCACATCCTGACCATCCTGTACACTTTAAGGTCCATTTTGTACACACATGTTTCGTAACGCACTAATTGTTCCACCTCTCTCCCTGGGTTAGTAGAGTGGGGTTTCCGATTTCAGTGGAGAGCAAAAGTTGTGGGAGCTTCGGGTTACAAGGTAGTTTCTGTCCGCGTCATGTTTCTCTGCAATGGAAAGTTCTGGAAAGTAGAAAGTGTAATCCAATCGGCAGACTTGTTGGCTCACACCTTATTGGTGTGGCTTTGAAGATAGCGGATACCTTTTTTTTGTTGGTTTGCCTTATTTCTGTCCCGGTATAGTCAGTCCCGGTAAGCTCAGTGGTAAAGGCGGCACTCTGTGAATCCAGAGATTCCATCAGAAGTCGTGGGTTTGAAACCCAGCCGGGACATGGCAAGTTATCCTCCCATTTGGGATTTTTACTACATAATAATATGTCTTGGGCTTACTGCTGGAATAATGTTACTTTAATAGTCTTAATCGGGCTTGTAAACAAGGCGATATTATTATTATTATTTGACAGCGATGATTCTAATCAATGTTCTTCATTATCTTTGATTCTAATCAATACTCTTCATTATCTTTGTTTCAGGTAAGTTTGAATAGTGACCGACACGATTGATTACTCAGACCTTTGAGCAGCAGTTCGTAAGTTATTATCATAATCACCGACCTCAGTAGCTTGATCGATAAGGCGGCGGATTTGTAACCTGAAGGTCGGTGTTTCAAGTCCCTGTTTCAGCGTAGATTTAGTAAAGCGAGTTTGAGTAGTTGTGACATCACATTAACGTAGATTTCAACTGCTTGGTTAAATATCACACCGAGTGCTGATAGCTGATAACACTCTGAAGCCTGAGTGTCTAGTAAAGCGTTCAATTTCTGGCTCGAACAAATGTCCCGTCCCTTTCCCAGTAGCTCAGTGGTAAAGGCGACACTCTGGGAATCCAGAGATTCCAGAGTTCGTGGGTTCGAAACCCAGACGGGACATGACAGTTTTAGAAACACTTGAGATTTTACCACATAATAGTGCGTACCTATTGGCCTTACTGCTGGAATAATGAGACTTTAATAGTCCTGATAGGACAGTATAAATAAGGTGATATTATTATTAATGAGCGCACGAATAGCTCAGTGGTTAAGCACTCGCTTGCCATGCGGAAGGTCCCGGGTTCGAACCCCCGCGCCGACAAAAATTTGTATTCAAAATTTGGTTACAGTTGTTTGTAAGGGATACCTTCCGGTTCGCTCGTGTTGACCCAGCACCTAAATGGGAAGTATTGTGTCACTTCTCGCCCATCAGAGGGGAGGCATACTACGGGATGGGCAGGCTACAACACAGACCACAAGCGTCTACAGTAGCTCCTGTTTCATGGCTACGAAACAAAAAAGGCTGTGAAACACTCATCTTTTAAAAAAAAACAAAAAAAAAAAATAAAAAAAAAAGTGTTCCGACATTCGGCTGGTTATTTTAGGTCTTCTATTTCTAGTTTTAACCTCTTGAAAAAAAAAACAAAAATTAACGGCTAAATGAATAGACGTTTTTGTAATACCTTTGTGGCCCTAAGTCATGGATCGCGTACCGAGTAAGATAGGGAAAACCGACGCTTAGCAATTACTTAAGATACCTATAGTATTTGTCTATTGATTTTGCCCTTAGAGTCCGAATATCAAAATTATTGAGCAGAACTTTTTCTAACCGGGATTTGAACCGGGGATACCTGCATACTCTGTGGGTAGATAATACAAATATAATATATACCTATGTCTGAAAAGGAAAGCTGTGAAGTGTGAAAGCTGATGGACAGATAGAAAGTCCAATCTAATCCAATCCGAATCTTCTGTACTCACTTGTTGAGGCTTAAGAGATTATAAGAACAAGAACCCATTTAAGATAACAGGATTATAATTATAAGAATGGTTGGAGTAAGCTATTTGAGGACTAAACTTTGAAATACAAATCTGAATAGTTTTGTAAAAGTTGCCTACCTTCGAGTAATCCAAGAGGGATAGAAGTTTCAAAAGTTTCCCAAGACCTTATGTATAATGCCTACCACTAATATCCTATAACAATCCATTTAACAAGATAACAATAATAATGGCCCTTTCATTTGTCCCGGTAGCTCAGTGGTAAAGGCGGCACTCTGTGAATGCAGAGGTTCCAGAGGTCGCGGGTTCGAAACTCAGCCGGGACATGACAAGTTTTCCTCTCATTTGAGATTTTTACCATATAATAATACGTCTTGGGCTTACTGCTGGAATAATGGGACTTAATAATCCTAATCGGGCAGTATAAATAAGGCGATATTTTATTATTCCATTGGCGTTATGAACTCGGTAAAACGACAAGACACAAATTGGCACAAAGAGTTAAGAATCCCTACTCAGGTCAGTCATACATTTGTGACCTAAGTTAGTTGGTAGTTCGAGTCCCATTTGAGAACAATTATACATAAATGGAGATTCTCAAAAAATTACAATAATAGGTTAGGTATTAATAGGTTCTGGTACAATAAAGAAAATGAAATACGTATACAAATATAGAATAGAATATACCTTGTTTATATTGCCGAGGTAAGCTGGAGTAAGCTTCACCTTTACTCCAGCAGTTAAACAGGTCTTATGTATTTTATGAGATAAAATATGTTATGTACTTCACTAACTAACATTTCAAGGATGGTGCGAAGATATCTAAATTATAATTCCAATAATTTTAAAGAAATCGTGGCTGAACCATCCTCTTGTTCTGCCAAAAAAAAAAAAAAACCATGCGAATATTTTGCTCCGCACAAACTCATCAGCTGGTCGAGAACACATCCCCCCTTCCCATTGTCACCTAGGTGTGAGGGGTGCCCCCGCGCCCTCACTATCTTACCCCTGGATTATCCTGACAGGCACGCCAGACAGAAAACTTTCGGAGCGCTCCATGCAAGTTTTTTGTGAGGGGGCTCGCAGAACCACCCCCCACCCCTTTGCAAAATGTGGAATTTTGCGCAGCTCCAAAACACAGAGAACTTTTCTCTCCGGCGAACTTTCTTGTCTAGGAGTCTGACTCAAATCTCGATGGGGTGAGATTTTCTCTCTTCGTTCCTGATATAGGGTATTATACTACGGAAAATTTACTGTTTGTAATAGGTACTTAAACTAGCAAATAAGACACACCTTATTATTAAAGTGTCTTGTTATCATATATGTTTTAATCACTTTCATGATATCACATCTTCTCTAACTCGCTTTACTAAATGTTTGCTGAAACCAGGACTTGAACCACCGACCTCCAGATTACAAGTCCGCCGCCTTATCGATCAAGCTACTGAGGTCGGTCTTATTCTCACTTTTCTGTTTATACTGATTAAAATAGAGAGGTTAGTTGATGGCATAGACCATAGACATTCAGAACTATTTTTTGCTGATGAGAGCAAATAAGCTCGAAACAGCTGTCCAGGTATGTTCTGATATTCATGTACATCTAGTACATCTTCTAACTTTTCTATTTATACTGATACTGATGGTTATGAGTGAAGCACTTACGAATATTATATTTAACACTGCGCGACCAAATTAGATCTATTGTGACCGGTTGATCCTATCTGGTTTTTTCACTGAATATGATTTGACTTATTCAGTGGGCCATTATTATGGATTGTTTGGATCTTAGTGATAGGCATTATACGTAAGGTCTTGGCAAACTTTTGAAACTTCTATCCTTGGTGGATTACTCGAAGGTAGACAACTTTGATAAAACTATTCAGATTTGTAATTCAAAGTTTAGTCCTCGAATAGCTTACTGACGATTCTCTGCCAATTAACTCCGATTCTCTGCCACTTAACCCCGTTTCTCTGCCACTTAACTCCGATTCTCTGCCATTTAACTCCGATTCTCTGCCATTTAACTCCGATTCTCTGCCACTTAACTTCGATTCTCTGTTACTTAACACCGATTCTCTGCTACTTACCCCGTTTACAGAAGGTTCGTTTACATTTCTACGTATATTATAAGGCCTTTGAAAAATAATTGCTGCGAGATACCAAGCCTAGGAATAATAACAGCGCCATTCCCAACTTATAGTAAAGACCAGTCATGTGTGACACAATATAGTTCCTGTTTTTATTACGCTTTTGTCGCTTTTCCTGCCTCTCTCCCTCCCTTACTCTTCTCTCTCTCTCCCTTTCTTTGTCTCCCTCTCTCTCTCTATCTTCCTTTCTCTGACTAACTCTTCTCTCTCTCTCTCTATCTCCATTTCTCTGACTCTCCCTTTCTTTGTATTTCTCTCTCTCTCTCTCTCTTCTTCCCTCTCCCTCCCTTACTCTTCCTCCTTTCTCTCTCTTTCCCTCCCTCTCTCTCTATCTCTCCCTCTCCCTCCCTCACTCCCTCTCCTAAAAGCTATCTTTCTAAATATCTCTTCCCCACATGCTCTTTCTCTCTCAGCTCCCTATTTCTCTCTCACTCACTACCTCTTCCATATCTCATTTCCCCCTTTTCTCTTCCATTTCCCTCTTTTTGTATTTGCTCTCCCTTTCCAGACTTTCCTCAGTCTGCTTTCAATTAATCACATCTTTCTTCGCCCCTCTCTCTCTTTTCTCGTGCTCATTGCTTTCCTTATTGTATTTTGCTCCCTCTCTTCCTTTTTCTCTCTCTCCTCTCCTCCTTCCCTCTATGTTTCCTTCTCTTCCAGGTTAAAACCCCCTCTCTTTTTTTTCAAAGGCAAAATCCCTTTAATTTTTCGAAACCAAAAATACAAATTCACGTATATCGAATCTAATACATTCATTATTTGAATCCATTCCAACACACAAGTAGTCACTGTGGCAGAGCGAGTTAGCGCGCTAGGCATTGCACACATGGTGACCTGGGTTCGATTCCCAGCGGGGGAGGATTTTTTCTGCTCTGTACTTGGATGTTCGGGGTCCACTCATACCTCGTGAGGAAAAATGAGTAGCTGCTTTAATGTGAAGCAGCGACCAGTGGCAGAATCTTAGGCAAAAAAATAATGCAAGATATTGTAAATTAAAGTGGTAAATTCCTATGATTCTGCGCTACCCACTAATATTGTGACATAATAACACAAAGAAAAAGCATTATTATATATATTCCAACACACATAATTTATTGTCTATGTAATAGTACTATGTAATTGTATATTTCCAATACATAGAATATCTATGTAATAGTACTATGTAATTGTGTATTTCCAATACATAGAATATCTATGTAATTGTATGTATTGAACTTACTCGTGGCAATGACGGCGCTCTTGTCTGCGTTTCTATATAGAAAAAGAGGGGGGGGGGGGGGGGGGAGACAAATTGGGATGAATAATTGTGTTTTTTGCCTGAGTCCACAGCTTTTCAAAGGGGTTCGCGATGATTCAAGGTCCAGCGGGGATGCAAATGAGGCGCGTCCCCCTTTCTTTTTATCTGATTCAACAAAGGCAAGGGGTGCCAACTTTGCCTTTTAGTTAGAGCACTATATACTGTGTGTAGAGGATTGGATTGTGATTGAATTCACGAATGAGATAAAAGATTTCTTCTGATATTATTGTTCTGTTTTAATGATAGTAGTTCTGTGAACTGTAAGTTAGGTAGATACTTTTTATTGGATTAAAAATAATAATTAATTAAAAATTAAAAAAGCTTTTATCAAACATCTAGAAAAAATGATGACACTCGGGTTTCAAAATAATAAAAATAATCAGCCCTCTTTCGGTGCCCTCAAGCGATCCCAAGTTGGCCAATGTTCTCAAAAATTTGTAACTATGAAATGTCATCATCAAAGTTCAAGCATCCATCTATCGCGTCACAAACAAACAGACAAAAGTCAGTCGTCTTGTTGTAATTAAAGATTTCGTTTGGTCAATAATATTAGGTACCTACCTAATTTAATGAAAACAAAAACCGATAAGTTTTAGGTACCTTATGAAATAGAAATAAACGGACGCTTACCATTCACCAAGTATATGCTTTAACATAACTTCTTTTAAGCTCTTATTATTAAGCTCTTCTTTGAATACAAAATTTAAGCTCTTGAAAATCCCTACCGCATTTTTTAATATCGCTAAGTGGACTTTTTTTGCTCAAAGAATAAATAGGCCCTGGATTCAAGTACACCAACGTTTGGATAGGAAATCATTAACAAAGGGAAACTCAAGTATCTCAATAGTACGCTCGTTTTCGACAGCATTTAACGTTAATTTATTTATTAATGGAAAGATGCATGGTTAACTCTAAATCGGTCAAAGGGGGCAGAAAATGCCCGCACGTTTTATTTTAACAAAAATACTATTGAAGCCTAGAATAGAGCTCTTCTGAGTGGGAGAAGAAAAAGAAGAATCCTGAAATAAAAATGTTGGTAATTTTTTTGTGTAAGATATCGAAAGTGTAAAAAAGAGCTAATACAAAGATTTCAACATGTACGCCAGGTCTATGCAATACTATGAGCATAGTCATGGTTAAGGTTTGAATGCACCGGTTCTCGTAAGATCACCAAAGTTAAGCAACGTCCAGCGTGGTGAAGACTTCGTGAAGCTGGCATTCCGGCTCAACCCAGGCTGGGTGAGGTTAATGTGGTTAACAGGTTTGTGAGTTTTTTGTAAATGGAGGATAACACCCCCGTCGTGAAATGAAACATGCATTAAAAGAAAGCTGATGTTGTATGGTACTGGCACTCCAACTTCCATTTTTATTTTTGCAACTCTTATTTTACTAACAAACCATATGAAAATTTGCCATGCTTAAGACCAAACAAGCAGTGCCGGATTACCCAAATACCCATATGGCGGATTTGGCAGATGCCAAGGGCCCCGCGCTTTAGGGGGCCCCGCGCTTGAGCAGCTTACACTAGATATTATGAGATTTTTAAAAAGCTTGCACTAGGTATTTTTGGATAATAAGTAAGAAGAGAAATAAAAGGGGAAAAAACACACACTCACAGCAAAGTACTTAAATTGAAAGAAAAGCGCGGGGCCCCCTATTACTATCTACTCCTCGAATCAACCACATGGACACTAGCGGATTTCGGGCAGCTTACCCAAATTATAAGTGTTTTTGAATGCCCTTCAACACGGTTTTTCTGGATTTCAATATTAAATAAAATCATAGCCAGTTGAGCAAAATATTAAAAGAAAAACCACGGGCCCCCTTAAAATCGACCACGTACATGAAAATAGGTAGATCTCTATACCTATTGCCTGCGGTTCTTTATATAATATATAAATATTATATAATTACTCGTATTTGAAAAGAATAATATTACCAATGATCTTCATTATAGTCGCCTACGACGCTTTTAATGTTTTTTTTCAAGATATTTTTTTGTATCTA
This sequence comes from Bactericera cockerelli, assembly GCA_024516035.1. Classification (NCBI taxonomy): domain Eukaryota; kingdom Metazoa; phylum Arthropoda; class Insecta; order Hemiptera; family Triozidae; genus Bactericera; species Bactericera cockerelli. The sequence goes on along the minus strand of CM044959.1, from coordinate 13,819,164 downwards.
TTTTCCGAGTACTTTACCCCATAACTTTGCAAAAATTTCGCCTGCGGCGCCGTCAAATTTACTTATCATGATGTTTTGGATTGTCTTTCAAGACGTGCAATTCTAGTATGGTACCATTAAAAGAAAAAAAGTCTTTGGGCATTTTCGAAATGCATTTCAAAAACGTCGCGCGTCGTTTTGGATACTATTATGGATTAGTGCCCAAAACACTTGGCTTCGGTTTCAAGGTCCTAAAAATATTATTTTAGAAAAAACTTAGTACAATTTTGGGGCCCCGCGCTTTGAAAATGCCAAGGGCCCCGCGCAGCCTTAATCCGGCACTGCAAACAAGTCCAACTCCTTACCAGCAGCATTGCTTCTCTTATTTCAGCATTAGCTTCCATCGATTCACTCATGCACAGTCAGGGTGTATCCTTTTTACCCCAGGGGCAAGTCTAGGGTTAACAATTAACATTTCATTAAGTTCATCAAGCTTACGTGTGTGGATACCTGGCTGTATGCATTATTAATGTCCTTAGCGCACACAAGTACAAAGCTATTTGCTGTTTCTGCACCACTCGTGATTCGTATGAGTGGATCAAATTCATTGTTGTCAAGAAGACCTCGCAGACACGATACGAAGTTCGTTCAACTTTGTGTGAGAACACCGAATAAGTCGAATCTAATAATTACTACCAGTGGCGTAGCGAAAAGTCCAGTATCTATTATTATTATTACTATACAACGCTTTATTAGATATAAATGGACATTATGACATGTACATACAAATAAATGAAAAAGAAAAAGAATAGAAAATATATAAAAACATATATGTCCTAAGTAAAGGGCAGGGTTATTGCCTATGGCAATCTCTTCCACCCAACCCTTCCATCTATTTTCTCACTTTTAGTTGGAAACCATTTGCAATTATTTTTTAAAGTCGCTTTCAACTGCATGGTCATAATCACGACGGGATTTCATCAATTAACCCTCCATTTGCTGGAAACTCACAAACCAGCAACTCAAATTAACCTCACCTAGCATGAGTGGGGCCGGGAATAGCCAGCATCACGAGGGTTCGAATTTTTAACTTCAGTGACAGAGCGAGTCCTTTAGTTAGGAGTTAGGACATATCTACATATGTATGTATCCATCTAATTTTTCCCGTTTTATTGTTTACATTTTTTCATTCTTTTTATATTAATTATTTGATTTATTTGTATTGCACATAATTATATATCTCTTTGTATCTAATAAAGCATTTTATAATAATAATAACTTTAATAAGTTACCTTCTCACCTCAAACTCAAAGGTTCGAAAAACCCTTTCGGAATACGTAACAAAAGTTCTTCAGGTCCGTTTTTTTTACTGGTAGAGAACAGACTCTTGAAGGTCTGTTCGGGTTGTATAAACGTCCATTAAGTTTTAAGTACTTGTTATTTATGTCGCCCTGGGGTATACTGAGAAAACACTAGAGCGGAACAAAAAATTCTGATGCTCATCTGAGGATGATGAAGATTTTTTCATCACTTTTTTTTAAAGCTCCTTAGCTAACAACTTCAGATTTTCAAGGAAGGTAATAAAAATTACTCTCTCCCTCCCTCTTTCTCTCTCTCTCTCTCTCCCTTTTTCTTCCTCCCCTCGTCTCCCTTCCTCTTTCTATATCTCTCTCCCTTCCTCTCTCTCTCTCTCTCCCTTATTCTTCCTCCCCTCGTCTCCCTTCCTCTTTCTATATCTCTCTCCCTTCCTCTCTCTCTCTCTTTCTCCCCTCATCTCCTCCCTCCTTTGATATCTCATTCCGTCTCTCTCTCTCTTCCTCTTGCTCCCCTCATTTCCCTCCATCTTTCTATATCTCTCTCTCTCCTTTCCTCTTTCTCCCCTCGTCTCCCTTCCTCTTTCTATATCTCTCTCCCTTCCTATCTCTCTCCTTTCCTCTTTCTCCTCTCGTCGCCCTCCCTCTTTCTATATCTCTCTCCTTCCCTTCCTCTCTCTCTCTCTTTCTCCCCTCATCTCCTCCCTCCTTTTATACTCTCTCTCCGTCTCTCTCTCTCTTCCTCTTGCTCCCCTCATTTCCCTCCATCTTTCTATATCTCTCTCTCTCCTTTCCTCTCTTCTCCCCTCATCTCCCTCCCTCTTTCTATATCTCTCTCTCTCCTTTTCTCTTGCTCCCCTCGTCTCCCTCCCTCTTTCTATATCTCTCTCTCCTTTTCTCTTGCTCCCCTCGTCTCCCTCCCTCCTTCTATATCTCTCTCCCTTCCTACTCTCTCTCCTTTCCTCTTTCTCCTCTCGTCGCCCTCCCTCTTTCTATATCTCTCCCTTCCTCTCTTCTCCGCTCATCTCCTCCCTCCTTTTATATCTCTCTCCGTCTCTCTCTCTCTTCCTCTTGCTCCACTCATTTCCCTCCATCTTTCTATATCTCTCTCTCTCCTTTTCTCTTTCTCCCCTCGTCTCCCTCCCTCTTTCTATATATCTCTCACTCCCTTCCTATCTCTCTCCTTTCCTCTTTCTCCTCTCGTCGCCCTCCCTCTTTCTATATCTCTCTCCCTTCCTCTCTTACTCTCTTTCTCCGCTCATCTCCTCCCTCCTTTTATATCTCTCTCCGTCTCTCTCTCTCTTCCTCTTGCTCCACTCATTTCCCTCCATCTTTCTATATCTCTCTCTCTCCTTTCCTCTTTCTCCCCTCGTCTCCCTCCCTCCTTCTATCTCTCTCTCTCCTTTTCTCTTGCTCCCCTCGTCTCCCTCCCTCCTTCTATCTCTCTCTCTCCTTTCCTCTTTCTCCCCTCGTCTCCCTCCCTCCTTCTATCTCTCTCCCTCCCTGCCTCTCTTTCTCTCTCCCTCTCTTTCTTCTTTTTGTCCAACAATTTCAGATTTTCAAGGGAGGCAATAAAAATTACTCTCCCCCTCCCTCTTTTTCTCTTTCTCCCTTTCTTCTTTTTGTCCTTTTCTTTTCTCTCTTTATTCAATATTTCTATTTTTTGAACCTCTTCTTCATATTTTGTTTTGTGTCTCTAAACAGCCTCTTCTAATGGCCGAATAAAAAAAAGATCTTAATCACTATCACTTAACACTATCAGCCACTATCACTTAACAAAAAAGCCACTATCACTTAACAGCTGTTATAAATGCGCTGTGATTGGTTAAAAATGATGAAATTCCCACTTAAGGACGTGTGAAAGGTCAGAACAGTATAAGATTAATCTAATCCTGTTTCATAAATTGTACCTTACTATTATGTCTCTTATTTAACCGACCTCAGTAGCTTGATCGATAAGGCGGCGGACTTGTAACCTGGAGGTCGTTGGTTCAAGTCCCGGTTTCAGCAAAGATTTAGTAAAGCAAGTTTGAGTAGATGTGACATCGCGAAAGTGATTAACACATGTATGATAACTTTTAAAAACTTTTAATGTCTCTTATTTATCCTTTCTTTGATTCGCTCCCGCTCCTCTTTTTTCTCCTCTCCATCCCTCCTTCTCCTCCACCCACCACTCCTCTATACTGTTCAAGAGAGAAGAGTAATCAACAGCCATTAACAAGCTCACAGTATAATACTTCCAGGACGAAATGGAGTCCTGACGTATTTAGTCGGGACTTCAATTACAGCAGGACCGGGGATTTTATTATCCGTATTATTCCTGCTAATCACACCCCCCCCCCTCACCCCTCCTCGTCCCCTCCCTTCCCTTTCTAGTTTCCGTTTTCCATCCTATCCATCCCCCTACCTCTCTTTCTGTCTCTCTCTCTCTCTCTTTCCCTCTTTTATTATTATTATTATTTAACAATTTATTGGTAAACTACATGATACATTCTGCAACATAGGACATGAAAAAAAAAGAACACAATAGAATATTATGTAGTGAACCAAGGGGCGAGGTTAAGGCCTGTGGCTTTCTCTTCCACCGAACCCCATATTTTTTCTCGTCTTTTTTTCTCCAATTCAATGCCCTTGCAAAAATAATAATAATTATTTCACCCTCTTTCTCTCTCTCTCTCTCCTCCCCTATCTTCTTCCCTCCCTCCCTTTCCTCATAATTATTTCTCTCTTCCTCTTTCACTCTCTTCTCCCTATAATTTCAATAATTATGCAATGCCATCAACCCTTTTAACTCAATATTTTTTCTCTCTCTCTCTCTCTCTCTCTTTTAATAACAATTAGCCTTCCTTCTCTATCGTGTTCTCTCTTTCTCTTACGCTCTCTTTCGCTCCTCTCCTGAAATTTATGTAATTTCAGTACTTTATGATATGATAGTCTTTTCTCCAAGAAATTCCTATGTGGTGCGTCCAACACTCAATTCAGTAATTCTAATTCAATTTTCCAACACTGTCTCTCTCACTCTTTCCCTCTCTTTATTTCTCTCTCTCCCTCTCTCATTCTTTTTCTCAATCCCACTCTCACTCTCTCTCTTTCTCTCTCTCTATCTCTCTCCCTCCCTCCCTCCCTTTCCCTCCCCTCTCAATAGTTCTCATTTTCCCCTCTTTTGACTATCTCTTCTCTCAATAGTATCTTCTTGAATCTCTCTCACTCCCCCTCCCCTCTCTTTTTATCTCTTTCTCCCTCTCTCAATAATTTCCACTTTTCTCATTTCCGTGAATCTCTCTTTTTCATCTCTTTTCGCCTCTATTCTCTCAATATTACCCTCTCCACCCCTCTTCTCTCTCTCTCTCTCTCACACACACACACACACACACACACACCCTCACCCTCCCCCTCCCCCTCCCCCCCTTCCCCTTCAGCCCAATATTTCATCCCCCTCTCCTATCTCTCTGCCGTTCTACCCTAACCCAACTTTCTCTTCACTCCTTCCCTCAGGATTATGGCGTTGTGTAAGGATAAGGGATTGCACGGGTGCGATGCGATAGGGTGAGAGGGCAATACTCCGCGCTAAGGTAGGTTAGGCACGATGTGCTAAGGGTGTGTTATGCCGTCAGACCTTCCCTCAGGATATTAGGGTTGTGTAAGGATAAGAGATTGCATGGGTGTGATGCAATAGGGTGAGAGGGTGATAATCCGCGCTAGGGTAGGTTATGCTAAGAGTGTGCTATGCCGTTGGACCTTCCTTCGAAACATTGGAGCAGCGTTAGGAGATATTATATCCTCAGGAGATTAGAATGAAATAGAGAAGGCACGGAGGTAGAAAGAAATAGAGAAGGCACGGAGGTAGAAAGAAATAGAGAAGGCACGGTGGTAGAAAGAAATAGAGAAAGCACGGAGGTAGAAAGAAATAGAGAAGGCACGGAGATAGAAAGAAATAGAGAAGGCACGGAGGTAGAAAGAAAGAGAGAAAGCACGGAGGTAGAAAGAAATAGAGAACGCAGGGAGGTAGAAAGAAATAGAGAAGACACGGAGGTAGAAAGAAATAGAGAAGGCACGGAGGTAGAAAGAAATAGAGAAGGCACGGAGGTAGAAAGAAATAGAGAAGGCACGGAGGTAGAAAGAAATAGAGAAGACACGGAGGTAGAAACAAATAGAGCAGGCTACATCGGGGGGACTGGACCCAGACTTCTCTTGTTCAAACAGAATGGAAAATAAAGATGTCTGCTTCATTGGAGATGATATTACCTGCTCCAAGCTGGGGATGAAATTAAGAGCTTTTTTATTCGATAAAATTCACCCCCTGATGTTTGCGTCAACTGGCAATGTTTTGTCTGGCAGCCTCTTTTTTACCTTGAATATTGTGAAACTCTTTTTACATTATAATATGTATTATGTGGTTTGACTCTAACTTCATAATATAATCTTTTGTGAGTTTAAATTCCAAATTTGTTTATAATATTTAGCGCGGAATTAATTACAAGAGGGCAATGTGGATAGGTATGAAAACAGGTGCCGTTCCCCGAAATCATGCTAGATACAAATCTACCTACATATCGCAATTAATTGCTACAGAGCTACAGAGAGACGTTTTTGTAATGCCTCTGTTTCGTTAAGTTTGGATTGCGTACTGTGTAAGATGAGGAAAACCGATGCTTAGCAATGACTTAAGTTATCGATTTAGTCTATTATTGTCGCCCTTAATGTAGTAAAAGCGTACATAAACGTATAAAGGTATAAATTCTATACTAAAAAACTGTTTTTTCGTACAAGTATACATTATACAAGACTTTACAATACATAATATACGAGTACTCAGGTAGACATATTTTCCTTGAAGCTTTTATCCAATTTTAGTAGAGGCAGGTATGGAATGGAACTTTGGGTGAAGTGTGTCCCCGCTACTAGATTTCCCTATATGCAGACTTTAGCAAATACTTATGTTATGTTTCATACACTTAGACTCCACCTAGGAAATAGGCACATCTTCATATTTACTTAGTTTCCTAAACTACTTACTAAAGAAAATTTATTAAATTTATTTCACATGAGTCTATGTACACAGAGATTTTATACGTTTTGTACATTTGCCTACCTATATACTGGAATGAGGGCTGTTATGTAATTTCCACGGAGTGTACTGTTTTAAGCTGTCAGAAGAGTGCTGGAAGATTTTCTAGACATAGCGAATTAAATTCGATTATCTACTGAATATTGTCACTCCTGAATTATCATCCAAACCTAGAACCTGCAGGTAAGGGTTGGGTGGAAGAGATTGCCATAGGCAATAACCCCGCCCTTTAGTTAGGACATATGTATATATTTTGTTGTTGTTGTTGTTTTTTTTTTTTTTTTTTCCTTGTTTATATTATTAATATTGTCTATTTTTATATTTACCATTATTTGTCTGTATATATGTTCTACCTACTAATAAAGAGTTTCTAAATAAATAAATAAGTATGTCACGTATGGACGGAAAAAGACCAGATGGAGTTACACTCATTTCATGGTCTGTGGTCAAGGATTGGCATTTGAGACTTGAATTGCAAAATGGCACGTTCCTTTCATCATGTAAATAAGTATGTATACGTATACCACTATAATATATTTCTTACAGACTGACAACAAAGTGATGTCAGTCTGTAAGAAATATATTTTTATGTGTTATTATTTTTAAAAAAAATACGTGTACCACTATACCTATGTAAATAATTATGTATACCAAATATTATGTATATTTGTTTTATTTACTCGATCACATCTAAAATCGAATCTCAAGTACTAGTAATTGAGATTTTGTTTAGACTTTGTCACTATTTACAGTGACAAAGATCAATAATAATACTGTCAACTCTGTATTTGTACAGTACATTAACCTCTTTGAACACTTAGGGTTCAATTATAAAACAGGATTAAAGTTAAAATAAGCCAGCGTCGATGGCATGTTGAATACACCGGTTCCCTTCAGAACACCGAAGTTAAGCGACATCCAGCGAGGTTAAGACTTGGATGGGTGACCATTCAAATTCTAATTCTCGTGACGCTGGCTTTTCCCGGCCCCACTCAGGCTGGGTGAGGTCAATGTGAGTAGCAGGTTTGTGAGTTTCCTGCGAATGGAGGGTAAAACCCCCGTCGTGATATGACCATGGCAGTTGAAAGCGACGTTAAACCCCACTTAAAAAAAAAAAAAAAAAAAAAAAAAAGTTAAAATAAGCCAGACTGTCCCTCAACTCGGGCTGTAGAGCCCTGTTGTTGGTTAAAACTACAACTTGAGGGCGTGTCTGCGTTATCTTTACTTTAACCTGTTATCTTGAACTGTTTCATAATTTGGCCTTTATGGTCTGTTCAACCTTGGAGTACATGGATTGTTTGTGTACATTACCCTATTAATATATTATGATGTCTTCTTGTAAAGTCTCTCTAACTCTACAGTCTCTCTAACTTTAGAGTCCCTCTAACTCTACAGTCTCTCTAACTCTAGAGTCTCTCTAACTCTATAGAGTCTCTCTAACTCTAGATTCTCTCTAACTCTAGAGTCTCTCTAACTCTACAGTCTCTCTAACTGTAGCTCTAGAGTCTCTCTAACCCTAGAGTCTCTCTAACCCTAGAGTCTCTCTAACTCTAGAGTATCTCTAACTCTAGAGTATCTCTAACTCTAGGGTATCTCTAACTCTAGAGTCTCTCGAACCCTAGAAAAAGAAAAGATATTTCAATTTTTTAGATACCTAGGAGGTGGAAATGTAAAATATATTTTCAAAGATAAAATAATGTGTAAATGAAAAATGAGTTACCTATCTCCTTATGTCTCCTCGTATATTGCTCATTTTCATACATAATTTTTCTTGCCGACCTCAGTTAGCTTGATCGATAAGGTGGCGGACTTGTAACCTGGAGATCGGTGGTTCAAGTCCATGATTCAGCGTAGATTTAGTAAAGCGAGTTTGAGTAGTTGTGATACACGAAAGTGATTAACACAAATATGATATTTTTTTAAAAAAACATAAATTTTCTTGCCGGCGCGCGGCGTGCTGGTTTTGAACCCAGGTCAGAAAAAGTATGTCCGATAAACTCGCCACTTATCTAAGTGAACTTCCAGTGCAAAATGTCAAGTAGCAAAGTGTCTTATGTTACCTAATCTTTGCTGTTTCAAATAGAAACTCCCCCCATGTAATGTTAGAGCTTTCGTTCTGGGAGGTTTACGAGGTATTTGTAAACTGACCTGGACACTGATTGAAAATTGAAACTTTCGTGTGTTGCGATCAACATTGAGGAACTATTAGTAACACTAATAGTTCCCTCCGCTCCGCGTAACGCCTAAATTTTCCGATAATTTTTCCATTTTCTTATATAAATTACTGTTTCTTCCCTTATTCGGTTTTTTCCTTATTCTTATCGGTGTGTCCCTACTTATTCTCGTTACCATCAAATTCTGCCTTTTAACACGGTTTTCCTCGTATTAAGAATCATGCGGTATATGACTGTATATGTATAAATTATGTTTTATGAATATTAAATTCAATGCTTTTTAATTGTGATTTCAACCTATTTTAATCTAAAAAAATGGACAAACAAAATTTGTTTTCTGATCCTAGTGTAAATAATATGACCAAATCCCCATTTGACTACAAATCAAGACTTTGCTCCAATACAAACAAAGTCAACAATATTAATGATAAAGATAGTGCCATCAAAAAAGAGTATCATTCTCTTTCTCTCCTCAACCTGAAACTACCATGCCAATTATAAAATCCAAAGTAACAAAGAACGTAACTCTTAAAAGTAGTGCGAAAAACAATCACCAAAAGTCAATATTAGAATCAAAAAAACCTTCTAACATTAAAGATACTCGAAAATCGATAACAAAATTAACTAATGACCAAAAAAATTTGTCAATAACTAATTATAAGAAAACAAATGCCACTGTCAAATCTAAATCTACTAAAAAAAATAGTTTATTCCCATTTAAGGAAGCAGCTCCTTGCAACATTAACCTCAAGCCACAGGTCACTCTTCCAGATAATAGTCACTCTACTCATGATAGTTCTACTAGCATTTATGACTTGGCTATCTTTGGACCTGGCTCGTCTCATAACACGGGTGCACCTATATCATACACTCAAGCAGACTGGTGCACTATGAAAGAGGGCCTACTAAATAAGATACTCGAACAAGAAATTGAATTGAATGAACTGAGAGAGAAGGTATCATCCTATGAGACCATACTTTTAATTCATAATGAGGATATGAGAAATTCTTCTGACATCAACCCTACAATAAAAAAACCTATGGCTTCTATGGTTTAGCAGAACAACACGCCCAATCTCCCAGCCTCGTCTCCCCGGCGCAGCAGGACTGTGTGATTATGATGTGCGGCACCAATGACATCTGCTGCACGGAGTGGCGCACGATCCAGGACTCTCTAGATACCCTCATCAGCAAGTTCAAGGACTGCAAGATGCTCTGTGTTGTCGGCGTGCCGTGCAGATATGATAACAAAAAACTCAACTTCCACATCAGACGATTTAACGCAAAGCTGAAACGTTATCTCCAGTCTAAAATATCCAACCTTCACTTTTTAGACCCAACTAGATTTGTTAAGTATCAAGACTATAGAATAGATGGATTACATTTCAATAATGCAGGTAAAATTAAACTTTGTAAGAGAATTAAAATGGTTATTATGGATAAGTACTCAGGTTCAAATCCTGTGACTAATAAGAAAATCAGTGCAAAAGTACTCCCCTCTAGCTCATCATCCTATAAATTACTGTCTGACCAAGTCAATGAAACACTCGCTCCTTACTCCGATAACATTTCAAGCATTATTTGCGAGGATTTGATTGATCTCACTGATCCACAACAGGATGAATCTTACTTAACAAATATTATGAACAGCACTGTACTCTTTCCTGATCTGAGCCTAAATAATATAAACAATGATTCCACTCACACATGCCAAACCCCTAATAAATATTCTACCCCAAATTTCCTAAATACTTCAAGTAATTATTACCAATTGACGCATGTCTCGCCAATAAACTCTTTTACTGACCAAGTAGTCCATAATAGTCCCCTATCTACTATCAAACTACCAAATTTGTTTTTTCAAAAAGTCAACCTAACAGACCAATCAATATAATTTTAAACAACGTCCCCCCTCACCCGTCTCTTAACCATTTTAACTCTCGCAATAATTATCATTCTCATGTGTATCCTAATACTAGTCATAATATTATTTCATGCTTACCTTATAATACGGAGACAGAGCGATACATTCATTTTTATGATTATGATGTATCACTCATACCTTCTCATACTGTCGATAATAATGCTGTTGGCCGAAATACTAGAAATCTTATACCAATTTATCCCATTCAAAGTCAACATAACCTAACCCCATCTTCTTCTTTCCCAACTGCCCCTTCTTGTCTTCCTAATAAGTCCTCACTTGATTCTTCTCCTGTACTTTCTTCATTATCTATTTTCTATCAAAATGTTCGTGGTTTAAGAACCAAGCTTTCTAAAACTCGCTCTACTTTACCCCTAGAGGAATACGATATTTTTGCCTTCTCTGAAACCAATCTCACGTCTTCGTTTTTCTCATCTGAGATTGGATTTGTGAATTTTGAGATTCATCGGTGCGATAGAGATCTAAAATTCACTAATAAAAAAAGCGGCGGTGGAGTACTTCTGGCTGTAAATGATAACCGTTTTTCTTCTCGTGTCATCAGTAAATCATCTCGGGGGTTCGAACAACTGTTTGTCCGTGTTTCCACCTTAGGTTCGGGACCCAAAAGCTATTTCGTATTCTGTGTCCTTTATATCCCTCCATCATCTCCGCCTGCTTATTTTTCTTCCCATTTTGAGGAGGTAGAACGAGTATACAGCCTCTTTCCGGAGGATACTTTTCTGTTGCTTGGTGACTACAATTTACCGGAACTATCTTGGTCCGACGACGGATCCCTTCCCATCAGTTCTTCTCTTCGTAGTGGTGCATTTCTGGATAGTATTTCTTTCCTTAACCTTCGTCAGCACAATTATGTTTCCAACGCAGACAATCGCACGCTTGATCTAGTTCTCTGTTCCGCATCAATTGAAAGCTGTACCGTTGAGCGTTGTGATTCCTTCTTGCCCATCGATCCTCTGCATCCGCCATTGTGTTTCATATTTCCAATTGTTTATCTAGAGTCAGCTGTAGATGACTTCGTCGGTTTTAATTTTCGGAAAGCTCCTTACGTATTTCTTAATAATCTTTTCTTCGACTTTGATTGGCTCTCATTTTTAAATTCCCCTCTTATTGAAATTAATGTTAATAGATTTTCCAAGTTTCTAAATGATGTTATTAAAGTTTTTGTTCCACCTATTACTCTTAAGCGAGACTCTTTTCCAGTATGGTATAGTTCTTATTTAAAATCATTAATAATCCAAAAAAAATGTGCCCACAAGTTCTACAAGTCAAGTCGTACATCCCACTCTTACTCTGTCTTCTCACGTTTGCGAGCACTTTGCGCACAAGAATCCAATCGTTGTTACTCATCTTATATCTCTTCTGTTGTTGATAATATCAAGGAGGACTCACGATATTTCTGGAAATTTAATAAAAACCTCCGTGGAGGCTCTGGCATTCCTAAGGTAGTAAAACACAATGGCATTGAATCTTCTTGCGCACTATCTTCAGCCAATTTATTTGCAAACCACTTTTCTTCGTCTTTCGTTGATATTCCTCTTTGTTGTAATGAGTTTGTTTCCGTATCTTCGGACCAGGTTTCGTCTTGTAGTATTTCCTTAGCTGCAGTTTTAAAAAAACTAAAGTCTTTAAGCGTTCACAAAGGTATGGGTCCAGACGGCATTCCTCCAGTTTTCCTCAAAAACTGTTCTTCTTCTTTAGCTTTCCCGTTGTGTTTTCTCTTCAATCTTTCTCTAAGTCAAGGTGTTTTTCCCTCCCTGTGGAAAAGCAGTTTTGTTTCGCCAGTCCCTAAAAAAGGTAATTCTCGTCACGAAGTTTCAAATTATCGTCCCATATCCATACTTTCTACTATACCAAAACTTTTTGAAGCTCTTGTGCTTGAGAATCTTCTACCTTATTTCTTACCTTCGATCAGTCTTCATCAGCATGGTTTCTTACCTCATAAGTCCGTCGCTTCTAATCTTTTATGTTATCTTAACTATATTTCTTGTCACCTTCACGGCTCTCAGGTAGATTCCATATACTTAGATTTGACAAAGGCATTTGATAGGGTTAACCATAGGATTCTTCTAGATAAACTGTCTTCTTATGGTATTTCGGACTCTCTCTTACTTTGGTTTGCTAGCTATCTTTCTGGAAGGCTTTGTATGGTTCGTTTAGGTTCTTCTGTCTCTTCCTCTTTTGTTGCTACTTCAGGAGTTCCTCAGGGTTCTCATTTGGGCCCCATTCTCTTTTTGTTATTCATCAATGATGTCGTCAACTGTCTTTCTAAGCACGATGTTCAATTCTTACTTTTCTGTGATGATCTCAAGATCTTTCGCGAGATTCGCTCTTCTAACGACTACCAAATACTTCAAAGCGCTCTTCTTGACTTAAAACAATGGTTTGATAGTAATCTTTTAGAGGTTAATCCTTTGAAATGTAATGTAATATCTTTTACACGATCTAGCAGTCCTCACTTGTTTGACTATTCATTGAACTCCTATAGTATTCCTCGTTCCAATTGCGTCAGAGATCTTGGTGTCTTGTTTGATTCTCAGTTATCTTTCAACCCGCATATGGAGGCTATCTGTTCCAAAGCCTCAAAAATGCTGGGATTTATCTTCAGATCCACCAAGGACTTCCCTGACGTAACATCGTTTAAAATCCTCTACTGCTCTTTGGTGCGTAGTGTCCTAGAATTTTCCTCTACAGCTTGGAATCCGTCTTATGAGTTCTATTCTGCTCGGATGGAGTCCATTCAACATAAGGCCCTGAGAATCATGAGTAGAAAGCTTGGTTGTCCTGAGGAATCCTATGATTCTTTGGAACACCAACTCCGTTTACTTCCTCTAAAGAAAAGGAGAGAAATGTTTGATATGGTCTTCTTTTTTAATATTCTTCACTCCCACTTAACAGTTCCTGAACTCCTTTCGTCCATAAATATAAATGTACCTGGGCGTATGGCCACTCGTGCGCCACTCCCATTCAGACCTCCATTTGTTCGGACGAACTATTTACAGAACTCCCCAATGATCCGTTTTCAAAGGAATGCTAACACACTGAAAGACAGTATCGATTTCTTCTGTACTACTGTAACTTCCATCAAACAATTCTACCTTAACCATTGAACATCATCTTTTCCTTCTCTTTTTGACTTAATATTTTTTGTTTTTTTTTTTTTTTTTTTTTTTTTTTTTACATTGTTATATTTAAAATTATTTTTTGATAGTTAGGGTACAATTATAATTAGATAGTATAGGGTCCGCCCGTGTATTATATTAAAAAATAAATAAAATAAAACTATTTAAGACAAGGTGCAGCTTTAGTGGAAAATTTCCTTTTCACGAATTTTGCTGTGGTCTGTGTTCTAATATTAGCTTACATTAGCTTAGCCTCAACCATGGCAGGAATCGCAGAGTGTCAATATGATGGGGAAAATAACAGGTTAAAGTGGGGCTTATCCCGCCTATCTTTTTAATCTCAAAATATTGTGATTGTAAAACTTTTCAATATTCCCTACTATACTTGCGACTCAAAACGTCATGTACACCAAGCTGTAGGTACCAAGGGTGTGGTCCGAGGTCTAGGGTCTAGGAGTCTAGGGTCCTCGTTGTGGCCGCCTACAAAAAGTCAACATCAGTAGTTTTAAGAAGAAATGACCCCGTCGTGATATGACCATGGCAGTTGAAAGCGACGTTAACCCTTTCACTGTACATCCATGAATTAGTTGGAAAAAAAATATGAACCATGTTTTTTTGAGTTTGTTGGAGTCCATAGATGATGTTACCAAAAAAAAAAATTCTTAAAAGTGGTTCGAACCCCAAGATATGAGATGTCCCTGAGAAAGGACAAATGCAGTGCAGAGAAAAAAAATGAAATTTATAAGTTATCAGGAAAAACTTATAATTACACACAACACTTGGTTTATAAAACAAATAAACATCAAAATAATTTGAAGATAGAAAAAACTTGGCTTTTTTTGTTTTACTTAATTTTTTTAACTAAAAAAAATAGAAAATATGTGTGTGTTTGTATGTGGGGGGGGGGTGGGTGTGTGTGTGTGTGGGGGGGGTGTGTGTGTGTGGGGGGGGTTGTGTGTGTGTGTGGGGGGTGTGTGTGTGTGTGGAGGGGTGTGTGTGTGTGGGGGGGTGTGTTTGTGTGTGTGTGGGGGTGTGTGGGTGTGGGTGTGGGGGTGTGTGGGTGTGGGTGTGTGTGGATGTGTGTGGATAAGGTATGGAAAGAAAGGATTCATGGAACAAATGCCGACCCAAATACAATAAATATGTACTCACTTTACTGTTTCTTTGAATTTACTACCCTAAATACAGCTATTTAGTAGAAAAAATAAATAAACTCATCTGTACCAGAAAAATCCTCCCAGTGTATTAGTCCCTGCTGAGGGACACCCAACTTTACAATCAATTTACGGACTTGTAATTTTTTCCCCCTAAAAAAGCAATGTAATTACGTGAAATATAACTCTTTTACTTACCCAAATGAACTTCTAAAGCCAGCCTTTGCACTATTTTCGACCTCAAATTAAACTTTCAAAACAGTCAATTTTTCTAAATTTTCAAAACTGAAAAATCTTTTGTTTACAAACAGAAGTTCAAACTATAGACTAAACAGTTTTTACTGAAAAAATCGAGAGATAAGAGAACAAAGAAACAATTCCAAAAAGTACGGAAACAAAATCATAGAATGCAGCACTAGTATTTGCATAATCAATTGATGTCCCTGAGCAAGGACAAATTCAGTGAAAGGGTTAAACCCCACTTAAAAAAAAAAGAAGAAATGACCTACGCAGAATCGCAAATAGTGTGCTAGCCAAATAACTTTTCCAGAAAGACAGAAGAATATATTTATTTAGGTCAAACAGTACACGCGTGTGATAGATAAGATGGGAAGGAGGGGGAGAGAAATATAGGGATGGAGTGAGTGATGAGAGAGATTGAGAAAGATGAGAGAGAGAAGATAGATAAGAGAGAGGAGTTTCATTGCAAAATATTTATGCCATATCAAGATGCAAAATTTTATAAAATTCTATCGGTAATTTTATTTAAAAAATTCATAAAAAATAGTATAAAATGCTAAAAATTTGTTGAGATTGTGTAATTTATTTTTTAGCTGGTACTTTCAAAAAAGGAAAGATCCTTGCAAAATAATTTTGCTGAAAAAAAAAAAAAAAACAGAAAACTAAACATGAAGTAACCCTTGAAAGGAAATCCCTTTGGGTTATTGGTAGAATTAAATGGTAGAATTAAAATGACTTGGTCAATATTTGGCGGAAAAGTCTAGGAAGTACACTGCAGCCTTTCATCAAGCTTTCTGGTAACCTGAGGGCGAATAAAATTCCATGTGCAGACTATTGACATCACAAGTTCCTAGTAGTCAACTTTGTCTAGCGGAAGTAGTCAACTTTAATTTCAACAAAGACAAAGAGACAAGATAAAATATAAATATACCTATTGACACAAATTGTGCATCATTAAATATTTAGCCCCATTATTCCAGCAGTAAGCTCAAGACTCATTATTATGTGGTAAAAATTCCAAATGGACGATAACTTGTCATGTCCCGCTAGCATTCGAACCCACGACCTCTGGAATCTCTGGATTCACAGAGTGCCGCCTTTACCACTGAGCTACCGGGACAGACATAATATTCCTTTTCATTAGTACGTAACTTATTTCTAAAGGTTAGTTTCTCAAAACGATCAAGATTGTTTAGCTTTCATGTATTTTATAAAAATTTAGTTTCTTGGAATATGGTCTAAATAAAGCCTTATTTGACAGCGATGATTCTAATCAATACTCTTCATTATCTTTGTTTCAGGTAAGTTTGAATAGTGACCGACACGATTGATTTGAGACCTTTGAGCAGCAGTTCGTAAGTTATTATCATAATCACCGACCTCAGTAGCTTGATCGATAAGGCGGCGGATTTGTAACCTGGAGGTCGGTGGTTCAAGTCCTGGTTTCAGCGTAGATTAGTAAAGCGAGATTGAGTAGTTGTGATATCACGCAAGTGATTACACACAAATATGATAACTTTTAACTTCAACTTATTATTATAATCTAAAGAAACTGCCATTCTTCTTCATTTTTTCAAGATGAGTGTTTCACAGACGTTTTTTTTTTTTTCGTAACCATGAAACAGGAGCTACTGTAGACGCTTGTGGTCTGTGTTGTAGCCTGCCCATCCCGTAGTATGCCTCCCCTCTGATGGGACATAATAGGTCCCATTTATGTGCTGGTTCAACACGAGCGCACCGAAACCTATCCCTTACAAACAACTGTAACCATATTTTGAATACAATTTTTTGTCGGGGCCGGCGGTTCGAACCCCCACGTTAGTACATTGATTAAAAGTAAGTAAAAGCAGTAGCTCGATTAATAATGCAACGGAATTGACTGTGATCCAGGGCTTTGGTTAGTTGTGATATTACGATTGTGATTACCACAAATAATATGTGAAACTAGCGGGCTGTCGCCCGCTTTGCGGGCCGAGGCATGGCCGTGAAAGCAAAAAATGCTTTTTCGCCAATGCCAATGTTGTAGTGGGAATTTCGAAAAATCCCGTCTTATTGCACATCTAGACTATAAGACAGAGCTACCTACCAAATTTCAGCTTCCTAGGACTTACGGTTTGGGCTGTAGATCGATGATCAGTCAGTCAGTGGTCAGTCAGTGACTTTGACATTTATATATGAAGATACGACGAAGTAAAAACTCAACTTAATTCCATTCCGATTCTACATCCCCTACTGTTCGTATTCACCGTCCAATATCTCCGACACTGGCTATCTGCCCGTCTTGTCCCGTGCCAATGTTACGTGAGTGGAATGGTCAACACAATCCATGTATTGTTTATAACATAGCTTTTAGCCAGTCCAATGTTTCTGATTTGGACATGAGCTCGTATTCGGGTGCTTGTATTTGGTCTCCTCGGTTTGAAACCACTCGGGAGTGGGCGATTGTAGAGTCTGGTTCTCATACAATTTGGATCCGGAAATTTACATATTGAGAAGAATTCAACCGAGTGATGATAAAATTATTACTCATTCGTACGTATTTCAAGAACTTAAATATTGAAATTCTAAACTATGGTTCTAAAGTGCATTGGTAGTCAATTGGTTAACGCGCTAGTCTGCTAATCCAGGTAGCGTAGGGATCCGTTGGTCGAATCTCACACAGAACACGAATAAAATTATTCCTCATTTATTTGAGTTTGTGAGTGACCACATAATAGTAAGTCTCTGAGGTGGTAGAAATGCTTTTAGCATGAACCTAGCCTGGTGTTTACCTTCCACTAAAGTGTATTGTTATTATAATGGTCAAATTTGCTGTTGAACTTTTTAAACACACCTACTCTTTCAACACAAGTCACACAAGTCTAGTAAGATTTTATGGATGGCATATAAATATCTGTGCTATAGCCACAGAATAATTTTCAATCTAACTTTCAATCTAGAAAGTCTAGAATCTAGATTATTAGATTTATTAGTCCACTGCCGTAACGATAAGGTTTTTAGAAATGATGTTGTTCGTTTTTTATAGGTATAGTGTCACAGATAAACAGTCCAAATATATGCTACAAAATGAATCCGTGCGAATCAGAATTCACACACTGCGAAGAGAATGGCAAAGTGCAAACTTTTACCCGGGGAACACTATGACCTATTCCTCACTATGCGGATCTACAGAGTGAACGAAAAGTCCCAATTCTACCAAGTGATTTCATCATCATTGGGTGGCGTCATCGTGAAAGATGGTAGCCCGACGGTGGAGGAATGACTCAGCACTTCTACCACTGTCTTTACATAATTGACCAGGGCCCCCAGAACCAAGCCAATGCTAGTATACTCCCTGTTTATGGTCCCCCAGCCAAGTGATTGAGCATGAAAAAATACACTGATTTGATATATGTATATCACACTCTGGGTTTTAACACTTTTATCTCAAAAAAAAAGTCCATGATTCGGCGGGGTTGATCGCAGATCCGTTTGGTCAAATAAGTATCGAGTGAGGGGTCAATTGAGTAGAGTCGAGTATTGAATAAAAAAAATAGGGTATTCCATTTTAAAATCAAATTTGATGCCTTTTGTAGTCCGTCCCGGTAGCTCAGTGGTAAAGGCGGCACTCTGTGAATCCACAGAGGTCGTGGGTTCGAAACCCAGCCGGGACATGACAAGTTATCCTCCCATTTGGGATTTTCTCCACATAATAATATGTCTTGGGCTTACTGCTGGAATAATGGGACTTTAATAGTACTTATCGGGCAGTATAAATAAGGCGATATTATTATTATTATTATGTCTGTTTCACTACTTTTGAGACACCCTGTAGATATTTCGATTACGCCAAAAAATGGGCAAGTTCACGCTTAGAACTTCATGCATACATTCAAATATCTATCTTAACCCAGATGGGGCTGACGTCCTTCCAGAAGGACGTCCTTCTGGAAGGACGTCAGCCCCATCTGGTGAAAGGTACTACGTTGTGGAATTTTTCTAATTAATTCAGCTTGTTGAGGTTAGTTGGCGACACCTTAAGCTCTTTGTTTTGAGTCCGAGTGATAAGTTGACAACACTTATTTTGATTCAGGACTCAATTTATATCACTCCAAAAAAATAAAACAAAAAATTTCACCGCGTTATCTGGGTTAAAGCGTTAAAAAGATAAAATTCCGTCTCGGGATTTTTCGTTCACTCAGTATATCTGATACAGACCGGCAATATACCATAATATATACATAATTATAGCTACCTTCACGAAAGAAGAAATCGATAGGAGTCATAATAGACTCTGCATTCGTTTTTTCCTCCCCTTTTTATTGTATCTTAAACATGAGAGTGATGCTGGATATCCCGGCCCCACTAAGACTGCGTGAGGTTAATTTGAAACGTCTATTAAAAATCGGAGTGAAGCTGGCTATTTCCGGGGTGAGGTTAATTTGAGTAGCTGGTTAGTGAGTTTCTAGCGAATGGAGGGTAAAACCCCCATCCTCATAGTTGATAGCGACGTTTAAAAAAACATCAGAGTTAATTTGAGAGCGGGAGATTTTACCACGGAAACTTACATACCAAAAAAAAGGTGATATTTGTGTGTATATTTGTGTTAATCACAATCGTGATATTACAATTACACAAACTCACTTTACTAAACATTTGCCATACTTGAGAGTCGAACCACCGACCTCTATCTAGGTTACGTATTCGTCGCAATTTCTTTCAATCTACTAAGGTCGGTGAACTTATGTACCAACTACTCTCAAAAATATATCCGTGCTCTTATTGACCCCATCCAACAATATCATAGGCGTCAAGAGAGTTCGAAATTTTAGTGTGTAGTGGGCAGTTGAGCACCCATCTTAATATACAGGGTGATTCAGAAAAGTACCGTCAAACGTTAACCACATATTCTATGGGCTAGTTAAGGAGGGGTCAACTCTATAAAAGAAAGTGCGCAAATGCCTCCTAACGGAGGTACACGCCCCTTAAGGTGTTTTTAAAAAATCGAAATTTTCATTTTACGGCTTACCTATTTGGGATATCGCAATGTGGTAAAAAAATCACTCTCAATACTAGATAGCACCTTTCTTTTGGCACAAAATTTAACACTATTCTAATGTCAGGGGCGGTCTCAGGAGGGTCAGATGGTAGTAAAAAGGTTCTAACTTTTTAGTCGTTCCTTGTAATTGAATTTGGTTTTCACCCTATTAAAACGTCTGTCATTGTCTACAAAACTGTTCTGAATAATTTTTTTCTCAAACCAACACAAACCCTTGAAAATGGAAATTGAAGGGCTTAAGCCGAAATAAGATTTACAGCAAATGGTCCACATGGGCTCCTCTGGCTTCAATGCAGACCTCCATACGCCTTCGAAAAGATTGACGAACACGTTCAAATATTCCAGGTGTATTTCTTTGTTAAATAATGAATTGGCTGAAAATTCTTGTTCTAAAATTGTATGCTAGTTGCATAGGTTTCAAAACTTAATGCGGTTTTAAAATTTTCAATTTCAATTTTCAAGCGTTTGTGTTGGTTCGAGAAAAAAACTATTCAGAACATTTTTGTTGACAATGACAGACGTTTTAATAGGGTGAAAACCAAATTCAATTACAAGCAACGACTAAAAAGTTAAAACCTTTTTTCTACCATCTGACCCTCCTGAGACCGCCCCTGACATTGGAATGGTCATCATCGCTCTACAGCCCAAACCGTAAGTCCTAGGAAGCTGAAATTTGGTAGGTAGCTTTGTCTTATAGTCTAGATGTGCAATAAGACGGGATTTTTCGAAATTCCCACTACAACACCTGCCATTGGCGAAAAAGGATTTTTTGCTTTCACGGCCATGCCTCGGCCCGCAAAGCGGGCGACAGCCTGCTTGTTAAGTCATAACCTCGCAGACCGTAGCTGAACCTCAGTGACCTTACAAGAACTGGTTTCTTCGACGCCGGCATTAATACTCCAGTGGCAGTAAGAGTTGTGGCAAAATTATTGGAAGACACCTCAGTATTTTTTATGTTGGATGCAAGTCCAATGTCATCGATGAGATGGTTTATGTAGGTGACAATATCTCCTGAAGTGGCCTTGCCGAGTGTTATGCATGTGCAGTTGTGCAGCATGTGTCATTAACAGTAACTGGGTGGTTTATTTGCTCACGATAGCACGATCTGTTTGGCTGGTTGGGTGGAAGAGATTGCCATAGGCAATAACCCCGCCCTTTAGTTAGGACATGTGTAATTGTGTATACTCGTATTTGTTTATTTTTTTCCTGTTTACATTACTTTTGTCAATTTTGTATTTTAATTTTTACCATTATTTATTTGTATACAATGTTCTTCTAATAAAGAGTTTCATAATAATAATCTGTTAAGAGCGATGGTATAGATATGAGAGTGACGTCAGTACGAGTGGTGCAGTTATTGAATGGCCGAGAGAGGCCAAATTAAAAGCCATTAACAGCAACTGTTTGACTTATTAGCTCACGATAGCACGATCTGTTCAGAATCTATTAATTTATACAAGGTTTACCTCCAGATTTAAAACCAAGAATTTTCATAATTTTTCTTTCTGACCCATAGAAGCTAACCCATTAGTTTCTATGGGTCAGAGAGAAACGCGTTGACTTTCATCACGTTTCTTATTTAACACTAGATTTTTTTCACTATTATGATGGAAATTGGGGATTGAAATTCTATCTTCAGTGGTACCTACTACTCACTACCTACCGATAGCGTTTCATTTTTCTTCGAAATTTTGATGATACGAAGTTTTCATCGTTGTCAATTTCATACGTTGCGTCGCGTCGATTTAAATCTGTTACCAAAAGTAATACCAAGAGTTGGCGTTAGGAAGGGCATCTGACCAACGAAAATTGACCAACCTCAACCATAAAGTTGAACAACGTCGACCCTGCTCAAGCAGTATAAGACAGAGTAAAAGAAGAAGACCAAGAGTAATAATATTCAAATAAAATATGAACATAACAAAATCCACTTACCTTAACTTCACTATTACTTACTTTCATAAACATTATTGAAACCACGCTTTACCTAATCTTGCTACCGGGGCTAATCTTTTCAGCTGTCTATCGACATGCTTGTCATATCAATCTGCTTCAATCCAAAATATCCTTACTATCTCTTACATAATATTTACTACTTACACTTATACTTTAAATCTTATGACATACATGTATGTATGTATTTATATTTATTAAATTTTACAGATATAACATGGAAGTCAATTGTTCTGATGGTAACATTCCCAATACACTTATACTGCTTGTTCAGGTTATAAACAGGTAGCTTTTGGATAATCCACAGTTGTAACTGCCTCTTTCATCATATTATATTGTTCAAGTGCGTGGTTGGGTTATTCCATATTTTGTTACTGTCTCTTGTCTCTACCATATTGGTACTTGGTTTTACAATCATCATTCCTGTTACTCAATAACTTTCACCCTCAACCTGTCCTTTAATGTCGTTGATGTTGTACTTTCTCCTGATTGGTTTTGGTTTTTTTTTCTTTCTTTCTTTTTTAAGCTTGAGCATCACTGCACTTAAGTATGTCACCGACCTCACTAGCTTGATCGATAAGGCGGCGGACTTGTAACCTGGAGGTCGGTGGTTCAAGTCCCGGTTTCATCGTAGATTTTTGTAAAGCTAGTTTGAGTAGTTGTGATACCACGAAAATGATTAGCTTGATCGATAAGGCGGCGGACTTGTAACCTGAAGGTCGGTGGTTCTAGTCCCGGTTTCAGCGTAGATTTAGTAAAGCGAGTTTGAGTAGTTGCGATAACACGAAAGTGATTAACCCAGTCATGTCTCCAGATAATTGTTTAATAAGTATAATTACATAATGTAAATATTACTTCCAATAAAGTATTAGAAATTGGAAGCATTGTGTTGCTTTTTTATAGTGTTAAAGTAATGGGACTCACTGTTTCGAGCTGAGAGTCTATTTCATATTTATGTATACGTATACTAATAAGTACTTTTGTTTTTAGTTATTCGATTTAAGCAGTGGGTTTGTAACCTGGAAGTCGGTGACTTGATTCCCGAGTAAACCGAATTTCACTCATGTGGTTTGAGTGATAGTGATATCAGTTTTCAGTCTCGAGTGCTTGAAAATATTATGCTAACACTGATAACTCTCATTTAAATCAAACATATCGGCTGAGGTGTGAAGAATGTCCTTTACAAAGAAAGAGACATCATTCCCCTTAAACAAAAAGGTGTCTCTGATCTACTAACTCCGATATAGTAGTCTCGGAGATTGATACGAGAGAGTAAAAACAGCGTGCTCGGAAACATCTTTCTCGGGGTGTACTGCGGGAATGGATTGAAACTCTCCCGGAGAATGTTTAACCAACTTACTCGGAACCTATCCCGGATCTATGCCCGAGCTAATTCGGGACAAGATCCGAGCTAACTCGTCCCGAGTACATGTTCTCGGAACCGTCTCCGAACGAGATCCGGAACACTGTGGCAACACCGGAAATTGAAAGTAAAATTTGCAAAACATTTTCTAAATCGAGTGAATTCTGCAATTTGAATAAATTAATTAGTTTTCCTGAGATAATTAGTAAAACTCAAATACATAAAAGGTAAAGATATTTTATACAGTATTTTGAGAAACTACCGTCAATATTATGTGTAATCTCATTCCTAAGATAAAGTAATTTCGCATCAGTGACTTCTGCTCATCCAAATAAGTGATTTAATAAAACTTGTTTTAAGTAATTTAAGTAATGGTCAATATGTCTGCAAACATAATATCTTTTTAAACTGGACCTAGCATTTAAAATTACTATGATCTATGGAGGAAATCCACATGATATTTTCCACCTGTTTACATGTATTGTGCATCCAATCCAACATAGCTTCAACCTGAAGAAACCTATTCAAGCTGCCTCCCTCCTCAAATATATTGAACCTGACATGGGATAAGTGAAAGTGACTACAAATTGATGATTTAACAATATAATTATATCTAACAATTTCTGATAAAAGTCCAACAAGTTGACTCTTCTAAAGTTCCTACATCATAGTTTTAGGGTGTAACTAAAAAGAAATTTTTCTCTACTTTAAAAAGTTTACTGTTCTAAAGTGTACCAATTTCCATGCATTAATCATAAGTGAGTTTTACACTCCAATTAGTGGGGTAAGCAATATCTAAACAATATCTTACATTTTACATTGTTTTATAGTCAAACCAGGATATGTATGTGGAAATGCTGGAGATTAACCTGTTCCAGATATTCCACTTAATCAGAATCACACTCTTGACAGGTGTCTGACTGGGGGATTTTAAACAGGGAAAAGACCAGTGTTTTGCTAGACAACTATGAACAGAGAACTGACTAGCTAAAGGCTTTTTAATAGGTTCACATTATTGAAGATTTGACTATACTGTTCCATAATCAATAGATCCTGTGTTCAATTCACAGTTTTTTTTTCTTTCAAACAGCAATTCTGTTCCCTTTAAAAATGAGGCATTTCTAGCCCTTATCAGGCTAAGTGAGGTTAATGTGGGTAGCTGGGACTATTCCCAGTAAATTCAGTATACAACCCCCATTTTTATTTTAAATAAATAAATCTGTTCTCCGAAGATGTGAGGCTGGTATATCTAGCCCTACTCAGGCTGAGTGAGGTGAATGTGGGTATCTGGTACTGTTCCCATTAAATTCAGAATGAAATTCCCATCCTCACTATCTCAAATCAGGACAGGGGTTTTTCATGAACCAGCTATAACATAAAAAAAAAAAAAAAAAAATATTGTAAGTTTAGAAGAAGTATTAAATGTTACAAATTTAGACAGTTTTTTTACTTGTAATAAGTACATTTTTTACTATAATGTGTTCATTAATTTTAATTTTTAAAACAGTAGCTTGCATTATTCAGGATTTGACTACTCCCCGTAATCTAAAGATTTTGGTTCATTTTTGTTGTTGTGAAACAGATAATTCTCCTTCTTTAGAAAATATGAGGCTGACATGTGTATACACAGCCTTTATCAGGCTGGGTGAGGTTAATGTGGCTACCTGGTACTATTCCCAGTAAATTCAGAATAAAATGGCCCAACCCAGGCTCGGTGAGCTTAATGTGGGTAACAGGTTTGTGAGTTTCCTGCAAATGAGGGTAAAACCTTGGTCATGATATGACTATGCAATTGAGGTTAAACCCACTTTAATCAAACAAAAAAAAAATCTGGAAGACTGTTCTTTTTTTTATGAATGCCATATTATAGTCAAAATTCTCTCTGGGTTCTATTTCCTAATTTCATCTTTAATAATCTCAACTTCTGTTCTGGTATTCTTTGTCTTCAGGCAGCCTGCTGCTGGGCAGGAAGATGGCATTTCAGCACATCTCTCTCTTAATTACCTATATGTATAATAGATTTAGATTAATTAAGTCCACTTGGCTTAATTTATCTGCTGATTCTATGTATTATATTCTGTTTGTTTCATGTTTTTGTTTGTTACATATTTTTGCTTTTAATTCTGTTACCATGAAAATGGAAAAATATAAAACTTTAAAACACAAATTGTCTTCTTATTTATTAATGTTAGCATTTCATCAACAGCTTTTCATCATTGTAGAACCAAATTGCCTTGAAATAGTATATTTTTCATCAAATCCAAATTAATTTTAAAAATTTCCTGTGAAATCACAATTTTCAAATTTTTCCGGGCAATGGCGGTGGTATGAAATTCAATATGGAGCCCCTTAATTATTAATTAGGTATTAAATTTCCAAAACCTTGTAAAAATAAGCTTAATAAAATGCTCAGGGGGAGGAAATAGTAAGCTTATAAAAGTGTTTCTAAAATGTTAAGCCTTGTCAAAATAAGCTTTATAAAATGTTTGAATCTTGTCAAAATAAGTGTTTTTAAAATCTTTTTAAACACCCTCTGTGGCCGTCTGGGTAGTCTGCTGTGACTAAAGATAGAGATACTTTTAAGATGTGAACTTATGTGATACTTTTATTTTCATGTCAATTTTTTTTCTAATGTTTCTAAATTGATTGCATAAATATATTGATACCTTAGATTCCTTGGGTCAAATAAGCATGGATTATCTCTATCAACTAGGGGTCAGAAATGGACCCTAACTGAGTTAGAACTGACTTAAACTCGAAAAATTAATATTAAAAATTGAATTCGTATCCAATGTCCTATACATATGTCCTAACTAAAGGGCGGGGTTATTGCCTATGGCAATCTCTTTATTCCAATTGTTTCTAGTCTCTTATTGGGATTTTTCATTCTTTAAGGTGTATTCTTCTTTTTTTACTTTCCTTATCCTATAATAAGGAAAGTATTGTATTCGTCGAAAATTTGACCTACCCAGTTTTTAACATTTCTGGACGAATCATAGCCTCAGGATACCAAAAAAGTTGTTTTCAGCCATTGGTCCGTGCGTCTGTCTGTCTGTCTGTCTGTCTGTCTGTCTGTCTGTGTGTGTGTGTGTGTGTAAACAGGATATCTCAAGAACGGTACGAGCTAGAGACTTGAAAATTGGTATGCAAATTAATTTCATACACCAGACGAACCACGAAACTTTTGGTTGAAATCGGCCGCAAGATGCGGCCGCAAGGCCGCAAATATTGGCCGCAACCGCCGCTTCTTAGAATTGGTTAAAGATACAAAAAAAGTTAGAGAACAACATTTTCTCGGATTAAAAAAATAATAGGGGTTTACTCTGATCATTTTTTTGATATCTTGAACTTTTTGGAACCCGGCCCCAATTTACCGGTATTTTGGGGGGACCCGCTTGGACTAACTTTTTTATTATTCACCCTAGATGAGGGTTGCGACATATCAAATCCGATGATTTTGAGGTGCTGATTACGAATTTGGCACTGAATTTTAACTATCTTATACCGTTGAGTCACCAGTGGCGGATTTTGACTTCTTTTTGGGGGATAAGGAAAGTCGTGTGATGTTTACACCAGATTTTTTTTGTTTTGTTCTTAATTATTTTATTTTAAATTTCACAATAAAAAAAATGTTCTATTATAAAAATGTGTCGTATTATTTTTAGGTGGTTTTACAGCTAAAATTCCCAGGGTATTTAAAACGGTCTGTGGTCTAGAAGAGACAGTCCCCGAGAATGTTCTCGGAGACGGTTCCGAGAAGGCTCGGAGACAGTCCCCGAGAATGTTCTCGGAGACGGTTCCGAGAAGGCTCGGAGACGGTCCCCGAGAATGATCTCGGAGACAGTTCCCGAGACCGATCTTGGAGCAATCTCGAGCACCAGCAATCGACGCTATACGGTGCGGACGTAGACTGTCCCGCAGCAGTCTCCGAACGGTCTCCTAGGTGTCTCCGATATCATTTTTTGGGATCCGAGACAGGACGATACAATCTCGTTCCTAGATCTCGGAGATGGTTCCGAGACTGTTTTTTGTTTAAGGGGTTATTTGGTGAAAGATGATTTTCATGAACTGAACAGTCAGTATTTTAGCATTCGTTTGGGATTACCTTTTTTTTTACTTTTCCGCTACGATGGGCGAGAAGAGACACTAATGATGAAATAATGTATATTTATTTTAGTTCTTTTTACAATTTTTGTGGCTCTCTCCCTAAGGACAAAAAATTCTATTACAGTCGAAATTGAATTTAAGAATACTCAAGGGATCGGAAATTATCACAGGCTACACTGCGCAGTGGTTGGTTGAAATTACCACTAGAGGACTTGTTAAGGTATAGTGTCCACTTTGATTAATCTAATCCCGTTTCATAATGCGGCCCTAACTATAAGTAAGCGAGCTTGGGAGTTGGGAATAACATTTTCTAAAAGAAAATATGTATCTACATATGAAAAATATACATATTATGCAATATGGTCCGTGGTATCTCTGGAATGAAAGGCTACCATACAGGTTCTTCGAGTTTGAAAGAAGAATTTTATTCTCTTCTTGAATATCGCAACCACGACAATCATGTGGGATTCCTGTCTCCTCGTATTTCTGAGCTTCACATTGTTCTTTCCTCCTCTCTGGCAATATCCTTGTCTTCATCTTTTTGTTTTATTTGATCACCATGACCTGCTTCATCATCTTTTGAATGATGCTCATTGCTGATGTTGTTCTGCTAGCGGCGAGAGGTACACCAAATTATTGTTGTGTATTCTCATTAGTATGTTAGTTATACATACTATTACTTATTAGTATTAGTAGGTACTGAGCCGACCTTCGTGGCTCAGTGGTTAAGAGCATTGGTTGTTGACCCGGAGGTTGCGGGTTCGAATCCCGGAGGTTCGGGTTCGAATCCCGGCCGGAGCGGAAAATTCTGGCCGAGATTTTTCTGTTTCCGGAATACTATTACTTATATTAATTAGGTAATAATATAGTATCTAATGTATCATGTTCGTGACAGTGTGCTCCTTTCCTTATTTAGCACTTTTGGCTGGACCAGCAGCTCATGGTCTTAAATTATTTCCCATTACCACACCGTTGTATTTGCCATCTTTAGTTCTTATCTCTTTCTCTCTTTCTCTCTCTCTCTCTCTCTCTCTCTCCCTCTCCCTCTCCCTCTCCCTCTCCCTCTCCCCCCCCCCCCCCCCCTCCCTCTGTCTCCCTTTTATTCCTGTTTTTCTCATCATTGTCATCTTTTTTTTGTTCTCATGTTCATGAATTTTTATTTTTTTCATTATTATTTTCATCTCTCAGTCCATTCTCTTCTATTCTTCAGTCATTCTCTTCTATACTGTCTTTTCTTTTCTCCAAATGCTATTTTTTTCCTATCTTTTCTTTAACCCATTGCTTTTATTGCTACTTCTTCCACCTTTTCTCTGTTCTGTATTCTATCTCATCTTTATTACAACATCTTTGTATCGTCTCGTCTTTCTTGGAACTCTGTGTTTGTCATTGGTGAAATATTTGAGCTAAGTTGTCTCACACGGTAGGGTGAGTGAGCCAGACAGAGATAAATAATAAAATAATATATATACATTCTCTTCATGACAATTTATGTGTAGGGTGTTTCATTAAAGGTGCCTATATTTTAACCACGTGTTATATGGACCATTTTAGTGACGGGTCAAGTCTAAAACAAAAAGGGCGAAAAAGTGTGGCCTATTTTCTTTCAGTTAACCCTCCTGTGGCTGCCCCTGAGAGATCAATGACCTCGATTCCCACATTAAAATGACGGCGTCATTTTGTATTGGGAGATGACTTTTTTCTGCGTTTCAATAACTCTTGGATCACTTTTAAAGAACCATCGCACTTTTTGTTATAGACTTGACCCCCCTCAAATGGTTCATACAACACGTGGTTAAAATAAATAAATGCACAATTTTCTGAAACACCCTGTATACATATACAATATACATGAATATATGCATTTTTTCACCATAGGGAAACTTTGAGACAAAAAAACAAGAGCTTGTTTCTGCAAGAAAATGTTTATGCGGGCCATTATTTATGTTATTATTATTTTTTATTTTTTTTGAGTTTCTTGAGATGATGATGACCAACAAATTATTTATATTTCCTCTTTACTGATAACATTTTTTTTAATCATAATTTTACTTTACAAAGTACCATAATTATATTTTTAAAGTGATTAATTAATAACTGGATGAGTCATCTCTTTGAATTATTCCGTTTATGGCTTGATTTCTGTGACCTTTAGCGATAAGAGGGTGTGAGCAACAAGATTTTCATTTATTTATTAGTGATAACACGTTTTTATCTCTACTAGAGATAAAAAACGTGTTATCACTTTTACCCAACACAAATTTCTAAAGATAACAGAATGATTCATGGAATACACTGACGTATTAACAGACATCCCTTACATCAACTTATTTTGGGAGAGGGCCGTTGGGCATTAATATAATTGTCATAGATTCTGATCAGAGATACTGCACTGGTAGTCAAGTGGTTAACGCGCTAGTCTGGTAATCACTTTTTTAGCTCTACCTTCATTCCGGCCCAACCCAGGCTGAATGAGGTTACTGTGGGAATGTTCCATTTCTCAATATTATAATATCGAATACCTATAGCAGTTGAATCTAGTTTAAGAAGATCTGCATTATGCATAAACTCTCTAAAGAAATGAGACACCTCACTCATTATAAAAGCTATAACCTATATCGCCTCAGAAATAAAGGAAAAGATTTCAAGAAGAAACTTTCCTTTCTACGAGAGAACATTTCATTATTCAGACCACAATTTAGATGTCGACAACAAAAGGTCGAGTTCTCGTCACAGCATCATAAAATATACAATAATATTATGCTTTACTGATAAACATAACCGGTATTTCAGTAAAAAAAAATATACAGGGTGATAGAGAAATGCCTTTGTGGTATTCTTAGAGCATTTCAGGCATCACTTAAAGATTTTTAAATATATTTTTTGTAGTTTAAATGGTTCGGTGGAAGAGCTCACTCCAGTGAGTATCCTGTCATAAAAAAAAGAAAGCCAAAAAAAAAGAAGAAAAAATATACCTAGTTGAAGTTGTCATTATTATTTGTGTTGATCTCAGTCGTGATCTCACAAGAATTATACTCAGTCTTGCTTTACTAAATTTTGTTATTCCTGGAACTTGAACCACCGACCTCCAGATAATACCAGATTACGCCGCCTTATCGTTCGTTTCAACGATTATGTAGACACTGGTGGCGTCGAATTCAGGCTCAATATGATTTTCGGCAATGCCTCATTCTGTTGAGTGAGGTTAGGAAAAATAAAAATAGGGGCATGCCTCGGGCCGTAACTAGCAGGACTTTTGAATCACCCTGTATTTTGTACAATAATAGTGGGTGAGACCAACTGAATGTTGGATCAGTGAGAAGATGGCTACCTTTTTAGCTTCACTTTTACTCTTTATCACTATCGGACCAAACTTTAAAAAAAACTTTTTTTTTTTTTTTATCCAGTACGCCATTTTTTCTATCTTGGATTTGATCCAAAAAAATTGGTTTACCACCAGAAACTTTTGCGCATCATGAAACTGACATCGTGCATTGTAAAGCTTGGCTTGTAGTTTCAGAGTCAGCCACGTCGACAGCACGTTAGATACACTTTAGTTGATAGTAAACAACGTCCAGTAATACCATTCAAATTCGATCCCTCGTAATGCTGGCTATTACCGGGCCCACTCAGGTTGGGTGATGTTAATTTGAATAGCTTGTGAGTTTCCAGCGAATGGTATGTAAAACCCCCGTCGTGAAATGACCATACAGTTGAAAGCGACGTTTAATATACCTATGTTTCAAAGAAAAGCCTACTATACAAGATATAACATAGCTCTCTACAAGATATATAACTGCAGTTATAAGATCACTTATCAACTTCCTGTTGTTATTTAAATTAAAAAAATACCATAGTCTGGGTTCGGTTAATTTATTTCGGTTTGTTTTGACCTAGACAACAGGAATGGCTTTACCTAAACTTAAGCTAATGTAACCTAATGTAATTTTGCCTAATACGTACGTGTCTAATTTGTAATGAAAAAATAAAACAATATAACAGTTTGGTCGTTTACAAGTATGTACTTTTGCTGGTATCTACTCGTATATTTAATTACAGGTGTAAAACCTTATCAGCAACTATAAGTTAGAGCTATTGTCGGTTCCGGTGGCTTAGTGGTAAAGGCGACACTCTGTGAATCCAGAGTTTCAAGAGGTCGCGGGTTCGAAAACCAACCGGGACATGACAAGTTATTCTCCCCTTTGGGATTTTTACCACATAATAATACGTATTGACTACTGAGCTTACTCCTGGAATAATGGGACTTAGTAGTCGTAATCGGGCAATATAAATAAGGCGATATTATTAATACTATTATTATTTTAGTGGAAATTTTTGAACTGCCAGGTAAAAGATAATATTTTAACGGAGGTTCAGACGAGTATTGTAAGTACATGTCATATAATTGTGTACAGTTATGCATAGTGAGTCATTAAATTAACAGCAGTTCACGAAAAAAATTGTGTGTGGGTAGGTAGTTACTATATTATTTGGTTGTGCTTCTATCATTCTAGCACATAATACAAATTTCCTACATGGCAGTAGTCACCGTGGTTGCCGGAAGATGCGGGTTTGAATCCCGGACAGATCGGAAAATTCTGAACTTAAGCGTTTCCGGAATAGCATGGATGTTAGGTTAAAGTGTCCTGAAGTAATGCGAAAGCGGTTCCGGGGCACAACTATCAACAAAAAAAAGATATGGGTAACTAGATATAATATAGGTATCTGTTCTACATATTATTCATAATGTATACCTATATTTATAATTACTAACTAGTATATACAAGCACAGAGTTCTGTTATTTTCTAATGAGGAAAAAGGAGTGCAGCGTTTTTGTGCTGCTCTAAGCAGGTGCCTATGACAAAAGGTGCTTGGCGTGGAATTTATGTCAAGTGGCTTCCTTCATTCATTCCTGTGTCCCATATTTCCATAAGAGGGGTTACCTTCTACCCCCGTCCCACGTGTACATCGGAAAAATACTCAGTCTTGTCCCATAAAATAAGAGTGGCTACCTTCCCCCGTGTCCCACAATAGGTTTACATGCCCCAATTGCCCCATATGTACATCATATGTATATAAAATATTGGTTATGTCCCATAAGAGAGCCTTTCACCTGCTTCCATAAGAATGAATAGTGCATAAAAGGATTGGGTGGAAGAGATTGCCACAGGCAATAACCCCGCCCTTTAGGTAGGACATTTCTCTCTTTTTTTCCTTCTTGTATATTTGTTTAATCTTTTTGTTTTTCTTTATATTTCATTGTGTTCTACTGTATATATATTTTTTTCTACCTAATAAAGCTTCAAAAAAAATATCTTCCTGTCCCCTATTGACAATTGTACATGATTGTTTTCCACTCTTCTTCTTTTACTCTGTCTTATCCCGCTCAAGCAGGGTCGACGTTGTTCAACCTCATGGTTGAGGTTGGTTGGTTTTGGCACATTTTTTTTACGGCTGGATGCCCTTCCTAACGCCAACGATTCTATATTTGATTTAACGTCCTGGATTGGGACGGGGGTTTTACCCTCCCTTCGCTGGGAATTGTACCAGCTACCCACATTCACCTCACCTAGGCTGGGTAGTGCCGGAAATGCCAGCCTCACATGTACGGAGGGAACAGAATTTTCTGTGTGAAAAGTCTGCTCCGACCGGGGATTGAACTCAGGATCTCTGTACTACGGGCAGTAGTCACAACCAATTGTCTTCCACTACTGTCGTGTAATACCATAAATACCCATAATTGTTCTTCCTGGTTCAGGAAAAATAATTGAGATCTGATATTTAAGAAAATCCTAAGTATTGGACGTTTGTGTTTGTGTCTGTAAACGTTTGTGTTTGTGTCTGTAGAAGAAAGAAAAAAAAATCTTATCTTATATTTTGTTAATATTGTAAATTGGTTATGTACCGTAAAATATACAATACCTAACGGTATTATTATTATTATTATTATTAAAATGTGCAAAAATAAGGTCTTCAACTTAACGATACAGAACGGCATACTACTATTCAAAATAAATTTAAAGAAAATCGGTTAAAAAGTATTTAGTATAGTTATACAACGTGAATTAATCACAAGGAAGTATTGTGTCCAGAATTGGCAGTGTATTTTCCCTTAAAAAGAGTTGAATTGGACTTGGAATTTGTTCTCTTAAATCGAGGATCTCTTATGTACAGTTCTCTTATATCCAGGTTCCACTGTATTTCATATTAACATTTCTAATCTCTCGTTCTCTTTCTTCTCGTCCCCAGGAAAGTCAAAAGCTCAGCAAAGTCAACGTGACAATATACTACGAAGCCCTGTGTGGCGACAGCGCCAAGTTCGTCACAACGCAGGTGTACCCCCTCATTGCTAACCAGAGCAGCTCCATTGCTCACTACCTCAATGTCACCTTTGTGCCGTTTGGCAAGTCCAAGGTAAGTTTTGTCACAACCCAGATATATGTAAATGTAAAATCATGTAAAAATTTACAATAAATAAAGAGGTGCTATATTACTGCTATATTAAACTGTTAGCGTAATGGAGCTTCTTGTCTCGAGCCGACAGTCTAAATAAAGCACTACTATACTATGTACCTACCCAATCAATCAGAGCAATGTGCAATTAGTTCCGCGAAATTTCTAATATTAGAAATCGGAAGTATTGTGTTCGTTTTTGTAAAGTCAAAAAGTCCAAGTTCTCATAATGGTTGGGTGGAAGAGATTGCCAAAGGCAATAACCTTTAGTTAGGACATATATTTTGAATATATTTATTTATATACTCCGGTTCTTGTAGGATCACCGATGTTAAGCAACGTCCAGCGAGGTGAAGATGCTGTCATTCCGGCCCAACCCGGGCTGGGTGAGGTCAATGGTCAATGTAGGTAACAGGTTTGTAAGTTTCCTGCGAATGGAGGGTAAAACCCCGTCGTGTATGACCATGCAGTTTAAAAACGACGTTAAACTCTTATAAAACAAAGTTAGAGACCACCACTACCAGCTGTAGCTGTAGCCAAGCCAGCTAAAATAACTACGATCACGTCGTTTTGTACAAATCTGAAAGCTAATTTCTACTGCACGAGTATTATGTACGCGCAATTCTACTTTTTGGATTGAAAGCATCCACCATTCTACGGCATACCTGATAAACCCAGCACAGGCATAACAAGACCTGTTGAACTTTTCAGCAAATAGTGCAGCAGCCAGGCTGTCTGGTATGGTTGGGAATAGGATTTCAGAAAACGTGAGAGAATAGCTTCGGCTAATTACTCCGGACACGAAGCAGTATACTATTTCTTGAGAAAGTAGAAAATAGATAGGTATTCCAAGTGTTGCTCAAAAAATCATTTAAAATTTTAACCATCATTTAAAACCATCGACCAATTTCTGAATATATTTAAAATATATGTAAAAAAAAGAAGAAAAAAATTGAACACAATTATTTAAAAAAAAATAGATAGGTATTATTATTTAAATTTTAGTATTTTTTATTATTATTATAGTTTCTTTGAATATTGTCAATAACATGCCCAACTTCGTTTTAAGAACAATTAACAACGAGGAAATTATATACAAAAAAAATACAGGACAACATAAATTTATAATTATTTACAATTGTTTGGTAATCCGAGGCGAAGTTAACGCCTCAGGCATTCTCTACCACTTAACACTTATTTGCCACTTCTCGCCCTATGTGTAAAAGCGAGGGCGGATCAAGAAGTACCCGTGTTTGAAAAAAGAGTGCGAGATACTTACATTTTTGGGTTCTATTTTTCGACGTAGTCTCCTTTCAAGGCTACACACTTCTTCCAGCGATCCTGCCACTTTTTTAGCCCTTCCAAAAAGTAGCTCCCTTCGAACTCCTCAAAATAGCCCTTTGTCTGGCTTATGACGTCATCATTTGAGCTGAACCTCTTTCCACCGAGCCAAACTTTCAAGTTAGGAAACAAAAAATAAGGTGAGTAAGGTGGGTGTGGCAATAATTCGTATCCAAGTTGATGGATTTTAGCAGCAACAATTCCAGATGAGTGAGCTGGTGCATTGTCATGGTGAAACAAGACTTTCTTTCTCGCCAAATGGGGGCGTGTCTCCTTCAATTTTGCATCAAATCGTGTCAATAACTCACTATAATATGCAGCAGTTATTGTTTATCCTTTTTCCAAGAAGTCAATAAGAATAATTCCCTTTGCATCCCAAAAAACGGTAGCCATGACTTTTCCGACCGATTGGACCGATTTCGCCTTCTTTGGGGCAGATTCTCCAAACAAAGTCCATTCTTTTGACTGCTGTTTGGTTTCTGGGGTATAGTGATGTATCCAGGTTTCATCAACGGTCACAACTCGACGCAAAAAATCATCTGGATTGCGATTGAAGAGTTCTAAACTAGCCTTTGAACAATTCAGCCGAATTCGTTTGTTGTCAATTGTGAGCAATCGCGGCACCCATCGCGCCGATAGTTTTCTCATGCCCAGCTTATCATGAAGGATTTTAAAAACAGTTCCATATGAAATGCCCACACTCTCAGCTACTTCACGCACTTTTGTTCGGCGATCTTTGCAAATCATATCATGCACTTTTTCCACGACTTCCTCGGTACACACGTCTTCTGGGCGTCCTGGGCGGTCCTCGTCAAAAATGCTTGTGCGCCCTCGTTTAAATTCATTAAACCAAAAGCGAACAGTGGTCATAGAAGGTGAAGAGCTCCCGTACACAGCATCTAACTTTAATTTTATCTCATCACATTTTTTCCCGTCCAAAAAAAGGAATCGAATAACTGCTCGGTACTGTTCTTTTTCCATATCACTCAACTAAACGCAACACAACAACTTCAAGTGACCGATAAATGAAAACTAAGAGAGTAATCAGTTTCAAACTTTGGATGTGGTCATTTGAGATGTCGTTCCATCAACAAGTATCAACAAGTTTCACCAATGATGTAACATGTCCCTAAACACGGGTACTTATTGACCTACCTACGTAGTTATTAGAGTACTCTGTGTATCTTTCGTGAGAAACAGTATACAGCAAATGTCTTACTCAAAAGTATCTAGCTTTTACTTTTCCTGAGAAACAGTTTATTCTGATAACCATAAATTTCTCGATTATTACTTGAGAGATAGCATGCAATGAACAGGTTGAATAGGGCGTACTTATTAATCCGCCTATCAAGCCCTGACGTAAGTTATGGCCTGTCTCCCCGGTATGAATTACAGTTCCGTTCGGAGCTCCTCCGTTTTGAAGTCCTACTTATAACTAGTGGTTCTGTGAACTGTAAACCTCACACAAATTCAAATATGGCATTATAATTTTATTTATTTATTTACACTTTATTGATAGGACATATCTTAATATATAAATGTCAAAGACACTCACTGACCACTGACCACTGACTGATCATCGCTCTACAGCCCAAACCGTAAGTCCTAGGAAGCTGAAATTTGGTAGGTAGCTTTGTCTTATAGTCTAGATGTGCAATAAGACGGGGTTTTTCGAAATTCCCACTACAATACCTGCCATTGGCGAAAAAGGATTTTTTGCTTTCACGGCCATGCCTCGGCCCGCAAAGCGGGCGACAGCCTGCTTGTAATATATAAATGTCAAAGTCACTGACTGACCACTCACTGACTGATCATCGCTCTACAGCCCAAACCGTAAGTCCTAGGAAGCTGAAATTTGGTGGGTAGCTTTGTCTTATAGTCTAGATGTGCAATAAGACGGGATTTTTCGAAATTCCCAATACAACACCTGCCATTGGCGAAAAAGGATTTTTTGCTTTCACGGCCATGCCTCGGCCCGCAAAGCGGGCGACAGCCCGCTAGTATTATATACAATACAAATTATTAGATACAAATTAAAATACAATATAATAGAAGAAAAAAAAAAAATAAAGAACAAAAAATAAATATATACATAATATATGTCCTAACTAAAGGGCGGGGTTATTGCCTTAGGCAATCTCTTCCACCCAACCCTTTCTCTTCCACCCCTGTTCAATCGAGTATGGGAACATCGAGACCTTTCATTCAATACCCCACTCGATAGGTTTTAATTGAAAAAAGCCAAATCGTCCAGTAAAAAAAAGCATAGCATAGGTAGTCGATGAGGTTACAGCGCTCGGCCCATGTCGCGTTGAATGCAACGGTTCTCGTAGGATCACCGAAGTTAAGCAACGTCCAGCGGGGTGAAGACGTCGTGATGCTGGCAATCCGGCCCAACCCAGGCTGGATGAGGTTAATGAGGGTAGTAGATTTGTGAGTTTCCTGCGAATGGAGTGTAACATCCCCTTCGTGATATCACCATGCAGTTGAAAGCGACGTTAAACCCAAATTTAAAAAAAAAAACATATCAAAGTTATTAATGAATGCAAAGAATACAATACATTTGTTATCATTATTATTAATAAAAATATTACCGCCTTATTTATACTGCCCGATTAGGACTATTAAGTTCCATTATTCCAGCAGTAAGTCGAAGACATATATTATTATGTGGTAAAAATCCCAAATGGGAGTATAACTTGTCATGTCCCGGCTGGGTTTCAAACCCGCGACCTCTGGATTCAGAGTGTGTCGCCTTTACCACTGAGCCACTGGGACAGACAATTATTAACATCATTTTCTGTTTATACTGATTAAAATAGAAGGTTAGTTGATGGCATGGATATTCAGAACTATTATACCTGCTCATGAGAGCAAATAAGCTCGAAACAGCTGTCCATCAGGTATGTTCTGATATTCATGTACATCTAGTACAACTTCTCACTTTTCTGTTGAAACTAATTATACTGATTTTCCCTCCTCTTCGGTCCTTCAGTTCACCAACTCTTCGGTCCCCGTCAACAAGTCAGATGCTGCGAACGCCACCGTGCCGTCGACAGCAGACGCGGAGCTGCCCATGTTCGAGTGTCACCACGGCGAGGAGGAGTGTCTGGGAAACAAGTACCAGGCCTGCGCCATCCAGCACATCACCGACAAGCCCACCCTGTACAAGTACATCAACTGCACCATGGCGACCGGACACCTGACCAAGGGATCCAACTACTCGGTCGGAAAGTCGGTAAGTTGGGTGGAAGAGATTGCCATAGGCAATAACCCCGCCCTTTAGTTAGGAACTTAGGACATATGCTTATGTATATTTTTCTATAGCCCACCCTGTACAAGTATATCAACTGCACCATGGCCTCCGGACATCTGACCAAGGGATCCAACTACTCGGTCGGAAAGTCGGTAAGTTAAAAAGATAAGGAGGTTGAACAATGCCGACCTCTAGTAGGTTTGGGAAAAGACAAAATGAAATAAGGAGAAGAGGAAGATCCTCTTTTTCTCACTATTTCTTCGCCCTGCTCTCTTTCTCTTTCTTTCTTTCTTTTATTTTCCTTCTCTCTCTCTCTCCTTCTTTTCTTCTCTCTCCTTCTTTCTTTCTCTCTCTCCTTCCCTTTCTCTTTCTTTCTTTCTCCCGCTCTCTTTCTTTCTTTCTCTTTTTCTCTCTCTCTCCCTTTCTTTCCCTCGCTTCCCATGCCTTTCAAGATAATAATATAATTCCGTGTTTTGGTGGACGCAAATACCACAATGGTACTCCTAATTTCCCCAGAAGTCAGCCTTAGCTTTTAATTTATAAGGTTATGCAATTCAAATAATCTGAAATCCATCTATTAGTAGTCACTGTGGCAGAGTGAGTTAGCGCGCTAGGCATTGCACACATGGTGACCTGGGTTCGATCCCCAGCGGTGTAGAATTTTTTCTGCTCTGTACTTGGATGTTCGGGGTCCACTCATACCTCGTAAGGAAAAATGAGTAGGCAAAAAATACAAGATATTGTAAATTAAAGTGGTAAAGTCCTATGATTCTGCGCTACCCACTAAAATTGTGACATAATAACAAAAAGAAAAAGCATTATCATTATTATATTATTAATATATGTACCTCTATCCGCTCCTTCTTGCACAATGTTCCCGCATAATAAAACAAGTTACATCCTCCATAGTGTCCTATGATTCTGCGCTACCCACTAAAATTGTGACATAAACACAAAGAAAAAGCATTATTATTATTAATATTATTATTATTAAATCCATTTCCAGTGCGCTGAGGAGCTGAAGGTGGACGCCGCCACCCTCTTTGCTTGCGTGAACGGCACTGAAGGCCCTCAGCTTCTCGCCCACTATGGACACCTCACCCTCGCCCTCAAGCCCAAGCTGGAGTCCGTGCCAGAGATCACCTTCAATGACGTAAGTTTATTCTTCAATGGCCTGAATACTCTTCAATACAATACAATATTGTAGTTGAAATGAAAGAATGAGACTGTTGGGTGGAAGAGCTCAATCAATTTGAGCATCCTGCCATTAAAGCCAAAAAAAAAAATATTAGAAATTTCTCTGAAGTAAAAGAGTAAAGGATCTCTTAACTCTCACAGTCTCTGCAATGTTGTAAGACTTCAATAGTCTTCAATAGTCTGAGTTATACCTCAATGCCAACCTTTGTGGTGTAACGGATGTGACTACTGCCCATTCCATATCCAGAGATACTGAGTTCGATAGACAGTTGGGGGCAGAATTTTGTAAGAGAAAATTCTGTTCCCAATGTACCCATGAAATACGTAAGACCTGTTTGACTGCTGGAGTAAAGCGATTTTTCAGTTTAAACAAGGTATATTCTATTCTATTCTATCCGAACACATGACTTAGATTTAAACTTCAGTGACATAAGTTTGACCTTCAATGACATACCTAAATTTTAGGTACTTCAAAGGCAAAAAAAGCATGAATCTCTAAAAACGTCTCTAAAGTTATACCTAACTCTAAGACAAATGTCTAATCTTATAGACCTTAGGACCTCCGTGGCTCAGTGGTTAAGAGCATTGGTTGCTGACCCGTAGGTTGCGGGTTCAAATTCCGGCCAGAGCTTAAAATTCTGACCGAATTTTTCGTTTCCAGAATGGCATGGATGTAAAGGTTAAGTGCCCTGAAGTAATGCGAAAGCGGTTCCGGGGCACAACTTTAAAAAAAGAAAAAATCTTATAGACCTTAAAACTTAAATGACGTAAGTTTAGTTTTTAGATATTATTCTTTTTCCTTTCTCCGTATCTCCTGGCCATCCTTCTGAAAGTTCCGCAAAACGTGTTTCTTTACTTCCTTGTTTCATTAACTCCCATTTCTTTTTAATTAAGCAGAAGCAGGGAGAAACGTGACAAGATTCACGTTTCGTACCGTCCGATCACGCAACAAAGTCTTGGTCGGGTGGCCAGCCATGCGTAAAATCTTATCGGGATGAGATAAAGAGAAGATGCAACAGGATCTCATTTAATAAAATAAATAAATAATTGTACTACAATAGTACTTGTAATGTACGATTCCCAGCGAATGGAGGGTAAAACCCCCGTCCTGATACAGGACGTTATATCAAATAGAGTCATTGGCGTTAGGAAGGGCATCCAGCCGTTAAAATGTGTGCCAAAACCAACCTACCTCAACCATGAGGTTGAACAACGTCGACCCTGCATAAGCGGGATAAGACAGAGTAAAAAAAGAAGTACTGAGCCAGCGTCGATGGCATGTTGAATACACCGGTTCCCTTCAGAACACCGAAGTTAAGCGACATCCAGCGAGGTTAAGACTTGGATGGGTGACCATTCAAATTCTAATTCTCGTGACGCTGGCTTTTCCCGGCCCCACTCAGGCTGGGTGAGGTCAATGTGAGTAGCAGGTTTGTGAGTTTCCTGCGAATGGAGGGTAAAACCCTCGTCGTGATATGACCATGGCAGTTGAAAGCGACGTTAAACCCCACTTAAAAAAAAAAAAAAAAAAAAAAAAAAAAAAAGAAGTACTTGTAATTATAGGAAAAACACATCGACCGAGATGTGAAGAACGCCCTAAAGAAAAAAGAGACAGGACGGCATTAAATATACACACAAAGCACATACTCGTATAAAAAAGTAAAATCACAAATTATTGTCAATGGTAAAAGTACAATTTTTTAAAGAATATGACTAAAAATATAAGAAAAATATTAAACAATGAAATAATTAATAGCAAAAGTTATGATGCTTATTACAAAAGGGAAGTAATAAAACTTGGGTAAAAGTTTTAATCCTAGGAATCTTTTGCCAATAAAATGCTTTGGGACCAATAGAACCATCATTAATGGCAGATATTTACTACCGTAGACTTCGTTGTAAAAGAAACAAGTCTTTTCTTCAGTAAGATAGATTTAATTGCTTGTCCTCATTACCAATAGGAATAATAGGTAGGTACTCATTGTTCTGAAGACTTTATTGGAGGTAATTATTAAATACTTTGGAACTTTTAATCATGAGCCAGTACCTATTTTAGGTATTAGCTATTATTCTGCTGTAGCACATTTTTATCTAGCTTAAAAAAAAAAAAAAATCTGGAAGATATTGACTAGTGACACTAGTGTATGTATAGAACTGATGAATGTTCTGTAAAATTCAAACTGTCAATTTTGTAAAATTTATTTCTCTTTTAAGCTGGTTCAAAGTTTCATCTTCATTGTTATTTCAACACAGACATATGATACACTTTGTCATCCTGGCAACCTGCTAGAGGGCAGGAAGGCGGCTTTCACAGCATTTCTCTCTTAGTTTTTTTCATTAAACTGGTGAGTCAATAACCCAAGCCACAAAAAGTAACATAGGTACTCAGGTATTAAATAAATGTTGTATTTAATTCCTATTAGGAAAGGATAGGTAATGAACCTATATCTAGAAGAAGATTAGGATTAACAATAAATACCTGTGAGCAAGAATTAAGTGTCCATTTAAGCTACTTAGGTACGACCGACCTCAGAAGCTTGATCGGTAAGGCGGCGGACTTATAATCTGGAGGTCGGTGGTTTGATTCCAAGTGAAGCAAAAGAATATTATTCTTTTTTACAAAAAAGAACACAATAATAACTTCCGATTTCTAATATTATAAATTCATCGGAAGTAATTTAGTAAAGCAAGTTCGAGTAAATGTGATAACAAGATAGTGTTCTACACAAATATGATAACTGAAAATAAAAATAACTACTCAGGTACTTAAGAGTGAAAAATATACAATGATAAATATCTGACCATTAGGTATCAATCTAGTACAATCAGTATAAACAAAGGTCCTTGAGTATTGAGCCTAATGAGTATTACAAGTAGACTGAGATTATTTTTAAAGCAATTGCTTTAAAACCTTACAGTTTTTTTTTTTTTTTTTTTTTTTTTTTAGCAATTATTCAACTATTTTTACTTTCCTTATCCTATAATAAGGAAAGTATTGTATTCGTCGAAAATTTGACCTACCCAGCTTTTCACATTTCTGGACGAATCATAGCCTCAGGATACCAAAAAAGTGGTTTTCAGCCATTGGTCCGTGCGTCTGTCTGTGTGTGTGTCTGTGTGTCTGTGAACAGGATATCTCAAGAACGGTAAGAGCTAGAGACTTGAAATTTGGTATGGTAATTAATTTTATACACCAGACGAACCATGAAACTTTTGGTTGAAATCGGCCGCATTCTGCGGCCGCAGGGCCGCAAATATTGGCCGCAAGCACCGCTTCTTTGAATTGGTTAAAGATACAAAAAAAGTTAGAGAACAACATTTTCTCAGATTAAAAAAATAATAGGGGTTCACTCTGATCATTTTTTTGATATCTTTAACTTTTTGGAAACCAGCCCCAATTTACCGGTATTGTAGGGGGACCCGATTGGACTAACTTTTTTATTATTCATCCTTGGTGGGGGGTTGTGACATATCAAATTAAATGATTTTGAAGTGCTGATCACGAATTTGGCATTGATTTTTAGTTATCTGTTACCGTTCAGTCACCCGTGGCGGAATTCGACTCCTTTTTGGGAGATAAGGAAAGTCGTGTGATGTTTACACCAGATTTTTTCCGTGATGTTTCTGGGAGAAAGAATCAATATTTACTTAATTTTACAACCTTAAATATTGAGAACTCAAGACGACAAAAATATGTGATAGAGAGAGAGCAATGAGAGATATCCCAACACCCACTGTCGTGTAAAGAGAAAGGGAAGCTTTTCCAATTACTCGTATAAGGATATCGATAGAGGAAGCAAGCGAAGGTGAACTTATTCCCTTTCAAAAGGAAAATATTATTTTACCTCCAATATAAAGTTGACCCAGTTCTTTTTCTCAAAAAATAAATTGAAATGAAAAATAATCATACTTGGAAAAAGTGAAGGTTTTCAAATACTATTTTCAGAATTTCCAATCAAATTGAATGAGGATTCTGTCACATCATATAAGGAAGTTACAAGATTTTCTTTCAGCTATTCCACACATGTCCACGGGTTTATCAAGATAAGTTCTTGGATAGAGTAAGGTTTAATCAATATCCAATTTTGATATAAAGGAAATGGCATTTATATCTTAATGGGTGTCTTTACACAAATATTATAGATTTATCATGACTTGACCCAATTCTAACACACTGTAATACCCATGAAATAGCCCCATAAGAAAGGCATAGAAAATTGTAGTCTAATAAGTGTACTCTGGCTGAGAGCTGAGAGACTATAAACAGGGAGTTGACCAGCAGTCTGGCTGG
Organism: Bactericera cockerelli; assembly: GCA_024516035.1. NCBI lineage: Eukaryota > Metazoa > Arthropoda > Insecta > Hemiptera > Triozidae > Bactericera > Bactericera cockerelli. The sequence goes on along the minus strand of CM044959.1, from coordinate 13,775,175 downwards.
GGGACTATAAACAGAGGAAGTAGACCAGCAGTCTGACTGTGGGACTATAAAAAGGGAGTAGACCAGCAGTCTGGCTGGGGGACTATAAACAGAGGGAGTAGACCAGCAGTCTGACTGGGGGACTATAAAAAGGGAGTAGACCAGCAGTCTGGCTGGGGGACTATAAATAGAGAGCAGATCAGCAGTCTGGCTTGGTTCTGGGGCCTTTGTTAATTATTAGCCTCCTTGTAAAGACAGTGGTAGAAGTGCTGAGTCAATTTAGTAAAGCGAGCTTGAGTAATTGTGAATAATACAAAAACACGTCCAGCAATAGGTATGAGAAACAATTAAAATCGGAGCAAAAAATGTTTTTGTAACTATAACAAACACAGTACCTACTTCCGATTTCCAATATTAGAAAATTCTCAAAAGTAATAATTATAATTTTTTTTTTTTTCAGTAGGTACCTACCTATAGATATTCGAATCCGAGATATTTGCCACGACAGGCAAACGCCACACCAGTGAATTATCATTGTTCTCTGATAACAATAGAATAATTGTTTTTCCTCCACACATCGCTACGCCACTAGACCCCTACTACCTTGAATATTTCATAAGCATCCCTCTCCCCATTCTAGCTGTCTAAACTACGTCATAATGTAAACACGAATTTGATTAATTCCAGCATGGAGCACTAGAAAATTCACCCCACTGCTTTCTCACTCATTTCTTCTTCTCCTTCTCTTCCTCTCCTTCTCTCCTTCTCAACTTTGAAAAAAAAAAAAATGAAAACAACATACTCTTATACAATAAAAATGAAAAAGAATAGAAAAATATATAGAAACTTATGTCCTAACTAGAGGGCGGGGTTATTGCCTATGGCAATCTCTTCCACCCAACCCTTTCTTCCACCCAACCTTTTCTTACACCCAACCCTTCTGCAGGGATAGATAGATAAGAAAAGCCGACCTCCGTGGCTCAGTGGTTTAAGAGCATTGGTTACTGACCCGGAGGTTGCGGGTTCGAATCCCGGCCGGAGCGGAAATTTCTGACCGAAATTTTCCGTTTCCGGAATGGCATGGATGTAAAGGCAAAGTGCCCTGAAGTAATGCGAAAGCGGTTCCGGGGCACACTTACCTTAAAAAGGATATGTCTTCCGGTTCATGTTATTTGTTTTCTGTTTGTAAATAGAGCTAGGCTGGTAAATATACACCCGTGCTGCGGGCATTTATTATTATTAATATTTTTTAAAAAAAAAAAAGATAGATAGATAGATAGATAAGAAAAAAAAAAGTTCATTTATATTTGCTTCCTCCCTCAGGTGTTCGCCGAGAGCAAGCAGAAGGACGCCGAGAAGAACCTGAAGGCTGTCGTGTGCAAGGAGATCCCCAACTCCGCCAAGCTGGTGTCCGAGTGTGCCGCCATCCCCAACAGTGCCCCCTCCGTGCTAGCCGCCTCCGTGTTCATGATGGCGGCTGCCTTCGCCACCTCCAGAGTCTACTAGAGCCGCACACCACTCACTCTCTTCTCAACATTGTGGAGGTGGATCCTAAAACCGATCCAATTTTATTGTGTGCTTCGAGATTCGATATTATCATGCAACGAGATCCGATATTATCACGCTACGAGATCCGATATTATCATGCAACGAGATCCGATATTATCATGCAACGAGATCCGATATTATCATGCTATGAGATCCGATATTATCATGCTACGAGATCCCATTATTATCATGCTACGAGATTCGATATTATCACGCTACGAGATCCGATATTATCACTCTACGTGTTCGGATAATAAATATCGTGCTACAAGATGCGATATTATCATGCTACGAGATCCGATATTATCATGCTACGAGATCCGATATTATCATGCTACGAGATCCCATTATTATCATGCTACGAGATTCGATATTATCACGCTACGAGATCCGATATTATCACGCTACAAGATCCGATATTATCGTGCTAAGAGATCCAATATTGTTGCTAGAAAGTACGCTCGTATCGTGCAACAAGAAAATAACAACTACATCCAATATATTATTTTGTTCTAGGCGATCTTTTTAGATGAAAAAATTTCGTGTTAGATATGTATACAAGATCTAATACCATCCCATGCAATGAGTACATAATATTCCCTGATATCCAATAATATCATTTTAGAAAAGACTCTTTAAAATAAATCATTTCTAGGAAATAACAAATTATCTACCAAAACGTCGGTCAGCTTCGATACAACATGCTCTTTTATGATAAATTTATTTGTAGTCCAAATTAAAAGCATTTTGATATGATTTATTTTAAAAATTAGATACTCCCTCAGTCATAGAAAGAGGATAATTTAATATGTAATTTATGAGGGATAGTTATTGAGAAAGACTTCGTTAACCTAGCAAGTTTGAAGATCTTGAACTATTTATTGAAAATTTGTTGTATAATTATGTAAAATTAACAAGAAGTTTCCTTGAAAGAATCCTAAATCTAGGAACATACTATTATATTTTTCAGTAATTAAAGAAAGAAATTCGTTTTTGTTTTGTCAACCTAGCTAGTGTAAAACAATAATCTATTACGAAAAATTCTGTTTTCATTTTCCTATCAACAAATAGTTCTTGAAAACTGAAAGTAGTGCACCAAAATTTGCTTGGAACCAAGCCATTTATGTTATTTGAGACTCTTTTTTTTCTTTCTTTTTTATAATAATTTCGGTTTGAAAATTATTTGTTCAAGACCTATTGTTATCTACTTTGTACTTAAGAAATAATCCAGTGATATCATACAATAGTCAGTGATAGGTTGGTACTATCTTATATGAGAATTAGGTCTACATTATTTTTTAAGAACTCTATTTTTCTTCAGTGGAGTCAATTATTATTCCATCCTACATTCCATGAACTATGCCCGAACAACTTTCTCGTCTGTAGGCGATTGGTTTTCAAGTGGACTCAAATTTTCATTTAAACTATGTACTTTATTATTTGGGTCAAATTATAAAACAATATTTCAACCATGATTAGGGAAGACCTTCCCTCAATCCGATATTTCATATATGGGTGCTCTGTATTTGGTGAAAAGTCCTTTCTAAATCTCAGGGCTCCATACAAAAATTTCAGATTTGGGATGGTCTTCCCTAATCCTTGTATATTAATCATTTCTTATAATTTGACCCTTATTTTTGCATACGATTTTTCATTTCTTTAGTTGTCATATTATGATATCAAAATATTTTTGTTATCTACAATGTCTTTAGTTTATTTCATTATTATCAAGTTTTGCCCCCTCATATTATTATTTATGCTTTTAATATTGTAAAATTTCCAAATTATATCTAAGTATTGTTTATTTTTTTGTTTCATTTTGTGTCTGAATTACTTATCTTCTTCTGGGCTGTCTTTAAAATCGAATACGTATCCTTGAATGAAAATTCTTTTTGCCAGAACAAATGGAATGAATGTTTTACCCAAAAAAAACCCAGGGGACTCACTAACTTGATTGTGCAAAAAGAAATGTTTTTTTTTGTAGTGATTTAATTTATAAAAAAACTATTAACAGTTAAATTATTAACTGAACAGTTTAATTAGGTACCTATACTACCTACCTATTAATCAATTCACCGACCCCAGTAGCTTGATCGATATGGCGGCGGACTTGAAACCTGCAGATTGGTGGTTCAAGTCCCGGATTCAGCTTAGATTCAGTAAAGCGAGTTTGAGTATTTGTGATATCAAGAAAGTGATTAACACAAATATGATAACTATTAATCAATTCATGATCAATTCTGGAACTGAATTATCCATCCATACAATTATTATTTTCTTTAAGATAACATAGGTACTTTAAAATGTAAATTCAATAACCCAATACATACTTGCAAAGTTATGCAGATTGTTCTGTAATTTACCTAAAATTAATTTCCAATTATTATTGCTCTGAAAATTCAATTAGGTATAGATTACCCACTATATTATCTTAGTTTGTAAGTACTTAAAAAGGTACATTTAGAAATGTATATAAAAACTATTTTAATGTTGTGTCTAATAAGTTAGCCACACATAGAAAATTGACATGGTAAGTGGTGCGATTAAAAAATGTTTGCAATAGCTTACCAAGCCACCAAATAAATTATAACGAAATTTACTCTTAAACTATCTCTTCTATGAATAAATCGTCCCTTGAATTTTTATGCCAAAGCAACCGCTAAGCAGACGCACAGGTCAGACTACAGTATTTTTTAACAAATAAACAGACATATCTTTCTTTAGCAGGAACTTCTGAACTCAAAATCCTATTCTCACCTTTTGTACTTACTAAACTGGCCATTTCAAGCGATTCTAAATAACTATGTACTATCAAACATCTCGACCGAAGAACGCCCTATGCAAAGAAAGAGACAGCTCGGCAGAGTTATTATAACTGCACAGACCTATAATACGAAGTTAGTTTTATCCCAGAATTGAGCATCTATTAGACAGAAAGTTTCAATACGTGTGCATTTGGCAACGTTGCTCCATCTTTGACTGCTACATATTTGTAAATGCTTTTTATTTTCCTTATCCTATAGAAAGAAAAATAATGGAATCACCAAAGGAAAAAAAATTTGTCCTCTTGGGTCTACAAATAATATGTAGAAACCATTTATGCAAAAAATCATGTTCTACAAAAGAAAAAAAATCGTGGCTAGCTATTGGATTAATAGAATTTTAATTTTTTATCACTATAACTTCTCTAAATTTAAGTACCTTAAAAATTTACCTTGATATTTATTTTGATTACTCACCTTTCAATGTTTTGCATAACTATTTTGTACCACTTGATTGGAACCTAGTTCTGTATGTTAATTTTACATTAAATACCTAATAATAAATTAAGAGGGAAAGTGATTTTAAAGAATAAGAGAGACTGTCTACAGGTAGCTCTACATTGAAGTATCTTGTCAGACAATTTACAGGGAGCGGCTTGATGTTTTTATTTTTATTAACAATCCCTTTATTCAAAGTTATCTACAGTTAATATACAAGTGAAAAACAGTAAAATAAAAACTTACAAATAATATTGAAAAATGCAAAAGTCAAAACTATCACAGTAAAAGCAACATTGCAGCTTGCTGTACATTTACGTAGAAGCAACATTAAACACTGAGCCCATTACTGATAGTTAAGACCTCAGTAGCTTGATCGATAAGACGGCGTAACCTGGAGTTGTAACCTGGAGGTCGGTGGTTCAAGTCCCGGTTCCAGCGAAGATTTAGTAAAATGAGTTTCAGTAGTTGTGATATCACCAAAGTGATTAACACAAATATGATTACTTTACCTACCTAATATGGAAAAGTAAATGCTAGATGTCTGATTGGAACAAAAGAGCCATACTATTCCAATAGTTGTTTTGGTGTCATATAATGTCATTAAATTTTATCTAACTGATAGTTAAGATGTAGAAGCAACACTAGCGAAATTGCAGCAAGGTTGTTTGCTACAAGTGGCGTTGCCCGAATGTTGGCAATATGTTGAAAGCGTCTACAGTAGGTTGTGCGACTACTTACTCCATGTGTATTTACCACTCATTATATTAGAAATATTATTCTAAGTTAGAACTGATGTTTTCTCATCACAGAACCGTCCATCACTTTGCCAAAACACGCCTGTGTTGAACCAAATCCGCCATATCACCTCTCGTCCATCTAGAATAAAACTTACTTCTCAAATAATTTTCTTTCATTCATTGTCAGCTATATAGGTACATAATAACGGCATTTATAACTATGAACAAAATCACGAAAAAAAGGTTTTACTTGGAAAATGAGACGACTGAGCGAAGAAAATAGAATTGTGTGATGTTCGATCCTGGCTAATCTGAATACCCTTTTTTTCAATTTGGGTTTAACGTCGCTTTCAACTGCATGGTCGTATCACGACGGGACCTTTATTTCTACTAGAGTACAGCAATATCCTCCAATGTAATCTTTCGAACTGATGCTTTTTGCCTAAGTAAAACCAAACATTATGTAAAAGAAAACAAGCCTGAAAATGTCAAGGAACCAGTACGCCGTGTGTGAGATTTCTACATGAGACTCCCATAATAATACTTAGTTTGAATAAAGCAACTTCTTCTGTTATGATCTCTGTATGTCAAATGAAAAGCTTGTAAATATACGTAAGTTACATGATTTTCTTTTCATATTCCTTGACTTGATGCGTTGTTCATTTATTATTTATACTGCCCGATTAGGACTATTAGTCTCTTTATTTCAGCAGTGCCTAAGCTTAAGACGTATTATTGTGTGGTAAAATTCCTAGATGGGACAATAACTTGTAATGTGCCTGCGGCTGGGTTTCATCATCACTGAGCTGTCTTGGGACAGACTAAATACCTAGCTAGCCAGACTCCATGGCGTAATGGTTGTGACGTAGTCCAGAGATCCCAAGTTCGATTCTAGGTGGAAGCAGACTTTTCGAAGACAATCTGTTTGTTCCCTCGAACCACGTGATGTTGGCATTTCCGGGCCTACACAGGCTAGGTGAGGATAATGTGTGTAGCTGGTACGATTCCCAGCAAATGGAGGGTAAAATCCCTCTGCTGACTTATTCAAAACAGGACGTTCAAACCAAAAAATTGAATCAACTGGTCACGAGAGATCTAATAGATCACAAAAGAGGTCGGTGTGGCAATCGGTGATTCTCTTGTGTAAAATAGGTATTATTTACACTTTCTAACTTCTAACACTGGCTCATTGATTCACTCATGAGTCCACTGATCGCAGTATCTATGTGTAGATACTTCTCTTCTTGAAAGTAGACGAAAGTTTTTATTTACCGTCTCTTTCAACTGTATGTATCACGACAGAGGTTTTACCTCCATCGTGATTAGCTCAAATTTCAGAAACCAGCTACTAACATTAACCTCACCCGGTCTGAGTGGGCCAAAAATCACGACCGTTCGCATTAGAATAATCTTACTCTAACACCATGGCTAACACTTTCTATGAGCGCCTACTAATAATTTGAATTATGCAATGTGCCAATTATTTTGAGTTACCTGGCTGAGAAAAATGTATCATAGGAGTTGGAAGTTTTCAAAGAATGCCCTACAGCCACTGAGGTAGTAAACACTAAGGTCCAAATAAATTTATGAAACAGGATTAGACTAGTGGTTCTGTGAACTGTAAACCTCATACAGATTCCTTAATCGAATTATAAATGTCATATCAAGCATGAGGACATCGAGACCTTTAACTTAATACCCCACTCAATGTGTTTTAATATAAAAATTCAACCGACTTGGATTAACAAATCCTAGATATTTAGTCCCGTTTTATAAATTGGCCCTAAGAGAGATATTATGATCATAATTTTTATTGAACTTTGTACAATTTTTATAACACTTAGTAGTAGTAGTAGTAGTAGTAGTAGTATATTTTTATTTGTAATAAAATTTTGTTACAAAGGTGCTTACGGTATAAATAAAACATTGAAATACAAACAAGATTTTTTTTTTTATATAAATATAACTATTATCTACTTACAAATATAGAGATCATTGAATTAGCTTAGTTTTTTTCCACAATAATATTAAATGAAAAAACCTTTTTTTTCTCTTTTTTCCCCTTTTTAGAAGGAAATAGTTACCGTTCACTCTGACCATACATTTCAATCTTATTTATGTATAATTTCTATTTTCAATAATTATAACACAGAATATTTATTTTATTGACAATTGAACATAAAATGTGATTAAAAACGAAGACTAGAATAGTTTGAAATCAGAGACTAGAACATTTGACATTAACCATTACACAAGAGAAAAAAAAAGAAACAATTAATTAAAACAATGACTGAGTTTCACGAAAAAATATGAATATATACCTATAAATAAAAATTATTAAGTATGTGCAGAATCCTATTCATTCATAATGAAAGCTCGAATTCTTAGAGCAGACTGGACATAGTTACAAAGGTTTTTCATATCATCTCTTGACTGCACCCCAAGGAGATTTATCAATACATTACCGGGTCGCTGTATAATATCATTTATAAATTTTCTGCGAACCGGCGTACACTGAGGGCATTCCACCAGGAAATGGTGCAAATTTTCCGGCTTTTGTTGATTGCATATGCTGCAGACCTCTTCGCTATCCCAAGAGTACGCCAAACCATTTAGGTAGAATTTGATGTATCGGCCGCATAGTCTGAGCTGGGCCGCAACTCTGGTCTGATTTATGGGTGATCTTATGAGCAGATAACTTGATGTTGGATGTATTGTTACACAGTCTATCTCCTTGCGTGGTTTCAATTCTTTGTAAGGCCCATAATATGAAGAGTCCCTTAATCTGTCCCAATTATTTCGGAAAAGCTCTGCATATAACGAGTTGAGTATTGCATCAAAGTTATGCTTCAACAGCCAAGGATCTTGTGCTTCCCAGACTCTTAAAAATCCAAGTCTCGAGAGTTCGTTTTTTAGTTGGGTTACCCAGTTAAACTTTTGGGAATTATTGATACCCCTTTCATCTCGATACATAAGTTGGTTATAACAGATTTTCGGAATCCTATCCTCAGACATGCTCAGAAGTTTACTCCACCAAATCAAGATGTGCTTGAATACATAAAAAATTAATTTGACTGCACCCATTTCTAAACGCAATGCATAATTTGGGGTATTTTTAGGCAAGTTAAGTATGGACTTGAAAAAGGAAGTCTGACATTTTTCCACATGGTCTCCATATCTAAACCCCCACACCTCAGCTCCATACAGCAAGGTTGCGTTGACCACTGATGTGTAAAGCTGTAGCCTGGATTCCCAGGAGTCCATCCTTGCATTGCACATGATCTTTCTAACATTTGAAACAGCAAGTCGTCCCTTAGAAAGAGCCTTAGTACCTAGGTACCTATGAAACATAATTATAATAAAATTTATTAATTTAACATTTAATGTTCTTGGAAGTATGGTATGTATTATTAATAGTTAATAAGAGGTATTTAGAACTTGAAGTAACAAAATATTTTAGTGCTGATTGGTCTGATACTTAAAAATATGTAATAAAAAAATGCTCATACTTGCATAGACTTGCAAAATTTCATCAAAATTGGATGTACCGTTCACGAGATATAAGCGTATAAGTAAAAAGTTAGTGGTTAGGCGCATAGTCTCTATCACCAAGAACCGCTAGTGCGAAGTTGATGAATTTAAAATGGGACTATCTACAGAATGTCTCCTATCTCGTCCAAAATTTCGTCAAAATCTGTTCTGTAGTTTCTGAGATTTGCGCGTTACAAGGAATGTATTTAACAGACCGATAAACAGAGACAAAACCAATGTTACCCAGGAGGTTATGAAACGTATAGAAATATGAAAAAAATTGAAATCGGGTCAAAAAAATATATTTTTTTACAAAAACGAACACAATACTTCCGATTTCTAATATTGGATATTTCTTGGAAGTAATAAAAATTTCGTAGAAACTAACTATGTAGGTAAACTATTTTATTTGTGGTGAAGCACAAGGCCTCTCCACAATTTGTGTGTGTAAAGGAGACTCTTAGTAATGCTGCACCACACAAGTTGTGTGGTGCAGCATTACTAAGAGCCTCCTTTACTTTTCGAAATATTCTATTACATTAATTTCTTTTCACTCTGGTAACGTCGTCACTGGTCGTTACTCATACAAGTAACAACTCATTTTTCCTCACGAGGTATGAGTGGACTCCGAACATCCAAGTACAGAGCAGAAAAATTCCTGCCCAGGTCACCATACGTGCAATGCCTAGCGCGCTAACTCACTCTGCCACGGTGACCACAATTTAGTAGAAACTATGTTACCATATGAAACAAAAAAAGGATAAGTAAGCGATAAGTAACAGGTACCCAAATTTAGGGCAGAATTAAAAGAAAACATCAATAACTTAAGTCGTTGGTAAGTGTCGGTTTTCCCTATCTTACACAGTACGCAATCCGTGACTTAGTGCCACAGAGGTATTACAAAAACGTCTATTAATTCCGCCCTTAATGTCCATTTCCAGGAACATTATAATATTATTGTCCATTACCAAGTAGAAGTTATTGTGTTTATTACTCTATTGAAAATAAAGAGTTAAATTCCTAATCAAAATTTCAACTGAAAAAGGATAAGTAAGTGATAAGTAACAGGTACCCAAATTTAATGTCCATTTCCAGGAAGAGTATAATATTATTGTCCATTACCAAGTAGAAGTTATTGTGTTTATTACTCAATTGAAAATAAAGTGTTTAAATTCCTAATCAAAATACTGATTAGATTTTCTTTAGTATCCCATAAGACTTACCACTTACTGCCAGAATCGCGAATCCCGACCAAGGAACTAAGGAACCCATGAGCGCCATTCTCGTTAGACAATTAGGACAGTGTGCACTAACAGGTAGTATCCAAAAATGAAGAAGTCAATAGCTTGTGTGCTACTGGCGGCTATTGTTAGCTTGCAGTGTTTAAGTTCAGTCTCGTGTGGAGAGAAAATTGACAAGGAAATTTTGGAGCACGATAAGGTGAGATTCAATTTTTTCAAAATTCTATTGGGTCTGTCCCGGTAGCTCATCGGTCAGTTTGTTTGTGTGGAAATCCAGAGTCCGCGGGTTCGAAACCCAGCCGTGACAAGTTATCCTCTCCCCTTTGGAATTTTGACCACATTATAATACGTCTTGTTGTTCCTGCTGGAATGATGGGACTCTATAGTCCTAATGGGGTTGTATAAATAACGGCGTCATCTTGTATTGGGAGTCGATTTTTTCCCGCGCTTTAATAACTCTAACAGGTAAGGCTAATTCCTAGTTATTCATTAAAACCTTTACCAACCTGGGTGAGTTCGAAATCCAGAACAGTCAATAGAGCAAAATATTGTACCAATGATTGATCAGATTGTCTAAATTTTCAGATCATCAAGGTGAAGTTGGCCGCTTATGTGGAGTCCCTGTGTCCTTCCTGTCACGCATTCATTAAGACAAAACTCTTTCCTTTCTTCATGCAGTACGATAAATTCGTTCAACTCGACATGATTCCTTATGGAAATGCTGAGGTAAGACATGGTCCCTTAACCACTGGCCGACCTCCGTGGCTCAGTGGTCAAGAGCATTAGTTACTGACCCGGAGGTTGCGGGTTCGAATCCCGGCCGGAGCGGAAATTTCTATCCGAAATTTTCCGTTTCTGGAATGGCATGGATGTAAAGGTAAAGTGCCCTGAAGTAATGCGAAAGCGGTTCCGGGGCACACTTACTTAAAAAAAAAAAAGACATGAACCCTTATGAAAATAATAATAATGTGTTTCTTTGTGTTATTATATCACAATTTAGTGGGTAGCGCAGAATAATGGGACTTTTCATTATCTTTAATATCCCTATATCTTATTTTTGCCTATAATTGCGCCATGGTCGCTGCTAACATTGAAGCAGCTACTCATTTTTCCTCAGGAAGTATGAGTGGACCCCGAACACACAAGTACAGATCAGAAAAAATCCTGTCCCGCTGGGGATTGAATCCAGGTCACCATGCGTGCAATGCCTAGCGCGCTAACTCACTCGGCCACGGTGACTACTCCCTTATGAAAATGCTAGGGTAAAACTTGGTCGCTTTTAGAAATGGTAGGACAAGGCTTGGTCCCTTTTGGAAATACTATAGGGTTAGACAAATACTTGCATAAGGATGCAAGGTTGGATTAAGTCTGCCCTTTGCATTTCCAAAACGCGGGTCCCCAAAATATTGTACCAGTGCTTATTCTAAAGTAGGTACTATCTTTAGACCCTTAAAAATCAAAATACACTACCGTGATTGCTTGGAATTGGTCCTTGGCACAATGCTATGGGATGAGTTAAGACTTGATTTCTCATGGAAATACAAAAGTTTTGTCCCTTAAATTTTTTTTGGAAATATAACAAAAATCTTAGGATGTTCTACACTAACAATTTTTAGAGGTCATGAAAATATGAAAAAACCTTTTCAGCAATTTTTTTTTTAAAAAACTGCTATTGGCTTTTCCTTTGTACTATACTTCGAAAGTTTTATATAAAGGGTAGCTTGTTCCTGTTTAAGTATAAATAGAAAACTGAAAAATGTGCTTTATGTACAACGTAAGTAGTATTTACAAATGAATGATAACATTCAATTCAATTGTCTTCAGCACCACAAGAACAAAGACGGACAGTGGGAATTCACCTGCCAGCATGGACCGCCAGAGTGTCTGGGCAACATGTACCTGGCATGTGCCACGCATCTACTTGAGAAGGACCGGCCGAGGCATCTCATGCGCTACTACAACTGTCTAGCAGATGCCGATGCCTCCACCATTCAGAAGGACGTGGAAAAGGTGATGATAATAATAATATCGCCTTATTTATACTGCCCGATTAGGACTACGAATAGAGGACATCTTCTAGAATAAAGGATTTTCGCTTTTCTATTTTTAAATTTTTCCCCCCATGAATTGATTGTTTCCTAGGACATAGAAGGATGTCCGGACGTCAATTGATAATAATAATATCGCCTTATTAATAATACTGTCCGATTAAGACTGTTAAAGTCTCATTATTCCAGCAGTAAGCCCAAGACGTATTATTATGTGGTAAAAATCCCAAATGGGAGGATAACTTGTCTTGTTCCGGCTGGGTTTCAAACCCGCGACCTCTGGAATAGTCTGGAATCTCTGGATTCACACAGTGCCGCCTTTACCACTGAGCTACCGGGACAGACAGGATAGGGGGAGTTGGGTGGAAGAGTCTGCCATGGACTATAATCCCGTCCCTTATTCAGAGCATATTTCTACAGGGTGAGCATAAAGTCTCACCCCACCCCTTGTATCTCGAGAACCTCTCAGGATATCGAAAAGAGGTAAAGTGTCATACTTTTGGGAGGAGGGGGGGGGATTGATTTTGAGCCCAAATACATTAAATATGACTGTGGCGGGCTGTTTAGGCTGGCGGCAACCAGCCCAAAAATATTAAATGGAAAGACCTATCAAAAATTAATTCATGGCGGTTTTTTGTAAAGCCAGCATCACGAGTACCGAATTAGTTAACCAAGTAGTAGTCACTGTGGCAGAGTGAGTTAGCGCGCTAGGCATTTCACACATGGTGACCTGGGTTCGATCCCCAGCGGTGTAGGATTTTTTCTGCTCTGTACTTGGATGTTCGGGGTCCACTCATACCTCGTGAGGAAAAATGAGTAGCGACCAGTGGCAGAATCATAGGCAAAAATTTACAAGATTTTGTAAATTAAAGTGGTAAAGTCCTATGATTCTGCGTTACCCACTAAAAATTGTGACATAATAACACAAAGAAAAAGCATTATTATTATTATTATTAATTAATTAACCAACTATTTTATCATTTCACTTTCAGTGTGCCCCAATCGCCCAAGTCAAATTCGATAATGTAGACACCTGCGTTAAGAAAGATGGCCCCGAACTGTTGGCCCACTTTGGCAATAGAACACACGCTCTCAAAGAGATGAAATTCGTCCCCACTGTGGTCATTGATGACGTAAGAGACATCCTTCAACTCTATGTTTGTCCTCAATTGTCTGTCCCGGTAGCTCAGTGGTAAAGGCGGCACTCTGTGAATCCAGAGATGCAAGAGGTCGTGGGTTCGAAACCCAGCCGTGACATGACAAGTTATCCTCTGATTTGGGATTTTTACCACTTAATAATTTGTCTTGGGCTTACTGCTGGAATAATGGGACTGTAATAGTCAATCAGACAGTAATTTCAATAAGGCGATATTAATATTATTAATTGATGTTCGGACATCCTGCTATGTCCTAGGAAACAAGGAATTCATGGGGAAAAATAACGAAAATCCCTTATTCTAGAAGGTGCTTTGGTGTCATTATTAATATGTGGTCATTTTGTGAGGTCGACTCCTAGTAGGTACTTAAGTTTGGGAAGAGGCAAAGTGAAAGAAGAAGAAGATGATGTGGTACCTCAAATAAATGTGGAATAATTCATGAATTTTGCATGTCGGAGTTCAAGCTTCAATCCTTATGATAGCAGGACCTCATTCTAGAAAACACCCTCACTCTCATAATCACCAAATCTCCCTTTTCAACCGTCACACAACGCATTCTGATTGGTTATTGAGTTCAAATTAATCAGTCGGAGTGCGTTGTGTGTCGGTTGAAAGGGAATTTTTTGAGAGTGCTTTCTCGAACGAAGACCAGGAACACTTGTGGGTCTTAACCATCGAACTTAACCAATATTACCACCATTTTTATTACCAACATAATCTGACTTAGCAACAAGCGAGTCTCTTTTTTAAAAGAAAAAAATGAAGATAAATCTTACATATAGATTAAATGCAAATAATAAATATCAGGTAGAATAGAACAAATGTATATAAACAGATGAAACAGAAGAACCCTGCTTATGTAATTGCAATTATATTTAACTGCGTTTAAGCAGTGTATAATTTTTTTGTCACATTATCAATTTCGTTAATTTTCTTTTTATCATAACTCCAATGTTTCAATTTCTCTCCACAGAAATTTGACATCAACGAGCAAGACAAAATCAAGGACGATCTTCTAGGCTACGTCTGTAAGGCACTCAAAGGTTCTAAACCTGTCGAATGCAGAAGCCACATTCCGGCCATAGCTGAGGAACGGCTAGATGTTCAGAAAGGCAATATCACTCTTTAGTGGAAGGTAACTATTAGGCTAGGTTAATGCCCAAAGCATTTTCTACTACCTAACTCTCAGAGTCGCATTATTATGGGGTCACCAACTCAAATTAAAATTAATGAGGAAAAATTCTTGCACTGGGTGCGATTCGAATCAATGGATCCCTACAATATCTGGGGATCCAATAAATGTTTTTACTGCAACGTCTTCAAGGGACTACATTGCAGGAGTGAAGCATTAGTGGAGAAGTGTTTACAGGTGATGCAATTATTTCATCTCGTCATGCGCACTTATCTGCTTACTTCCACTGAAACCGGTGGAAGTAAGAATAAGGTGTGGGTGGAAGAGATTGCCATAGGCAATAACTTCGCCTTTTAGTTGGGACGTCTAGGTATATATATTTTGTCTATGTTGTTTACTTTTTTCTTGTTTATATTGTCAATTTTTAATTTTAATTTTTACCATTATTTGTTTGTATACACAAATACATTAATAAAATAATATGTACTTTTAACAAAAATTTTAATAATAATAATAAGCCAAACTCATCATTGTTATTTCGAGCACCGTTTAAGAATAGGTAACTGGAGGCTTGCTATTGTTATTGGCAAGGAGCCCTGTCTATTAGAAAAAGTTAAGACGTAAAAAAATATTGACCTCATTAAAAAGAAAAATGGCGAAAATGAATACCTGCATATATGACAGTAATGACACGTATTTGTAATTTATGACAGCTTGAATATTGAAATCTTCAACAAGATTTCGAAATGAAAATCGATCATTAAAATATATTATAGTCAGGGCTGTTCTGATTTCAAGAAAAAAACGTTTACCTATTTTCTATACATTTATATATGTATATAGAATTATTTCTGTTTTTAATAAATTATTTCTGTTTAATGTTTTTAATTATTTCTGTTTTTAATAAATCAATTTGAAAATAATAATATTAATAGGTCATAGCAATAAGATAAAAAAATAAAGAGCTAGTGTTTGTGTTATTATGTCACAATTTTTAGTGGGTAGCATCGACATTACGAGAACTGATGCTTATATGCATCATATCTCCAACCATCCATCATATTACAATATCGTTCTCGTAATGTTCCCACTGGTCGTTGCCCACTCTACAACTATAACCCCAAATAAATTGTCCTCACGATGTTAGGGTAGGCCCCGACAATCAAAGTACAGAGCCGAAAAAATCCGACCCCGGGTCACCTGAAGTGCAAGACGAGCATGCTACCGCTAGGACAATGTGACTACTTACATGTTCTAACTAAAGGGCGGGTTTTGCCTGAGGCAATACTTAAGGTCGTTACAACCGGTGGAAAATCAATAGAACAAGATAGGGAAAGCAAGAGGGACCACGATATTTGGTCGCTATAACCGCTTGGTCATTACGTTATAGGCGAAGTTAACTGTATTATTAATATTTATCAAGGACTTTATAACTCACTTGATCTCATAGCACCTGTCCTCTCCCGAATTTATAAATCCTGTGCATCTCTTACCTCCCGGACTAATATACAGAACGATAAAACGATAAGCAAGAGATAAGCACCCAAATGTCCATCAGCAAGTGCTCAAGTAGGCAGTCTATCACTTATCACACTCAATTGAAACGAATGAGCTCAATTTGCATTTTACTGATAAGACAAAATTCTAATCTCCCATCGAACAAGACGGGAGCCTTCTGTTTCAAAACAACATCGAAATAAATCACAAACATCGTAAATATATTTTTAGAACAATTGTAAAAAGTTGAAGTAAAAACGAGCAGTGAAGATTTAAGAAAAGGTGTGTTCGAAATTCTGTGAGTTAGGGCGGAATTAATAGACGTTTTTGTAATACCTCTGTGGTGCTAAGTCACGGATTGCTTACTGTGTAAGATAGAGAAAAGCGACGCTTAGAAATGACTTGTGATACAGAATTTGTCTATAATTTCACCCTCAGACTGAGAAGTAGGCTTTAGCTGCAAATTTATAGGACGTCATTAGGGATAGTGTGCTATTAAATTTAGGGCGAAACCAATAGACAAATTCTCTAAGTCAAGTCATTGCTAATCGTCGGTTTTCCCTATCTTACACAGTACGCAATTTGTGACTTAGCGCCACAGAGGTATTACAAAAACGTCTATTAATTCCGCCCTAATGGATTGATAGATAGGGAAAACCGACGCTTAGCAATGACTTGTGATGTAGAATTTGTCTATTAATTTCGCCCTTCATTCCGCCCTTAGTCATTACGATTAGGATAGTGTGCTCTTAAAGTTAGCAGCCAGAAATGAAGACTTCAATCGCCTGCGTGTTCCTGGCAGTGTTTCTGAGCTTGACATGTTTAAGTTTGGTTTCGTGTGGAAACAAAGTTCGCCATAACAAGGAGGAGGAGCTGGAGGAGAATAAGGTGAGTTTCAATTTTTTTACAAAAAAAAAACGCTTGCATACGAGTCTGCAACCATTGGGACATTTTCATCTTTACTATTCAAGGTCTAAAACTTAACTGACCAAATTTCGTATTGTGCGCATGACACATATACTTTTTCTCTTCTCTCTTTTTATAATTTAATATTTCGTTATTGTGCGCATGACACATACTTTTTCTCTTCTCTCTTTTTATAATTTAATATTTCGTTACATAATTTCGTTACATAATTTCGTCACATAATTTCGTTACATAATTTTGGTTATGTGCCAGAGCAAAGACATGAAAATGTCAAAAAATAATAACGCCTTATTTAGACTGCTTGATTAGCCCAAGACGTATATTATGTAGTCAAAAGACAAAATATAAAAAAAGGAAAAACTATAGTAAAAATGATGGTCTGTATTTTTTAATAAAATTTGCACCAAGGTATTTCTTATTTAAAGAAATTTCCAAAAATGTATCGCAAAGTAGGGGTTCGTATTTAAAAAAATGAAGTTGGCCCCCCTGGCCCCAACATGGGGGCCGATAACAAAAATCGGCCCCACTGTAAGAGAAGGTCTTACTACCCCGGTTTACCATACAAAATTTTATCTTTACCGAAGAAGCCATTCGAATGTTATTCAGGGGTTTCCAGACTTTTGCCCCACCCTGTATATAAATGCGAAAGTTAACACTCAGTCACTCACTCATTCACACCGACCTCAGTAGCTTGATCGATAAGGCGGCGGAGTTGTAACCTGGAGGTCGGTGGTTCAAGTCCCAGTTTCAGCGTAGATTTAGTAAAGCGAGTTTGAATAGTTGTGATATCACAAAAGTGATTAACACAAATATGATAACTTAACTTACTAGCGGGCTGTCAACCGCTTTGCGGGCCGAAACATGGCCGTGAGAGCAAAAAGTCCTTTTTCGCCAATGGCAGGTGTTGTAGTGGGAATTTCGAAAAACCCCGCCTTATTGCACATCTAGACTATAAGACAAAGCTACCTACCAAATTTCAGCTCGCTAGGTATTACGGTTTGGGCTGTAGAGCAATGATCAGTCAGTGACTTAGACATTTATATATTAAGACTAGCGGGCTGTCGCCCGCTTTGCGGGCCGAGGCATGGCCGTGAAAGCAAAAAATCCTTTTTCGAAAATGGCAGGTGTTGTAGTGGGAATTTCGAAAAATCCCGTCTTATTGCACATCTAGACTATAAGACAAAGCTACCTACCAAATTTCAGCTTCCTAGGACTTACGGTTTGGGCTGTAGAGCGATGATCAGTCAGTGGTCAGTCAGTCAGTGACTTTGACATTTATATATTAAGATTAAACCGTTAGGAAACTGCCAGCTAGGTTGGCTTGTAAGGGTTGGCTAGTCTGTTCTCTGTCTATAGTCCTCTAGCGAGACGCTGGTTTTCTCTCTGTTTAACGTACCCCAGCTAGACTTTTCTTATTGAATAATCTTTATGCTCAGTTGCTTTTATACGTGTGCCTTCATAGTTTTTTTCAGCATTAAGAAAACTCTTTTAGATTAATCTATATATATATATAAATGCGAAAGTTAACACTCAGTCACTCACTCATTCATCTCAATTTCTCAGCACTGGTACGTTTCGAAAAATCCGTCTTATTGCACATCTAGACTATAAGACAAAGCCACCTACCAAATTTCAGCTTCTTAGGACTTACCAGTTCGGAGAAACAGTGATGATCAGTCAGTCAGTCAGTCAGTGACTTTGACATTTATATATTAAGATAAACTCTCTTTATGTAAGTAAGAAGTGGTGTGGCGTTGACTGTGTTATCCGTCTGTCCCGGTAGCTCAGTGGTAAAGGCGGCACTCCATGAATCCATAGGTTCCAGAAGTTGGGTTTGAAACCCAGCCGGGACATGATGAGTTATCCTCCCATTTGGCATTTTTACCACATAATAATATGTCTTGGACATACTGCTGGAATAATGGGACTTTAGTAGTCCTTATCGGACAGTATAAATAAGGCGATATTATTTATTTATTTATCCTCAAACAGTTTCACTACTTGGCCCGGGATCAAACACAGTCAAACCTGAATATAAGAGAACGATTTTCAGATCAAATTTACCTCTGAATAAGGCAAAATAATCTCTTCAAAAGAGACACTTGGATACAAGAGAAAAAAATCTGGTGTAAACATCACACGACTTTCCTTATCTCCCAAAAAGGAGTCGAATTCCGCCACTGGTGACTGAACGGTAACAGATAACTAAAAATCAATACCAAATTCGTGATCAGCACTTCAAAATCATTTAATTTGATATGTCACAACCCCCATCTAGGATGAATAATAAAAAAGTTAGTCCAATCGGGTCCCCCTACAATACCGGTAAATTGGGGCCGGTTTCCAAAAAGTTAAAGATATCAAAAAAATGATCAGAGTGAACCCCTATTATTTTTTTTATCTGAGAAAATGTTGTTCTCTAACTTTTTTTGTATCTTTAACCTATTCAAAGAAGCGGTGCTTGCGGCCAATATTTGCGGCCCTGCGGCCGCAGAATGCCGCCGATTTCAACCAAAAGTTTCATAGTTCGTCTGGTGTATAAAATTAATTACCATACCAAATTTCAAGTCTCTAGCTCTTACCGTTCTTGAGATATCCTGTTCACACACAGACACACAGACACACACACACACACACACAGACAGACGCACGGACCAATGGCTGAAAACCACTTTTTTGGTATCCTGAGGCTATGATTCGTCCAGAAATGTGAAAAGCTGGGTAGGTCAAATTTTCGACGAATACAATACTTTCCTTATTATAGGATAAGGAAAGTAAAAATTCGGTCCCTAGAGTTCTCTTACATCCATGTTCAACAGAATTACAATGAAATGAAATAAACCGTGTCACCCTGATAGAGTGAGTTAGCGCGCTAGACATTGCACGCATGATGGCCTGGGTTCGATCCCCAGAGGGGCAGGAACTTTTCTGATCTGTACTTGGATATTCGGGGTCCACTCATACCTCGTGTAGAAAAATGAGTAGCTACATGTATGAGTAACGACCAGTGGCGGCATTACCAGAGTAAAAAGAAATTAACGTAATAGAATTATTCGAAATGTGAAAGAAGCTCTTAGTAATGCTGCGATACCCACAAAAATTGTGAAGAAGCCTTGTGATTCACCACAAATAAAATCTTACATACATACATACCTAGTTTCTACTAAATTTTTATTACTTCGAAAAAATTTCTGATATTATAAGTATTTTGTTCGTTTTTGTAAAAACAAACTATCCCACTTTTCAGATCATCAAAGTGAAGGTTGCCCTCTACATGGAGGCCCTGTGTCCAGGCTGTCACTCCTTCATCAAGACGCAGCTCTTCCCAGTCTTCATGAAGTACTATCGGTTCATTCAACTGGACTTGGTCCCTTATGGAAATGCTAGGGTAAGTGAAATCTAGATTTGTTAGCATTGGAAGTATAGGCAATTTGACGTAATGTCATACGGAGAACAGCTACTTCAACTCCCTCTTTCACTTTCCGATTGCACTCTGTGATATCGATATTTGACGGTTCAAACGGAGAATGGGAGATTTGGAGAATCTGGGTAATATATTCGAATAGGGCCCAGGTCCCTTATGGAAATGCTAGGGTAAGACACCACTTATTGAAATGCCAGGGTAAGCCTTGGTCCCTTATGGAAATGCTAGGGTAAGACTTGGTCCCTTATGGAAATGCTAGGGTAAGACTTGGTCCCTTATGGAAATGCTAGAGTAAGATTATGATGTATTGTATGGCTTACTAGCCGTTTGCCCGTGCTTTGCAATGGGACTAAATTTCAAATTTACTAAGGCATGGCCGTACTGCTGGTCAGCAATGCCTTTTTGAACTTTTTATAATTTTTCTGGGCAAAGCGATAATGGTTTTGGGGGGGTCAATTCTGAGATATTTTTTGCTATCTCTTACCGTTTTGGCTAAACAACTCCGGACAAACAAACAAACATAGGTAGGTAGTCCTTTTTTCTGTTTTATATACAGGGTGTAACAGACTAAATGTAAAATCTCTTAAGGAGTGGTAGTATGGATCATTTCCAACCATTAATGTTCTATAACACTTTTGATTTAACTCAGTGGTTCTCAAGATATTATTTTTTTCAATTATTTTTACAAGTCCCCTGCCGCCCGACAAAGAATGGCATCTAACTCTGTAAATAAAGTAGATGAAGCAATAGATTTAACTATTTCCATAAGATAACAAAATTTCACTATTGTTTAGAGTAGATTTATTCTTAAAAAATGCACACGTACTGAAAAAAATCAGCAGCAGCGGAAAATTTATCGCAAACATGAAATCCACCTGAAACTTCAGCCGCCATTTTCTCAAAATACTGCCCACATAAAGTATTGGTTTCATTTATGTAAAAACTTGCTTGAAGTCTTATCTTTCAGAAAATATGACACACTTGATATAAAATTTTCATTTTTTATTGAAACCAAGAGAAATTAAAAAAAAAAGTCAGTCAGTACTACTAACTGTACCTACTAGGCTACCATCCTACTTTTACCTGGGGAACTATTTTTTTTCTTCAATTTGACAAATTATGGTAGTCATTTACTTTCCAACGGCCCAAAAAGTTAGCCTCAGTAGATTCATTGATAAGGCGGTGGACTCTTAACTTGGAGGTCACTGGTTCGAGTCTCAAGTATGGCAAATATTTAGTAACACGAGTTTGAGCTATTGTGACACCACGATCGTCATTAATTGACCTTAATATTTTAGTATGTATGTATGGTTTTATTTGTGGTGAAGCACAAGGCCTCATCACAATTTTTGTGGGTAGCGCAGCATTACTAAGAGCCTCCTTTACTTTTCACATTATTCTACTACATTAATATCTTTTTACTCTGGTAATGCCGCCACTGGTCGTTACTCATACAAGTAACTACTCATTTTTCCTCACGAGGTATGAGTAGACCCCGAACATCCAAGTACAGAGCAAAAAAATTCCTGTCCCGCTGGGAATCGAACCCAGGTCACCATGCGTGCAACGCCTAGCGCGCTAACTCACTCTACCACGGTGACTACTAATTGACCTTAATATTTTGGTATTCCATGTGTTTTATTAAAATTCGGTACCTACTAACATAATAATTTGTAACTCTATGTACCAACCTATGAATGTTCAGTATTTACCGTACCATCTTTACCTGTGGGTGTTAACTATGTACCTAGGTACATTGTTATGTTTCCTTTCATTCAAACCATTTTATCATTGAGAACCTTTCCCTCTTATGAAAAATGAAAAATTATGATTAATGTTGATTTCTGAAGTAGCACAGCTAAGTATCATACGTACAAATTAATTTGCCATACTTGAGACTCGAACCAGTGACCTCCAAGTAAAGAGTCTGCCGCCTTATCAATGAATCTACTGAAGCTAAGCTTTTGGGCCATTCGAAAGTAAATGGCAACCAGAATTTCTCAAATTGAAAAAAAAATTAGTTCCCTTGGTAAAAGTAGGATGGTAGCCTGAGAGGTACAGCAAGTAGTAGTGACTGACTTTTTTTTTCATTTCTCTTGATTTCAATAAAAAATGAAAATTTTATATCAAGTGTGTCATATTTTCTGAAAGGTAAGACTTCAAGCAAGTTTTTACATAAATGAAACCAATACTTTATGTGGGCAGTATTTTGAGAAAATGGCGGCTGAAGTTTCAGGTGGATTTTATGTTCGCGATAAATTTTCCGCTGCTTCCGATTTTTTTCAGTACGTGTGCATTTTTTAATAATAAATCTAGTGTAAATAATAGTGAAATATTGTTATCTTATGGAAAAAGTTAAATCTATTGCTTCATCTACTGTTTTTACAGAGTTAGATCCCATTCTTTGTTGGGCGGCAGGGGACTTGTAAAAATAATTGAAAAAAATAATATCTTGAGAACCACTGAGGTCAATCAAAAGTGTTATAGAACATTAATGGTTGGAAATGATCTATACTACCACCCCTTAAGAGATTTTACATTAAGTCTGTTACACCCTGTATAGAGATGGAAATGCTAGGGTAAGACTTGGTCCCTTATAAAAATGCTAGAGTATGATTATGATGTATTGTATGGCTGGGGGACTATAAACAGGGAGTAGACCAGCAGTCTGGCTGGGGCACTATAAACAGGGAGTAGACCAGCAGTCTAGCTGGGGCACTATAAACAGGGAGTAGACCAGCATTGGCTAGGTTCTGGAGGCCCTTGTTAATTATTGGCCTCCTTGTAAAGACAGTGCTAGAAGTGCTGAGTCATTCCTCCACTGTCTGGCTCACATCGTTCACGATGACGCCACCCTATGATGATGATTGTATGTCTACAATAAAGATACATTTTTTCCCTTCTCCTCCTCAGCACTACAAGAACAAAGACGGACAGTGGGAATTCACATGCCAGCATGGGCAGCCAGAGTGTCTGGGCAACATGTACCTGGCATGTGCCACGCATATACTTCAGCAGGAGAGGCCGAAACATCTCATCCGCTACTACAACTGTCTGGCAGATGCCGCCAGCTTCTCCATTGAGAAGGATGTGAAGGAGGTGAGAGGAGGGAGGGTGAGGGAGGGTGAGGGGAGGGAAGGAGGTGAGGGGAGGGAGGGTCTTTTTTACTCTCTGTTACCTATAAGGTATAGAACAGATGTGCCCAACCTTTACAGAAGAAGATCTACTATAAAGTCTCAGATAATCAACGAGATCGACCCCCCCCCTTCAGATTCAATGTTCATTCTGGACTTGAATGGGTTAATGAAGAATTCAACCAAATTTTCAAGTTTCAAGTCACGAAACTTCCTTTTAATTTTCAACGAGTTAAAAAAGGAGATCTCGGATTTTCACTTCTGTGAGATGCCAGAAAACCTCGTTCACAATCATTTTGAACTTTAGAGATCTAGACTTTTAGAACGTCATCTCACCTCTCTGGACGTGATCGACCCAAAATCACTCCGCGATAGACCGGTCGATCGCGATCGACTGGTTGGGTAGCCCTGCTATAGAAAGTATTGTTTTCGGTCGGTTTTTTCGAAATTGAGCGTTAAAAAGTCGTGTGATGTTCAAACCAGTTTATTTTACTATACCAGTATACATCATTTCACTTGCAGTGTGCCCCTACTGCCGGCGTCAACTTCCATAAACTAGAGACCTGCGTGAAGACGAAGGGCCCCGAACTGTTAGCCCAGTACGGAGACAAGACGAACGCCCTCATTGGGAGGCGATATGTCCCCACTGTGGTCATTGATGACGTAAGTAATCTTCTTCTTTTACTCTGTCTTATCCTGTTTAAGCAGGGTCGACGTTGTTCAACCTCATGGTTGAGGTTGGTTGGTTTTGGCACATTTTTACGGCTGGATGACCTTCCTAACACCAACGATTCTACTTAATTCAACGTCCTGGATTAGGACGGGGGTTTTACCCTCCATTCGCTGGGAATCGTACCAGCTACCCACATTAACCTCACCCATCCTGGGTAGGACCGGAATGTAAGTAAGAAATAATAATAATAATATTGCCGTATTTATACTGCCTGATTAAGACTACTAAAGTCCCATTATTACAGCAGTAAGACATATTATTAAGTGGTAAAAATCTCCAATGGGAGGATAACTTGTCATGTCACGGTTGCGTTTCGAACCCGCGACCTCTGGAATCTATTGATTCACAGAGTGCCGCCTTTACCACTGAGTTACCGGGACAGACAACTAAGTAGAACCTAGCAACAATAAACTCTTTAGTGGAAGGTAACCACCAGGCGAGGTTAATCCTCGAAGCATTTTTTACCACCTAACCCTCAGAGTCTTATTATTTTATGGTCACGAACTCAAATTAATGAAGAAAAAGTCATGTAAATGGGTGGGATTCAAACCAACGGATCCCTACGCTACCTTTATTAACAGACTAGAAGCTTTTATCATTAGCTTAGGAAATGAACCTTTGGGTGGAAGAGATTGGGTGGAAAAGGGTTGGGTGGAAGAGATTGCCATAGGCAATAACCCCGCCCTTTAGTTAGGACATATGTTTTCAAATATTTTCTATTCTTTTTCATTTTATTGTATATATTGTTTTTTTCATTTTTTCACTGTTAAAATTATTATTTATATGTACATATTGTCCTTTTGTATCTAATAAAGAATTATATAATAATAATAATAATAACCTTTGTAAAAATCCAAAATTGTTAAAAAAAAAAAAATATTTTTTTTTTAATGTGGTCAAAATCCCAAATGGGAGAATGACTTGTCATTTTCCAGCTGGGTTTCGAACCTGCGACCCCTGGATTACCGGAATGACGCCTAGACCACTGAAATACTGGGATTTAGCTAGTTCGTGAAAAAAATTCTCTTATAATTTATAAATATCTAATTTCGGTGGAACTTGGAAGAGGCCCAGCGTACACAAGGCCCCCAAGGGATTATAGGACATTTTTGAGTCAACTAAATCATTATTCATATCAACTCAGTTTTCTTTGGTAGACACTCAATAATATACGTCATGAAAACCATTTATTTTCTTAATTAAAGTGTATGATTTAATGACTAAAACCATATTTCCTTTCTAGAATAAAAAAAATATTGCTAGAAAACAAATTGTCTGGAGAAAGAACGTAAATAGGAGAGGTTCAAACTAATGTATCATATATATATATATATATTTTTTTTTTCATTTAGGCGCTTTAACTCTACTGGAGCAAGTCATTCGCGCCGTAATTAACCATATTTTAACGTCCTATCTGATGTCCAGTTTTAGTTTCCTACTGAGTAAAGAAAAAAAAATCGTACTGGAGAAATTAACTGTCTGTAATATTGTCTATTGGCCTGGCATGGCTGGAATCTTACCTATCTTTTATAAGTCCCCCGTCGAGATAAGTCTCATATCTTCACCCTAAATTAATATCTATAAATAATATTCCACAAGTATGGTGGTGGTACTCCTATAATTATTGATTTGGGTTTAACGTCTCTCCAATAAAGTTTTTTTTTTATATAATTATTATATTTATGTATGTCTAGTTGTCTATACTGAAACCAGGTTGAAATCATATTACGCATATGAAATCATATTACGAAACCAGGTTGAAATCATATTACGCACAATCTCAGTCCCCATCAATTGCTGACAATATTAATTATTCGTACGTTATTATAAATGGGCATTCAAATTAAAGAGAAAACTAGATGCTAGTTAATAGCATTGGCCAGCATCACCAGCATGAACTCGACGAAAAACTCGGTGTACCGGTTAGAGTGTTGTGCGCGAACACAGCACAGTCCTAATGATGGCCCAAATTAGATAGGTAAAAACATTATTATTATTATTATTTAACACTTTATTGGTCAACTACATAGATTCAACAAAATAGGACATGATAAAAAAAAAACAAACAAAATAGAACATGAAAAAAAAAAACAAAATAGAATATGTAGTGAACCAAGGTGCGAGGTTAAAGCCTGTGGCTTTCTCTTCCACCGAACCACATCAACACTATTGAATACCGTTTGACCACTAGTAGCCGTATTTGTATGTATGAACGGAAAATTTCATCTGATCAATGGCTCAAGCAATCTGGTCTGTGTTGTAACTTGCCCATCCCGTAGTATGCCTCCTCTCTGATGGGCGAGAAGTGACACAATACTTCCCATATAAGTGCTGGGTCAACACGAGCGGACCGGAAGGTATCCCTTACAAACAATTGTAACCAAATTTTGAAAACAATTTTTTGTCGGCGGGGGGGTTCGAAAACGGGACCTTCCGCATGGCAAGCGAGTGCTTAACCACTGACTATTCGTGCCACTGAGCTATTCGTGCGCTCATATTATTGTTTCAATTTTTTTCCCACAGAAATTCGACATCGACGAGCAAGACGAGATCCAGGATGATCTCCTAGCCTACATCTGCAAAACTCTCAAGGGTCGCAAACCTGCCGTCTGCAAGAGCAACACGAAGACTTATCATACCAAGAAGACCCTGCTGGAAATAGAGAAGGGGAAATGCTATCTGGAGGCTGGAGATTCTCTGCCTTGAAGCGAGTTTATGTTGTTACCAGCTTGGCTACAACTGGAGGGACTGATGGTCTCCAGCCAACTTAAGTTGAAAGTTGGCTCGTACTGAACTACATAATTATTTCTATGTGCGATCAACCATCGTGAGAACTTAGGCTTATTCTTTATACGCCATGAGATCCTTGGAAAAATGCAAGCTAGCTTGGCTTGTTAGGGTTGGCTACTCCATTCTCTGTTTATAGACCTCTAGAAAAACACTCATATTCTCCCTGTTTAACGTCCCCTAGTCGGATGGAGCGAGTAAGTTGAAAGAGCTTTAAAGATTCGCGGGCGACGGACCTTTACAACAAAAATACCAACCAAAGAACGCGTGAGCAAAATTTCGTTGAAAGTCTTTTTCTCCTGGGCGTAAACCTTACAATGGACACTTTTTTTCTCTATGCGCAAATGTAGGAGTTTTAATGTTTTTTTGGGCACAAGTGGTCCTCAGCCAAAGAAATCTTGAAGCCATGGTATTTCAGAAAATACTGGTGTGTATGACCAATTGACCATAGAAGTTGACATAAATCACTGAAATCAAGCTCCCGGGAGGCGAGTGCTCATCAAGTAGCACACTCCAGCCGGCCTATATTAACACGAAAAAGAGTTTATAATATAATTATGTACTTTGTTTTATTGTTTTCGCCCACTTCCCGCTAACTTTTAGCAATTTTCATTTAATATCTAATAAAAAGATTCTGCCCCGGCTGGATTTGAATTGTGTTTCTTCACCAGTGTAGTCGGTGGACTAGCAGTCCTATTTTGGAACTGTTTTTAGCCGATACTAGAAGAACAATAGAGAACGCTCTAAATGAGGCTTATTTGTTTGAAGTACACACTAGCAAAGAAGAGCTCTTTAATCCTGTTACACGCCGGTATATACTTTTAATGTATAGGTATACATACTTATTTTTAATTGGATTTGCATTGGAATCTATAAGACTATAGCTGGGGGACTATAAACAGGGAGTAGACCAGCATTGGCTTGGTTCTGGTGGCCCTAGTCAATTATTAGCCTCCTTGTAAAGAGAGTGGTAGAAGTGCTGAGTCATTCCTCCACTGTTTGGCTAACATCGTTCACGATGATGCTACCCTATGATGATTGGAAAATTCTATGGAAAGAAAGGATAGCAGGATACACTGTTAAAACATACAAGTACAATAAATTATTTTAATAGCATGTCAAGATTATCAAGTCCTTGGTCTCGCTACGGATACTGCCTTCTTTGCATTTATTTATGTAATAGCTGTTCCAACCGATACTCCCAATAACGCAGATATATTTTATTATTATATAACTTTGATAAGCACTAATATGTATGTAGAATGTAGGCTATTGAGTGACATCTGTAATAACAGCGGAAAACCTGCAGTCCTTGCCGGCATATCCCATGACAGAAGGATTTATTCATACATGTACCCAATCTCTGAAGCATACAATTACACTGGAATTCATAATTGTTAATGAAACATAAAACCATACACACGATCATTGATTATTAACTCCTATTTGTATTAAGATATAGAGATAGTTATTTGTGTTGTTATTTTTAGTGGATAGCATCGACATTAAGAGATCTAATGCTAATGCATCATATATTATGCAACCAACCGTCATATTCCAATATCTATCTCGTGATGCCGCCACTGGTCGTTGCCCACTTTACAACTACCCCAATTGTCTGTCCTTACGAGGCTAGGGTAGGTAGGCCCCGACATCCTACGTGTCGTAAGTATATTGGTACATATTTTATCTGCGGAAACATTATAATACTTGGTCAGATAGTCACCATCAAAGCCTGACTAGCCAGCGTCGATGGCGCGTTGAATGCACCGGTTCTCGTATGATTAACGAAGTTAAGCAACGTCCAGCGAGGTGAAGGCTTCGTGATGCTGGTTACAAAAATAACTCCAGCTATTATCATTGACGCCAGATGTAAAAACTTTCAACTGCATGGTCATATCACGAAGGGGGTGTTACCCTCCATTCGCAGGAAACTCACAAACCTGCTACCAGCGTGAGTTTGAGTAGTTGTTAGATCACGAAAGTGATAAACACAAATATGATAACTATTCTCGTAATTATGTAAATCTTAAAATATGTTTATATATATTCTAATAAGTCCATGAGAGTATGAGAAATGCGTGTACGTATTTTTGCCAAAATTAAGAAAAATATTCTGATTACATAAATTTAAATACTCACGCAATTCAAGAAACTATTTTTAAGTAGTGTCAATAAATAGATTTATTACCACCTCTAGTAGGAAGCTGTAATAGCCATGTGTGAGAAATCGAGTATCCATCCACTAAAGCAAGGAGTTCAGAGTTCATTGTCGACTTCTATCCCAGGCCAAACTGCTGAAGATCAGTATCCAAGTTCATTACCACTGGTAGTCAAGTGTTTAACGCTCTAGTCTGGTAATCCAGGTAGCTTAGGGGTCCGTTGGTTTGAATCCCACCCGGTGCATGAATTTTTCCTCATTCATTTGAGTTTGTAACCACATAATAATAAGACTCTGAGGGTTAGGTGGTAGAAAATGCTTTGAGCATTAACCTCGCCTGGTGGTTTCCACTCAAGAGTGTTATTATTATTACCAGTGTGACTTGGCTCAGAGCCTTAAGATCCTCATTCTTCTGAAATATTATCAAACCTGGATATAAGAGAACCCAAGGGACAGGATTTGTTTTCTCTTATATCCAGGGTCTCTTACAAAGAGGTTATTTTCCTTCCCTTATAGACCGACTTCAGTAGCTTGATCGATAAGGCGGCGGACTTGTAACCTGGAGTTCCGTGGTTCAAGTCCCGGCTTCAGCGTAGATTTAGTATAGCGAGTTATGATTAACACAAATATGATAACTTTATTCAAGAGAACATGACTGTCTCAATCTGTCTCATGCTGAAAACTCACCTGTGTTGATAAGGAAAATCCTGATGTAATCAGAAATTAAAATTATTATTTAGCCAGCGCAGCGTTGCGTCGATCAAGCGTTGAATGCACCGGTTCTCGTAGGATCACCGAAGTTAATCAACGTCCAGCGAGGTGAAGACTTCGTGATGCTGGCACTCCGGCCCAACCCAGGCTGGGTGAGGTCAATGTGGGTAGCAGGTTTGTGAGAGCTTGAAAGGGACATAAAACCCAAGAAAAAAATATTTATTGTAAATTTCGGTGTTAGTCTCACTCCGTAAGGTGTTGGGTAAGTCTCTTTTTCAGGTTGCGATACCTGTGTTACCTATACCTATTGTTCTAGCAGAATCAAACACAGCATAGCTGATAGGGTTTAGCTTTGACGTTCGCGTCTTAGGTACATATTTATAAATCTTATATTTGCATACGTCTTTGACGTATTTAGATACCTACATATTTATTTATTTATTATCTATCCTGAAATTTCAAGGAAGTTTTCCTTATTACTTCCCATAACTTTTAATAATAGAAATCACTTTCGTGATACCACGACTACTCAAACTCGCTTTACTAAATCTACGCTGAAACCGGGACTTGAACCACCGACCTGCAGGTTACAAGTCCTCCGCTTTATCGATCAAGCTACTGAGGTCGGTTGTTCTCTTGAATAATACCTACTTTTTCTTTTACACAGTTCAAATTACTTATCTATAGGATTCTACGTAACCAGCCTCCGTGGCGTAATGGTTGTGACTACTGCCCGTAGTCCAAAGATCCTGAGTTCGATCCTCCCTCGGTCAGAGCAGACTTTTCACACAGAAAATTCTGTTCCGTCCGTATATATGAGGCTGGCATTTCCGGCCCTACCCAGTCTGAGTGAGGTTAATGTGGGTAGTTGGTACAATTCCCAGCGAATGGAGGGTGAAACCCCTGTCCTAATCCAGGACGTTTAATCCAGCTGTAAAAAATGAGCCAAAACCAATCCACCTCAACCATGAGGTTGAACAACGTCGACCCTGCTTGACCGGGATAAGACAGAGTAAAAGAAGAAGAAGAAGAATACTGTCCCAATAAAATATTCTTACTGTACTTATCTGTTCAAACTGTACATGGTAATACCGAATCAGGGTTTTATTGTTATATTGTTTATTCAGTTTTCTATTCGGACATATACAGCAGTACGGTTATAACTATGAGACTTATATGGCCTTGTCAAGGTCAGGTAGGATAAGTAAGTATCTTACTATAAATATCTTACTAGGTATTCTTAGTGCATTTTCTACCCAAGTTTAGGTAAACAGAGAGCAGATCAGCTACTCTGCTAACTTCTAACACGCCATACTGACATGACATGCCCTGACAGCAACCAAACTATAGATGGTTAATTTAGTTCGATCACCACGAAGAATAATTATCTAACATTTGCCATATTCCTAGCGGATCTCGCTGTTCTGAAGATCGGCTTGACAAGGCGAACAAACCCTCAATAACAGTTATATCACGTTACATACGATAATAATTATAGAATAATGGCTAGGCATTTGCTGCTCGGGGTATTTTTCATTCTAGGATATATTTCATGTATGTACTGTAATGTTTTTGAAAATAAATACTATAATTATACCTAAGTCAATTACGACGTGTAAACTGACACCTGAAACCAAGTGACTTTAATTTTTTCTCACCATAAATGTGTGGGAATCAAGAGTTTATTTATTTTATTTTCATGAAATAAATAATTTGATTCCCATATAAAGTATTAAAGTTCTTTTGTTATAAATGATTAAAGTTATTTTATAGCCAGCGTCGATGGCTCGTTGAATGCACTGGTTTTCGTAGGATCACCGAAATTAAGCAACGTCCAGCGAGGTATAGCCAACCTTAGTGACGGAAAATCTTGTTTAATATTTTTATCGGTCAGCTTATGAAATTTTAAGGGTCGGCTTAAATTCACTAATCGTGTTTCATAATCCCTTAGAATCAATTGAGATCGAATCCCACTAACTGAAACATTGCTTTGCAAAACCATTCAAAATTCAACGTGGTGATAAGACCATGCAGTTGAAAGTGACGTTAAACCCAAATTAAAATAAAAATAAGCCAGGGTCGATGGCGCGTTGAATGCACCGGTTCTCGTAGGATCAATGAAGTTAAGCAACGTCCAGCGAGGTGAATACTTCGTAATGCTGGCATTCCGGCTCAACCCAGGCTAGGTGAGGTCAATGTGGGTGGCAGGTTTCTAAGTTTTCTGCGAATGGAGGGTAAAACCCCCGTCGTTTATGACCATGCAGTTGAAAAAACGACGTTAAACTCAAAAAAAAAATCGAAACAAAATGTGGCACTCACTGGGATTTTAGGTATCGAAAAATTACGATAATTTAGAGGTGTCTTAATGAATGGTAATTACATACTACATATTGATGATTTTATTGGCAGAATTACTGGAATATAAAATTCATAATCGTAGCATTCGTAGCACTAATTACTATTGAACGCATGTTAAATATCGAGATACATTAAACATTAGTTCACCTAACCGTGAATAAAAAGGTGTCAATGAAGTTTTGGCGATAAATTATCTAATAGGTAGATTTTATATTTTCATCTCATTATTTTAATTAAACAAAAAACAAAAAGGTGTGCGTTCAGATAAAACCATCCGCGATTTTAATAATTCCCTTAAGAGAATACAGAGCTGAAATTTAATAAGCAGGAAAGGATATGACATGTAACTCTAACACCCGTATTTATGAACAGGGAATTTTGTCTGAGCAATGTCTCAAGCAAGGTATTGGCCAATAATATTAAAGGAAATCATGCTTCAGACCATGCTCAAACGGCGCGGCGTTTTCTGTTCATAAATACGGCTGTAAGTATATTGAAATTGAGAAAAAAGTTATCATCAGTGTTCATTAGTCATACTAGAGACTCGAACCATTGATCTCCAGGTTACGAGTCCGCCAATAATTGCATTATGATAGTTATTTTTTCTGTGTTTTTCAATCACAATCTTTGAAAAAATTAGTTTTCAAAATTAAAAATTGAGTATTTTTTTGTTCATAAATAAAACTGGGGACATAAATATACACCAGCAGTCTGACTGGGGGACTATAAACAGGGAGGAGTCCAGCAGTCTATCTGAGGGACTATAAACAGAGAGTAGACCAGCATTGGCTTGGTTCTGGAGACCCTTGTCCATTAGTAGCCTCCTTGTAAAGACAGTGGTAGAAGAGGATCTGAGTCATTCCTCCACTGTCTGGCTACCATCGTTCACGATGACGCCACAATATGATGATGATGATAAATATAAATCTGCTTCCTTTGAGAATCGAACCCGTATCCCTAGGTTTGGAAAGCTAGACGTATACCTCAAGACCACCAAGTAAGAATATGAAGGTCATAAGTGCATCATTACTCAGGATACTCGGTGTTTGTCAACAAATACATTGTGAAGGTTATTAATAATAATACCCAGTAATCTTTTGATGGGTAATGCAGTTATTAAAACTATAATTCATTTGTCATTGATTTATTGTTAGAACATAATTAGGTATAGGTATGTTTCATAATTAATTATTGGTTGATACGGAAATTCTATAGAAATAAACTCAACAAAATGTAATACATACATAATTATAAACACACTAGCCGTTTCCCGTCTCTTCAAAATAGGGTTGCATCAATAATCTCCCAAGGTATGGCCGCATAATAGTTGGTAGGATAGTGTCCTGTAAGGGCTTTTAATATCTAAGTAGGTAGATCAATTCTTAAGGTGTCCATTTTATGGAATTTTCTTTATCGATTCCGATTTGGGCTGAGGCAATGGAACAGGCATTTGACATGAATCAATTAATCCTTGGGAGACCATCCCTTTTGCCTCTACAGAGAGAAAAACAAAAAGAACACAATCTACAAGTCTTTAGTCCATGGTAGTCTCCAACATTTTTTTAATGGAGCTATAGTCTATGGTTTCCGGCGCTACCCAGGCTGGGCCGCAAAAAAAGTGCCACAAGAGACGTTCCTCCGGATTGGTTAAATATACAAAAAATCTGGTGTAAACATCACACGACTTTCCTTATCCCCAAAAAGGACTCGAATTCCGCCACTGGTGACTCAACAGTAACAGATAACTAAAAATAAATGCCGAATTCGTAATCAGCACTTCAAAATCATTCAATTTGATATGTCACAACCCCCAACTAGGATGAATAATAAAAAAGTTAGTCAAAGCGGGTCCCTCCAAAATACCGGTAAATTGGAGCCGAGGTCCAAAAAGTTCAAGATATCAAAAAAATGATCAGAATAGACCCCTATTATTTTTGCATTCTAAGAAAATGTTGTTCTACAACTTTTTTTGTATCTTTAACCAATTCAAAGAAGCGGCGCTTGTGGCTAATATTTGCGGCCCTGCGGCCGTGGAATGCGGCCGATTTCAACCAAAAGTTTCGTGGTTCGTCTAGTGTATAAAATTAATTTCCATACAAAATTTCAAGTCTCTATCTCTTACCGTTCTCGAGATATCCTGTTCACACACACATAGACACACAGACAGACAGACGCACGGACCAATGGCTGAAAACAACTTTTTTGGTATCCTGAGGCTATGATTCCTCCAGAAATGTGAAAACCTGGGTAGGTCAAATTTTCGACGAATACAATACTTTCCTTATTATAGGATAAGGAAAGTAAAAAAGTTCATTGACTTATTTTCGAGTGATAAGGAAATAAAATAATCAATCAGAGTGCGTTATGTGGCGGTTGAAAGGGAGATTTGGGGATTATAAGAGTGAGAGTAGTTTCTGGAATGAGGACAAGCTCTACTAAACTGACCACAGCAAGGACATTCGATCAATGAAGGTTAGAGCCCTGATCAAAGGTTCTAATAAAATAGTTCTCTAGAAGTGGTACACTATACATAATGTATTATTTATTTATGTCCATTTTGTAAAATATATACCTAACTACACATGTAATAATGTTTTTTTTTTTAGCTTTTTTTACAATTTTTGTGGCTCTCTCCCTAAGGAATACTTCTAAGGACATATTTTTTTATTTTATTTTTTAAAGCTAAGTGTGTCCCGGAACCGCTTTCGCATTACTTCAGGGCACTTTACCTTTACAATCATGCCATTCCGGAAACGGAAAATTTTGGTGAGAAATTTCCGCTCCGGCCGGGATTCGTACCCGCAACCTCCGATCAGTAACCAATGCGCTTAATCACTGAGCCACGGAGGTCGACTATTACTCAACTATTTAGACAAGAACTCTATTTGGAATTGCGTGTTTCTACGATGCACTCTCCGGCAGTATTATAGTTTATATATCTATATTATAATCGTATACTTTCATAGATAGGCAATTATAAATGACAGTGATTGCATGTCCGGTCAGTAGCTGTGATTACTGCATCTATTATAAGCATGGTAACATAATAGTTTATTCGTTTACAAAACAACAAAAAATCTCCTGCACTTACTGAGCCAGAAAGTATCCCTTTTCTTATTATCTATCGCACTAATCTGGTTGTAGGGTTTCAGAAAAAATTCCATAAAAATAACACTGCAGCATAAAAAGATTTGTTTTGACCAGTTGATTCTATTTTGTTTGAACGTCCTGATTTGAGTTACCTATTCCGAATGGGGGTTTTACACTCCATTTCCTAGTACCAGCTACCCACATGAACATCACCCTCACTGAGTTGGGCCGGAAATGCCAGAGATTGGTAGCTGCAGAATAGGTCTATCGATGAGCAGTTCAAGGGCGCCCCGAATTATGAAACAGAATTTGTTCATGTTAGTGGACACTATCCCTTAACTTTCACCTTGACAACAACTGTAGAGGTCATATCTAATCCGGGTTTTTTTTCTTTTCTTTTTTAAAATTGGGTTTAACATCGCTTTAAACTACATGCTCATATCACGACGGGAGTTGGGATACCAGCATCACGAAGTTTTCACCTCGCTGGACGTTGCTTAACTTCGGTGATCATACGAGAACCGGTGAATTCAACGCGCCATCGCATCGACGCGCGACGCTGCGCTGGCAATCCAGACTTTGTAGCTGTATAACTGTATATTAGCTCTGTGCTTAAAGCTGTGGCCAGCCTTCGGGACGGAAAATTTTATTTTAGAATACCTAATATTGGTCAGCTGGTAAAATCTTAAGGTCGGCTAAGATTTACTAATACTCTTTCATAATACGGCCCTAACAGACGATAGAGCATATTTATGGAGATTTTGAGGCCACCACCATTGAATGGTTACTATTGAACAGATGTCAGCCCCATCTGTTGAACAAATGTCATAAAACAATTTAAGAACACTTCCTATCAAAACAACAAATTGCATCATCCCTATCTTATTCGGAAATTAAATCAATTTGATAAAAAGTAAGATACATAGATTAAGCTGAATAAGCTAAAGATAATGTCTAGTGATGTCTATTTAGCCTATTGACTGGTAGTCAAGTGGTTAATGGGTAATCCAGGTAGCATAGGAATCCGTTGGTTCAAATCTCACCCAGTGCATGAATTTTTCTCCATTAATTTGAGTTTATGACCACATAATAATAAGACTCTGAGGGTTAGGTGGTAGAAAATACTTTGAGCATTAACCTTGAATAGTGGTTATCTTCCACTAAAGAATGTTATCATTATTATTAATGGGTAGGCAATGTAGTAAGCATTCGTCGGCCATCTTTTTGATCTTGTTTTTTTCGTTATATAAAAAAAGTCCTGTATGCTTCAAAAAGTACTTTGGCACAGTTTTGGAAACTAAAGAAATGGATGCAGGTAAAATAATAAATAAATACCCAGTGTACGGGAGTATGTTTACGGCAATAGCCCTATTTACAATGTCAACAATAAAAATGTCAATAAATACAAAGATTAAAAAAAAAAGTAATAACACAAGTAGTAAAAAGTAATTAAAACACAAATATGAAAAAAACAATACAACACAAATACAAGAGAAACATTAGAGATAAATAAAGTATCTATAGTTCAGTAAAAAGAACCGGATCTTTATGCACAGTTGCACACTGATTTTTTTCTATCGCGTTCCGTAGAATCTGAACGCACTTGAAGTAATTCAACCAGTTGCGGAATCTCCAAGTTGTGCATCCTCCCTAGCATTGAACTTGATACAACTCTACTTTAGTCAGTGACTATCGCTGAACTAGATGTGATCATTATAGTTCTTCTGGATTTTTACAGTCGACAGTTATTCGCAAACTTTTAGGGTGAGAGTGTCTCCGCGATTTTTTGGATTAAGACAGCTCAGATTATAAAAGGTAAGTTTGTTTTTATAATTTCACCTAATTTTTTTAAAAAATTTTTTTTCTAAATGAAGGCATTGAAAAGATACATTTTAAAAATTGTAAAAAAAATCATAAATTTTTAATATACCAAATCTGCAATCTTTAAAAATAAAATCTAAAGGGTCGGTACCTTCTAGGTTTTTTGAGACAGGGTTATATTTAACTTAAACATAAGAATTTGGATTGTTTGAATGAATGTTTATTGACTTTGTTTATGTCTTATTGATTTTTTTATGAATTTCAATTTATCTACTTACCGTAAAATAAAAATCCATCAAGACAAGAGCCCCAAAAAGCAAACAGGACAATTAACTATGATGATTCTGACATTTTTATCTCAATGATTCTGACATTTGTACCTATAATAATTTCTAGAGTGATCCTGATTTGAATCCTGGAGAAAATCTTCAGGATCCCAATAAGATTTTATTTGGATCCTGAAGATTTTCCATCTATTTTTGACCCTCATTCAAATGACAGTTTTGTGCAGTATACCTATAAAAGTTATCATATTTTGTGTTAATCACTTTCGTGATATCACAACCACTCAATCTCGCTTTAATAAATTTACGCTGAAACCCGGACTTGAACCACCGACCTCCAGGATACAAGTTCGCCGCCTTATCGATCAAGCTATTTTTTAAAGAGTTGATTATGTGTTGTGTATGTGTAGATTACTGTAGATATAATTTTTATCACCTTATCACTTTTATCTGTAAGTAGTTATCAATTTCATCTTCTCGACTATCATGGTTCTCGATTGTATAATTATAAATGTGTATGTCGCAGAGTTTAAATTCCACACTCTGTAGCAAACAAAATTAACAAAACAGTTAATGTAACTTTACTGTTGCTAGATAAATAAGTTGAATCTAGCCTTACTTGGGGAGCGTCTCCTGTTTTTAACCAATTGGCTACAATTCCATACTAACATGATCATACGGGTAATTTTATTATGCCAGTAGTTGGGTACTCTCTGTCACCATAGGAAATTCCATGTCAATTACGGATACCAGAACATTCCATTCAGTGTTTACATTGGAAAATTATTATTTGTTCTAAGCTTCATTTAACAATCATTTAATTTAAGCTGTATTTAACTGTATTTAACAATCAATAAAACATATCTTTTATCTTCATATTAAAAATCCAAAGTACGTAATGGTATATTTATATTCTGACCTGGTTGCAGGGTTTTCAGTGAAACCCTTACAATTAACACTGCGACCTAATTAGATCTATTGTGACCAGTTGATTCTATTTGGTTTTAACGTCCTGACTGAGGTAGTCAGGACGGGGGTTTTACCTTCTATTCGCTGGGAATCGTACCAGCTACCCACATTAACCTCACCCAGCCTGGGTAGGGCCGGAAATGCCAGCCTCACGTGTTTGGATGGAACAGAATTTTCGTCGAAAAGTCTGCCCCAACCGTGAGTTGAACTCGGGAACTCTGGACTACGGGCAGTAGTCACAACCATTACGCCACGGAGGCTTGGTATATTTAATATTTTATAAAACTAGGATTCTTTATATTGGTAAACTAGGATTCCTCAAGATACAAGAAAACGACAACTTGACATTTTCCTCTAGAATAAAAATAAATAAATAAAGTAAGTAGTTATCAATATCATCTTCTCGACTATCATATTTCTCGATGGTATGATTATAAATATGAATCCTATTTTTATAAAATATTAAATTTAATAATATTGATAAATTACCCGATACAGTAGCACACGTGCCATTGTCTTCCACCCAACTCTTTAATTATCTAACTTGGAGTTGTCAAACTGCTCTTTTGTAGTAAATTTGGACTTTTTAAAAAATGTCCGTAGCTCCATTTTCACTTATCCAATTCCAACTATTTTGCTTTAAATTTCTGTTTCCTCTCTTTGATTGCTTTCCCAAATCATTATTAAACATTTTCAATCAAAATACAAACAAAAAAAAAATAAATATACGTACATCAGTTATTAGATGCAATAGAATACGCGGATTAATCTGAAATAATAATACTGAAGCTGAAGAGTCCCTTTACTCTCACAGTCTAAATAATGTCTCATTTAATGGTGTAATTATTGTGAATATATTTACAACTGCTGACTCTCTCTTTGTCTAAATGAATGTACAACTGCTGACTCTCTCTTTCTTTAAATGGATTTACAACTGTTGACTCTCTCTTTCTTTAAATAGATTTACAACTGCTGAATCTCTCTTTCTTTAAATGGATTTACAACTGCTGACTCTCTTTTTTAAATGGATTTACAACTGCTGACTCTCTCTCTTTCTTTAAATGGATGTACAATTTTGACTTTTTCTTTCTTTAAAGATTTACAACTTAAGTTGTAGTTTCATTTATAAATATGAACAAAAAGATAACTAATATAAGAGTAAATGGGTCTCTTACATTTTAAAAATATTGGTGTTATACAAAAAATAAAAGTCGAAATAATAACCAACAGTAACACCTACTGAAGAAATTAACTTGTAATGAAAGATATGTCTAGAGTTTCTCCTATTGTTAAAATTTATAATTATAAGCAATTATTTTTTAAAACAAGAAGAAGAAGAATAATAACAAATTGAAAGATGATTAAAAAACTTATAGGTACACATTTTGTTCTATCTCTCTGGTCTTTATTACTTAACAACTTTTTGCATCCATCGAGCATTCTTAGAACCGTTTCTTAAGAAGTTGAGCTTACATGGCCTAAGAGTTCATATCGATACAAGTTCAAGGATGCAACCCCATCGGCCGCGATGTCTGACTGACAGTGTCAATAAACTTACAGATCTTTTATTCATGTAAGCGTTAGTCCAAGACGTTCATTATAAACTTCATTCTAAAATAGGTATGTTAAATATTCAATATTCCTTATTGTTGTTGGTGTTGTTTTTAGTATTGTTGTTGAAGTCAGCTTGGCTACAGCTGGAGCGGTGGGTGATGGTCTCCAGCCAACTTTATTATTTCAAAGTTGGCTTGTCCTGAACCACATATTTCTATTTGCGATCAACCATCATGAGGACTTGGACTTTTCTTTATAAGCTAATGGCTTATAAACCGTTAGGAAACTGCAAGCTAGCCTGGCTTGTAAGGGTTGGCTAGTCTGTTCTCTGTTTATAATCCTCTAGCGAGACACTGGTCTTCTCCCTGATTAACGCCCCCCAGCTAGACTTTAACGTCTCCCAGATAGACTTTTCTTATTGAATCATCTTTATTCTCAGTTGCTTACATACGTGTGCCTTCATAGTTTTTTTCAGCTTTAAGAAAGCTCTTTTAGATTAATTCATTAATATTTATAAAGAATAAGCTTGGCTAAAACTTGAATTAGTGACGATGGTAGTCACAGTTAAACACGTTATTTTTTTAAATTTCTTTTTTATTTGTTTTACGTCACTTTCAACTGCATGGTCATATCACGAAAGGGGTGTTACCCTCCATTCGCAGGAAACTTACAAACCTGGTACTCACATTAACCTCACCCAGCCTGGGTTGGACCGAAATGCCAGCATCACAAAACACGTTCTTATATCTACACACGGCTTGTCTTTACAGTTTTAAATTACCTTGAAAGACTGATGGGGTGGAGACTCAATGACCATAATTGGGTAAACAACTGTAGCCAAATTCAAAATTTGGTTACACCTAAATAGGAAATACAGTGTCACTTTTCTCGCCCATCAGAGGGGATGGGCAAGCTACAGCTACGGAATGGACACGCTACAACATCTGTGATTGTCTACAAGCGTCTACATCAGCGGCTATTTCATTGCTACAAACTATAACAAAAACAAAAAACACTCATATTAAAGAAAACCCAAAGTGTTAACCCAATTCCCAAATGGGAAGTCTAGTGTTAGCTCTCGCCAATGAAAATACCTATACATATACTTATTTTATATGACATTTAGGCGTACTAAGGGAAGCTACAAAACAGATCACAAAAGTCCAAATATTCTCTATAGGTACATTTATGTATACCAGTAAAACTCTAATCTTTGTGTTGCTGACTACTGACTATGTCCTCTTAGGGGTTGTCTGTTTACAATACCACAGCCCAAACAGATGTTGAAATTTTCATGAGAGTTGACCCCCCCTAAACCACCGTCAAACTACCTTGTAAATTATCAAAATTAAAATATATATTACCATATTCAAGATATCGGGATTTTCCGGTCCAGTAATGATTCAAATAGAATAACCTCAACGGTGATAAAGTGCCGGGATTTAGCTAGTTGTTCATGTAACAATTGGAATACAAATGAACTTGTAAAGCCAGATTACCCTGGCATTGAGCTTTGAGATTAAGGTCCATGATTCGTATCGTAGCGATAAATCAAAGTGTAGAATAGACATTTTGGATTCCAAAATTGCTCACCTTCCAGAAGACTTGAAAAATGGTTCAACTGGTTTGACCTTTCTTAATCTATGAAGAGTGAACCTGTTTTTTGATCTGGTAATTTCCATTTGTTTATGACTCAGAGAGATGTTTTTGGTTTAAAACGCCGCGGGAGGCTCAAATTTTGTTGAAGCGTTTAAGAGATATAAATTTAGGTTAGGGACAGTTCTAGTATGAATTTTGAATGTCAAAGAACAATGTCAAGAAATTAAACGGCTAAATCTACCGATTTTGTTACGTAGGAATATTGAATCAGTTTTCTATTTTGCGAGTTTTTGAGTCATTGGATTCATATTTTGAATTTTGATGGAGCATAGCCACATTTCTGACAGTTAATTTGTCTCGCGGCTCACCTATCCTATTATAATAAATGATAGGTATCGGGAAAAAACATTGAAAAACTTTCTGTGGTGTAGAATCTAATACGTGTGTATTGTAGATTTACACATAATAAATTTATGTGCTGTATTAGGCATAAATACATACATAATATAATGTAGCTTAACCCAGATACCAACTTCCCACCCTGTATCTTGTGAACCGTAAGTCATCGTACACTGAAATTATTACAATTGGAAAAAAAATCTGCAAAAACTTAATCCCCCAAAAAATCAAGGAATATAGGTACGAGGTTTTGCATTTTTCTGTATTGTCAGCCCTTCTTAAGATACGGGGTTTGGGGTGCGACTTTCTGGACACCCTGTAGATTTTTCCCCAGTCTCACTCTGTTGATAATAATTAATATACATAAATGATAACATAACCTAGGTTGTTCAAAGTTTTCAATCTAATATTGAAAACTATTCAGATTCTAAACTTCTGCATAGAAAAGAGCAAGATCTTGCTCAACTTCGCGGAACAGACTTTACCTTACCTGATATCATGTGCTAATTTTGCCCTGAAAATTACCCCTTCATTAGAATATCGTGCCTGAAAACCTGCACTTTCTCCAATGACGTCTTCAAATTTGGCTTTGACCCATATGACTTTCGTCTTGGAGTCTGTTATACTTTGAAGATGTCTTGCGATTATGTAGACATCAATACTGGCAAAGATACTAAAGATCGGGCATCATACTTTTCGAGTTTTCCGACCGTTAGAAGGATTAGTTTTGTCCCTGGCTTTGTGTCCTTCTTTTTTACTCAACGTCAGAGTTCGGATCGATCTGGCGACGGCGTGCTGATGAATTCATTAGCTGGATTTTCCCTGAGTTTCTATTCTATGGTTCATGGATTAGATACTGAGAATTTTTAAAATTGAATTTTTTATTTTA
Organism: Bactericera cockerelli; assembly: GCA_024516035.1. Taxonomy (NCBI): domain Eukaryota; kingdom Metazoa; phylum Arthropoda; class Insecta; order Hemiptera; family Triozidae; genus Bactericera; species Bactericera cockerelli. Next base: position 13,732,202 of record CM044959.1, on the reverse strand, counting down.
TGAATACGGTATTTTATAATGGAAATCAATAGTGGTTTGAAGATGTGTGTGTTTTGAAGAATTTTAGACTATGAGTTTTTGACATTTTCATGTCTTTGCTCTGGTACATAACCAAAATTATGTGACGAAATTATGTAACGAAATTATGTAACGATATTATGTAACGATATTATGTAACGATATTATGTAACGAAATATTGAATTGTAAAGGGAGAGAAGAGGGAAAGTGTGTGTCATGCGCACAATGGCGAAGTATTGAATTGTAGAGGGAGAGAAGAGAGAAGGTATGTGTCATGCGCACAATACGAAATTTGGTCAGTTGGGTTTTGGACCTTGAATAGTAAAGATGAAAATGTCCCAATGGTTGCAGACTCGTATGCAAGCGTTTTTTTATTTTTATATTTGTATACATCAGAGGACCCATCTTCAGCCATTTTTATTTGGTCACTTATTATTACCTAGTTTGTTTTTTTTTAATTTAAAATGTTTTTATGTGATGGTGTACCTATTTAAAGGCCAATATTTTTTGAGAACCTGTTGTAGAACTATGATAAAAATGCAGTCCTCGTACAATGGTACTCGATCGATGTTCGAATAAAATTCATCTTCAATTTGTTTACCTATAATATTCATTCTGTCTGGGGGACTATAAACAGGGAGTAGACCAGCAGTCTGGCTGGGGGACTAAAAGCAGGGAGTAGACCAGCATTGGCTTGGTTCTGGGGGCCTTGTCAATTATTAACCTCCTTGTAAAGACAGTGATATAGAAGTGCTGAGTCATTCCTCCACTGTCTGGCTACCATCGTTCACGATGATCCAACCTTATGATGATGATAATATCCAGGAGGGTAGACAATTCTCTTAATAGACACGGAAAAAGAAGTACTTGGTTATTATAATTGTTATACCTATTCTATTATTAATATTAAATAAAAAAAGGAAGTAAGTGATTAAGAAAGAAATAGATGTTGGTTGTTGGCAAGGGTAAATCACAAAGAAAAATTAAATTCACAGTAAATATGTTAGAGACAAGCACACACGGACTTTGGACTAGCACAAGATCTTGGCAAAATGCCCAAGAGATCCATGTGAGGGTATTTCCGACAATGTCACGATTTCATATGGAAAGGGCATTTCTGACAGTGTCAAGTTAGGTGTCAACCCACCCGGGTAGCAAAAGATGAACAGTATTGCACAGCCATAATAATGGATAAACTGAATACATAATGAAGGGTATGAAGGCCCTTCAATGTTTCGGTTCATACTCTTGAGAATGAGTTACAGTGATTTCATTGGCTCAGATGGTGCTATTATCTATGTATTATGAAGTGAGGAAGAGACAAAATTCTGAACACTATGTATAGGCACATTTATTATATTTTCATAAGAAAAAGTCAGGAAATACTTATTGAATTTATTGCTTTGTTTGTAGAATTACATGAACTTTGTATTATGTTACATGCCTCTCATAATATGGCTTCAATGAAATATTATAATTTATTATTTTATTCACCTTTAAAACAACCTTCATTTGTTTATTCACAATATACGTATTTACTTATTCACAATATATGTACTCGTACATACGTATTGAGTGAAAAATTAAAACAATATTTTATTGATCAGAGAATTTTATCTGTCACATCAATGTTAAGGACTTACTATCAGCTAGCTTGTGAAGGATTCTAATTCCTGTATTGATCATTTAAATTTAGGAAGGACACAGATGGAAATACTTTACATATTATAATTATCAATTATGTATAAATAATTACTCTAGTAGTTAGATTACCTACTAAACGAGTTTATTGATTATTTTGTTCATGGAATCAATAAAATTGATGACATTAAATTGTATTTTATTGTGCTTTGGAGATTAATTATTACTTCCAGTTTATGAAAGGTTTTTAAATAAATAAATATGGCACATACTTTACGACATTGTTGAAGCTACTTATAATATTATTATTTATCCATGACGTACACAAAAGCAAGTGACATCAACAAAAAGACAATCATAATGAAATAAAATGTAATTAATTGGTATAAGGTATAAAAATAATCTAAATATGTGAAATTTTCATTTGTAGATTATTGATGTTATCAATTGCATCGGCTTGGGCGAAGAGAAAATCCTTGAAGTCACCCTCATTGGATCTGAGAGAGCATTCTTGTATCATGTGTGTCTGATGGTTTGCTTTGGATTTCCACAATCACATAGATACTTAGTATAATATCAATTTGTGGGAATTGCAGAGAGGAAATTTTATACATAATTAATTTTGGAAAGGTAAAGTGAAGGAAAAAAACAGAAATTTGACAGAATAGGAATTTCTGTCTCTTGAGAGATTTTTTCTCTTCTCAATTCTTATTAGACGCTCTAACTCTGACACTAGACATTAGACATGCAAATCGTTCGCGCCTATTATTCTAGTCATTCTATTTACAGTGTATACTTGTTGTATACAGCTCAATAATTGTTTTGAATTTTATAGAAAACTTATGCCGGGTCCACACTAAGCGAACATTGTTAGCTAACAATGTTCGCAGTGTGGACCCGGCATTAGAAAATGTTTTTACGACTTGTTTGAAATAACATTGTTAGCTAACAATGTTCGCTTAGTGTGGACCCGGCATTAGAACTCTTAGAAAAGAATCAGCGCCCTCGACAGATTCTCATTTCAGGGATGTTTTTGTAGAGAGATTATCGCAGGAAAATTACATTTGCGCAAACTATTCTCACCAAATAAGATATTTTGATAGTGCATTTTGTTTTCACTGATAGCTTACATTCTATGGATATTGTTCGTCAAGACATAAAATTCTAAAACTTTCATTAGAGAAGTGAGATGAGTAGATGATAGAGTGATAACTCGGAAATTATTCGTAGCTCGTAATATACAGGGTGAATGTTGGCAAATGCTTGTTTTTAATTTTGGTTTTACGTCGCTTTCAACTGCATGGTCAAAGATCATATCACGACAGGAGTGTTACCCTCCATTCGCAGGAAACTCACAAACTTACCGACCTCAGTGGCTTGATCGATAAGGCAGCGGACTTGTAACCTGGAGGTCGGTGGTTCAAGTCCCGGTTTCAGCGTATATAGATTTAGTAAAGCTAGTTTGAGTAGTTGTGATATCAGGTAAGTGATTAACACAAATATGATAACTCACAAACTTGCTACCCACATTAACCTCACCCAGCCTAGGTTGGGCCGGAGGCCCAGCATTTCAAAGTCTTCACCTCGCTGGACGTCGCTTAACTTGGGTGTTCCTACGAGAACCGGTGCATTCAACGCGCCATCGACGGCGACGCTGTCTTGGCAAATGCACACGCAATCAAATTTCTGCCAATAATCACTCCACACTGGGACCAAGTACGCCAGATGAGAGTATTGAGAGTGGCGTCACCCTATTCTTCCTATCAGAGCAGATTGATGATGTTGTGATGTTCATGGAAAACCACTCGGTCCAAGTTAGATAGAGACCTGACGGATGACATTACAGGCGACATGTATGTAGGTAGATCTCTCTATCGGTTGCTATCAAGTTTGGTTCATTGTTCAAGACGGTATTAAATATCAGGGCCCTTTGTTAATCAGTCAACAAGTTACAAGAAACTTTATCAAGTTAGAAATTCAAACACTTATCTCTGAAAAATAAAACTGTATCTCTCCTGGAGATTTAGCATAAACCAAGGGGCAATATGTGCACCGTGCACTGGTAGTCAAGTGGTTAACGCTTTAGTCTAGTAATCCAAGTAGCGTAGGGATCCATTGGTTCGAATTCCACCCAGTGCATGAGTTTTTCCTTAATAATTTGAGTTTATGACTACTTAATAATAAGACTCTGAGAGTTAGGTGGTAGAAAATGCTTTGAGGATTAAGCTCGCCTGGTGGTTACCTTCCACTAAAGAGTGTTATTATAATTTATAGAAAAAGTTTCCTTTAGGATGATCCCAGAAGTAAAAATTGGAAGTTTGCTCAAGTTCGTTTGTCTAAATTTCTTAATTGTTAACCGTCTTTTAGTTTGTAAATTGATTGTGAAATAGGGCCCTGCTAGTGTAATTACTGATTTACTAGTGGAGGTTGTATTGAACTCGGACCATAAAAAAGATAATTGGCGACTTATCGTTCAACTTTGAGGGTGACAAACGCCCGAGACTGTTGTTGTTGTTGTTTTTGGTGTTGTTGTTGTTGTTCAAACAAACGCCTGACACGCGGAAGAAACAAGAAAAGTCACGAGGAGAAATGTGTGACGAGGAAATGACGCCATTTCTGTCCTAGGTGATAATAACAATAATAACACTCTTTATAGTGGAAGGTAACCACCAAGCGAGGTTAATGATCAAAGCATTTTCTACCGCCTAACCCTTGGAGTCTTATTTTTATGTGGCCACAAACTCATATTGGACAGCATTCAATTCCCCCGAATTTTAGATTTTTCTCTGTATCCGATGTTGGATTTCCCCGATAAAATATTTGGGTACCCATGGATGTTCTACTACCCCCAGGATGTTCTACTACCCCCATAATGTGTGTGCAAGTAGAAAATCTGACCATGTCAATGCTCCTCAAATTAATGAGGAAAATTCATGAACTGAGTGGGATTCGAACCAACGGATCTGGATTACCAGACCAGCGCCTTAACCACTTGACTACCAGTGATGATGGTAATTTATTGTAGGTACCAAACTTGGTATCAAAATTTCACTTTATTGTGAATCACAATGTCATAGGTATTTTCACAAATTACTTAAACTCGCTTAACTAAAAATATTCTGAACTTGGGATTCGAACCACTGTCCTCCGGTTACGAGTCCACCGCCTACGTGAAAAAATATTGTGTACGTACCAAGACTATCATAAAAACTCTTTTTTATCTTCTTGCTTTTTGTGTCCAAGCAGATATAGGGGAAATTTGTTTATATTTAAAAACTGACTTACCTATCTCTAGTTTTTTTTTTACATTTTTATCTATTTTCAATGTGTGAAAGTACATTCAAACCAAACCCAATAAACTATATGTCTAGCTGGGGGACGTTAAGCAGGGAGAATACCAGTGTCTCTCTAGAAGACTATAAACAGAGTACAGACTGGCTAACCCTTACAAGTCAGCCTAGCTTGCAGTTTCCCAAGGGTTTAATGGCTTATGAAGAAAAAGTCCAAGTCCTCACAATGCGATGGTTGATCGCACATAGAAATATGTGGTTCAACACGAGCCAACTTTGAAACAAATTTGCGTGGAGACCACCATTCCACCCTCCAGCTGGCTACAACATCAACCCTATGTCTGCTTGCAGTTTGCTCATAGTGGCAATTGATTCCAACCTTTAGGAAACACCTAATAATAAATAAAAAAAATAATAAATTATTTTTAAGAGTTTCGTGATGAATGACCGTATGTCTGCTAATAAATTTCATCAATAATAGCCATTCAGGCTATAAATCTTATAATACTATTTTTAGGTTTTCAGGATACTGGTATTATTTCAATTAATCTTCCGCAAGAAGACATTGACTAATCATAGGCGGTACCACCATAAACATCAAGTGTAATTTTGACTGCTACCAGCATCATTAATTTATACTCTATGTTTTTTTATTTATTTTTTTACGTCGCTTTCAGCTGCATGATTTTTTTTCTTCATATTTGTGTCAATCACATCCGTGATATCACAACTACTCAAACTTGCTTTACTAAATCTACTCTGAAACCGGGACTTGAACCACCGACCTCCAGGTTACAAGTCCGTCACCTTATCGATCAATCTACTGAGTTCGGTTGGTCATATCTTTCAGCTGCATGGTCATATCACTACGGTCTCTGTGTTTTGTTTGCGTTTACAGGAAAAAACCGTTCGGATATTATGAATAGCAGCGCAACAGCATGTAAGGATCTATCTATTAGTTACATGTCATAAATTTGCTGCTAGGTACCTAATGAAAACTTTACAGCGAGTTAAGTTACCTGCGTATTAGGATGATTTGTAGACAAGAGATTAAATTAGAGAACCATATGATGGACTCTTAAGAAATAATAAATGAGGAGTTAACTAGCATATTGCCAACAGGAAAAATAGAAACTATTGGATTACCTTAACTGTCTACTGGGGGCAATTGGAGCTCTAACAAGATGAATAGAGTAGGCTCCTATTGCTGAAGCAGTGGACGAGGTACCTACTAGAATAAATAAGAGAAACTTATTTTATACTGCTCAATCAGGCTCCGGCAGTTTCTTTGCCACCATTATTACGTGATCAAAGTCTCAAACAAGTGAGGATTTTTTTTTAATTGGGTAGGCACCGAACCAATGCTACCATCATGAGCAGACTATTGTATATTTTACGGTACATGAACATTCTACAAAAATAGAACAATTACAAAAAAAATACAGAAACAAACAAAAAACAACTTGTCACAAAATACGTATCTTTTAAGGTCGCAGTGACAAAGAGCTTTCGTAGCCACGTAGTACATAGAAAAACTTACCCACAGTGGTTTCAGTGGTATGTATTTATTTAAATTTGTTAAGAAAAGATAAATGAAGTCCTTTTTGCCGTCAGTAAATAGAGTTAGTACCTAAATATGTTTTTTTTTTAATGTTGTTAAAATGTTCATGATGAGTTTTCTAAATAAACACATTATGACGTGATGGACCCTATGGTTAGTAGATACTCTATTTGGAATCCCAGCACAGCCCAAGACACGTCCAATTATGCTATTATTGCGTACCTTAAGATTACGACCTTAGGAATAAAGCCACAGCTCAGAATAATATTACTAATATACGTAAATAAGGTGATTCTTACTCAATTCAAAATGGAATAGAATTCACTGGAAAAACGAATTATCCGCACGTTTGCTATGCAGGCAACAGAATTTATCGGTCTGAAAAAAAAAAATATTCCCACGGTTAAATAGTATATTGATAAGAAATAATGTTTGGAATTTATCTTGTTATAGGTCAGTGATGAAAGATAGTAGTGTCGCCAAAGCGAATAGTTATAACAGTTACCCCCTATACTCAGTCAGGTGACTACAGAGTCACACTCAGTCGGGTGACTACAGAGTCACACTCAGTCAGGTGACTACAGAGTCACACTCAGTCAGGTGACTACAGAGTCACACTCAGTCAGGTGACTACAGAGTCACATTCAGTCAGGTGACTACAGAGTCACACTCAGTCAGGTAACTACAGAGTCACACTCAGTCGGGTGACTACAGAGTCACACTCAGTCAGGTGACTACAGAGTCACACTCAGTCAGGTGACTACAGAGTCACACTCAGTCAGGTGACTACAGAGTCACACTCAGTCAGGTGACTACAGAGTCACATTCAGTCAGGTGACTACAGAGTCACCCCCCAGTCAGTACGGAGGACAGGGACGGTTGTAAGGGGTGGTTTGGAGACCGTCTTGGGGAAACCCAAAAGGGGACACAGGTCCTACTCAGGAACACAAGTTCCACATAGGACACAGGTCCTACTCAGGAACACAGGTTCCACATAGGACACAGGTCCTACTCAGGAACACAGGTTCCACATAGGACACAGGTCCTACTCAGGAACACAGGTTCCACATAGGACACAGGTCCTACTCAGGAACACAGGTTCCACATAGGACACAGGTCCTACTCAGGAACACAAGTTCCACATAGGACACAGGTCCTACTCAGGAACACAGGTTCCACATAGGACACAGGTCCTACTCAGGAACACAGGTTCCACATAGGACACAGGTCCTACTCAGGGACACAGGTCCAGTCATACCGCACCACAGGGTCGCGGTACAGATTACCAGTTCATTGTCAGTCATAACACAGTTTGTAAAGATTCCCAGTTTAGACAGTATAGTAAATCACAGCATTTACTACATGGTGGAGGTGCGGGGCAACACGCACTTGTGTTATCTCTGACAAATCAGTGTGCTTGTTGAAAGCTCTAACTTAGAGTTTTGCAAGCTATATTTTGTTTCTTTGTTTCAGGTTTGTTTCTTTGTTTCAGGTTATTTCTGTACAATATAAGATAATAATTATAAATCAAAATTAAATCAAAAAGACAGTCATACAGCATCATAAATGTTGTTTTAATTTTTTGTTACCATGGACAATCTTTCAATGAGACGCTTAGCGTCTCTATCCAAACACGTGACAGAATGTGTGACAGTGTGCAGTGATATCAAAAGGCAGTTGATTGAAGGTGAATCACCCACGCAGAACTTTTCAATTGAAGTTCAGAAACTCAGATGTTCAATAGATAGACTTGTGAAAGAAATACAATTCGTTATCAAGAATGCTCCCGACAGTTCTGGTGGAGATGGTGACGAGTTGGCGTCACGTGTAGATGAATTTAATCAGTTACAGATCCAGACTGAAGATTTGCTCGTTGAGTTGGATGTTTTGATGAAAAGTTCTAACAAGAACACAGAGACACAAGCCGCACAGCTCGTTCCACAGAAAATTGTCTCAGGAGGCCAACTCCCAAAACTTCAAATGGCTAGTTTTGCAGGAGACATCCTAAGATGGACGGAATTTTGGGATCGTTTCACGTCTGTGGTGGATCGAAGGACAGATATTTCTGATGTTGACAAATTAGCCTATCTTGTTGGCTCACTTGAAAGTGAAGCAAAGCAAGCCATCCAAGGCTTGGAACTGACAAATTCAAACTACAACATAGCAGTCCAAAAGCTCAAAGAGAGGTTCGGAAAACCAAATTTGATTGTCGATGCCCATTATGCTGCACTGTATAGAATTCCAGTTGCAAAGCCAACTACAACAGACTGTAGACGAGCCCTCGACGAAATCGAACGCCACTTACGGACATTAGAAAACTTGGGCGAAAATGTTAACCACAACCAACTACGAAGTACAATCATGGAGAAATTTCCTCAAGAAACCATCTATGAGTTGAGAATGAATATGGAAAAGCATGGTTATTCAGTGAGTTCCTTACGAGAGTCTTTGGAGAAGATAGTTTCAGCCCGAGAAACTTCATTTGCTATAACACAAACCAACTGCAACTCAGACATACAAAATGATAGAGGAGAAGCCTTTACAACCGAGGCTCTGGTAACGACTGAACAACGACGACCTACAGTTAAAGATCTTCAGAAAACTCTCTCTCGTAACTCTAGTCATAGTCAGTCGCGAAAATCTTCAGCCAAATTCAGAGATCCATATTTTCAGAACAAATCAAAGTATTCAAGTTCTAACAATTTCATATCAAACCAGTCTAAAAGATCAAATTCAAGCCGACCAAATGACAAAACCCGAGGTCCACCGGCAAAGAAAAGGAAACTGGAGTTTATTTACTGTCAACGTGACCATTACAATGATACTTGTACAGTGTACCGTACAGTAGTTGACCGCAAACGTTGCTTGAAGGGCCGATGTTTTCAATGTCTACGTACAGATCACTCAGCAAATGAATGCAAAAATTTGCAGAATTGTTTCCACTGTGGTGTTTATGGAAAACACAATAGAAGTCTTTGCCCCACTAAGTTTGCTGACAATGCTGCAAATGGGTCAAACACTTTTCTTACAAACGTGCAACATGAAACCATCCTTCCAACAGTATTGACAAAAACAGTTGGTGGAAACGGAAATCATATTCCAACCAGGATCATATTTGATACTGGAAGTCAAAGAAGCTATTTGACGGATTCATTAGCTAAATCATTAGACCTGGATCGTACTTCAGAGACAGACTTAACAGTGTACACGTTCGGCAGCATGAAGCCAAAACATGTTAAAACTTCTCATGTGACTCTTAGAGTTCTTATTGCAGATACGCAGTCTCCGCAAGAGATTTCAGCGTATACTGTTCCAAGAATTACCGGTCCTCTTCCAGCGAACCTCGATGTTAAAACACACATTCGCAATCAGTTTCCTGAGTTGGATATTGCCAGTGATACTAGTAACGACAAACCAGCTGATCTACTAATCGGCAGTGATCTCTACTATACCTTCATAACAGGACAAGTAAAACAGATCCACAGTAATCTCTATCTTGTCCAGTCAAAACTAGGCTGGATCATATCTGGGCAACAGGATCAGATAGCTTCAGACCAAGCTCTTTCCTTCTTGACGTATGTGTCAGGTTCTAAAGACCCAAAGTCAGAATTTGCTAACCCAGATCCTCCATTGAATGATGACCATATCAAAGATTTATGGGAATTAGAAACAATTGGCATCAAAGACTCTCCAAAAATTCTTGAACAAGATGAAATCATAGAGTTTTTCAACAAAACAACTATATTTCAAGATGCTCGCTATCATGTAAAATGGCCATGGATGCAATACCCCAAGGACCTTCCGTTGAACCTTGGAATGGCCATCGGCAGATTGACTGGTCTCATAAAACGTCTGAATCCTGAGATTTTGAATCTATACAACAAAGTACTAATAGATCAACTTAACCTTGGGGTTATTGAGATCGTTGAACACCCAAATGTTTTGCCGCCACATCCGGTACATTATCTTTCGCATCACTGTGTTGTGCAAGAAGACAAAACAACCAAGCTGAGAATTGTGTACGACGCCTCTGCTAAGATTCGGGGTCAGTATAGTCTAAATGAATACTTGTACAAAGGTCCGAAAATGTTGGAAGACTTAGTAAGGTTGATTATTCTCTTCAGACTGAACAACATTGCCATTGTTGCCGATGTGGAAAGAGCATTTTTACAGATTGGACTCCAGCCAGACGACAGAGATGTCACTCGATTTGTCTGGCTTAAAGACGTTACAGCAGGTGTCCGTCCAGATAATATTATACACTATCGCTTCACTCGTGTACCATTTGGCATTGTTTCCAGTCCCTTTATGTTAGCAGCCACCATCAAACACCACCTGTCTCAAACAGATAAAATAGAAAGCCAGTTAATCTCAGAAAGCTTGTATGTTGACAACTTACTTTGTAGTGTTGCAAAACTGAAAGATGCAAATGCTATCTTTTCAACAGCTACGTCAACATTTAGTGAACTATCCATGAACATTAGAGAATGGAATTCAAACTGTGCAGAATTCATCAATAACATACCTGAAGAGAAAAGGAGTTCTAAACAGCTTACCTCTGTTCTTGGACTGATGTGGAACATTGAAAAGGACACTCTATCAACTGCATTTAATCCAAGTATTCTTTCAAAACCAGTGTCTACAAAGCGTGATACCTTGAAAGTAATCGCTTCATTATTCGATCCGTGTGGATTTATTGCTCCTCTCACTCTTGCTGCACGCCTTTTACATCAGAAACTATGGCGAGACAAATGCAAGTGGGATGATAAGATTACTCAGGAACGCTTAGGAGAATGGGCAAATTGTGTTCAAATACTTCAGTCCGTATTCAACTTCAGTTTTCCCAGAGCATTCCTCAGACCAGTTACAAACAATATTAATGACGATTACAGCTATGAAATTCATTGTTTCACTGATGCATCAAAAGATGCCTATGCAGCCGTAGTCTACATAAGAATCACCTATCGCAACCAGTCTCGTGTGAGTTTTGTTATGTCCAGATCTAGGCTCACTCCACTGAAGCAAAGGGAACATATGTCTATTCCAAAGCTAGAACTTCTTGGTGTGCTTATTGGAGTACGTTTGGCTCTTTATGTTGAACAGCCTCTCAATATTAGTAACATGCAGATTTATCTCTGGACTGACAGCCAAATCGTCCTTGGATGGATTCGTTCGCCTCGTCTTCTTCCTCCATTTGTTGCAAGAAGAGTAGCCGAAATCAAGTCCTCACAACAAATACAGTTCAGATATGTTCCTTCGAATGTCAATCCAGCAGACATTGCCACAAGAGTTGCCATGATGGAGAGACTTCCTTCTCTATGGACTGATGGTCCACAATTCCTGTCAGAAACAGAGGAAAAGTGGCCAGTCTGGTCATCAGATTCAGAACAATCAGATACTCAACCAGATTGTAACCAACCTGTAATTGTAGCTGTGACCACAAATCCTGATCCGCAACCAGCATGTGTTGATTCCAATCCAGAAACTCTCTTAAACACCAATGAAATCAGTCTCACAGAAAACATCTCTTCTTCAGACCGTGAGAATGAAGATATACCTGAACAACCCCATGATAGTGTCAATCAGTCATCAAATGTACAATTTGACACACAGAGTATTAAAAAACTACAAGAAGAGTATTTCCACAGGGAAATACTTGGACAAACAACCGATCTCTCAAGATCTTTGCGTCTATTTATAGACTCTTCAGGATTGTTGCGATGCAACGCAAAGCTACAGAACGCAGAAATCCCTTACGACCAAAAGTATCCAATTCTATTATCAAGAGATTCATCTTTCACACAAAATGTAATCCGACAAATTCATGAAGATAACTATCACGTTGGGACCACACATACTTTAGCCCTTGTCCGGAAACAGTTCTGGGTACCAATGGGTCGCACGCAGGTGACCAAGGCCATTCGTTCATGTAAGCAGTGTGTCAAATACGGTGGGGGCCCTTACAAATTACCAGACATGCCTCCTTTACCTAAAGAAAGAGTTGCCGTATGTCCTCCGTTTTCATATACAGGTCTTGATTACTTTGGACCACTGACAGTACTTGAAAATAACTCTCGTCAGAAACGATGGTGTGTACTGTTCACCTGTATGGCAGCACGTGCAATCCACTTAGAATTGGTTGAAGATATGACCTCAGAAGAGTTCTTGAACTCCTTACGTCGCTTTGTTGCTGCGAGAGGTTCTCCTGTCGCAATAGTATCAGATAATGCATTGCAATTTAAACTATCCTCCAGTGTCCTAAAATCTCATTTCTTTGATACAAATAACATCCAGTGGAGATTCATTCCTGAACTATCTCCTTGGCATGGAGGATTTTATGAAAGGCTTATCGGATTAGTAAAGAATTGTCTTCGTCGTACACTTGACAAGACCATCTTGTCACACAGCCAACTTGCTACAGTTATTAAAGAAGTTGAAGCAGTCCTCAACACACGTCCATTGACAACAGTGGGCGCTGACCTTGAGCATGTTCTCACACCAGCTGACTTCCTTCAGTCTGTGGCTCCCATTGTCATGGAGACTCCTACCGATCCAAATTCTGGAATTCACACCGCCACAAAGTCAGCATTGGTGGATAGTTGGAAAAAGAGCAAAACAGTGTTTACAGCTTTTCGTAGTATGTTTGTAAATCAGTATTTAACCAGCCTAGCAGAACGTCCAATGAAACCACACAAACAACCCAGAGTGACAGTAGACAGAATCCCATGTTGTGGTGACACAGTGCAAGTAAAAGAGGATTTAGTAAGCCGTGTCTTCTGGCGTGTTGGTCAGATCTGCGAAATAGTCCCTAGTAAGGACGGGAAAACGAGAACAGCTCGTGTCAAACTCAGTAATGGAAATGTGATCACACGATCTATTTCCCACTTGTATCCCTTGGAATTCTTCGATGAATTCGACAAAACTGTTTTGCCTCATGACCAGCAAAACACCAGCCAAATCTCTGGTCAAATCTCAGTAGAAAGTGTAAACAAGTCTGCCGAAAACTCAGTAAGCTCTCGTGGAGACAGTGAAACTCAACCCAAGTCTCCGCAAAACATCTCCATTGATGGAAACACTAGGCAGAGACCTCGCCGAGAGGCGGCCGAGTTAGCTAAAGCTCGTATTCGGACCATAACCGAAAATCTCTTGTCCATATCTACCTTATCTCGAAAGTAGGCTGTGATTTTCCATTTACCTATTTTTGCTAGTTTGTTACATTGGATCAAATATCCATTTACCTATTTTTGCTAGTTTGTTATATTGGATCAAATATCCATTTACCTATTTTTGCTAGTTTGTTACATTGGATCAAATATCCATTTACCTATTTTTGCTAGTTTGTTACATTGGATCAAATATCCATTTACCTATTTTTGCTAGTTTGTTACATTGGATCAAATATCCATTTACCTATTTTTGCTAGTAAGAACCTTTATGCGTTCTTGCCAAAGTTTCATCTGCCAGAAACGAAGTATAATGTATGTATATATGTTTGTAAATAGATATAACTAATCAGTAAGTCAGTACAATCAGGTCCCGAGAATATGACGAAGTTACAATACGTAACGATAAAGAAAGCGGTCTCTTAGTATTGCACAAGTGCTATCAGTCAGCACTATTTTAGTGTGTAGTAGTAGACAGAGGGACATGGCTATCTCGACAAGGCGTTGCCTTTAGACAATATACATGTTAGCATATTATTACGTCTTTAGTCATTAAGATCTCCGTCAATCATTAATTTGTTGCCATATAAGTATTCCAAGGAGACTGATTTTCATTACTATTGGTGTTCTTATTATTATTTTTTATGTTCCTTTTGTTATTGTTCAATAAAGTACAACTTTTCTTTTATACCTTTATGATACCTACTTGTTTTATTTGTCCTCATACACAATCAGCGTCAGATAAAATATCAGTTTCCTGACAAAACCAATGTGGTCAATGTGGTCGGCTCAGACCTAAAGAAAATAATCAAGTAATAACTTGTTCATGTATCAGCATTTCTGAAATCTGAAGAGTAACTACAAACTGCAGCAACAGCATAATTCTAATGTTTTTTAAAACTTCTTTGTACTAATCTTACAGTTTGCTTTGTTTCAGAAATTACTATTTCGCGGGGGGGAGTGTCGCCAAAGCGAATAGTTATAACAGTTACCCCCTATACTCAGTCAGGTGACTACAGAGTCACACTCAGTCGGGTGACTACAGAGTCACACTCAGTCAGGTGACTACAGAGTCACACTCAGTCAGGTGACTACAGAGTCACACTCAGTCAGGTGACTACAGAGTCACATTCAGTCAGGTGACTACAGAGTCACACTCAGTCAGGTAACTACAGAGTCACACTCAGTCGGGTGACTACAGAGTCACACTCAGTCAGGTGACTACAGAGTCACACTCAGTCAGGTGACTACAGAGTCACACTCAGTCAGGTGACTACAGAGTCACACTCAGTCAGGTGACTACAGAGTCACATTCAGTCAGGTGACTACAGAGTCACCCCCCAGTCAGTACGGAGGACAGGGACGGTTGTAAGGGGTGGTTTGGAGACCGTCTTGGGGAAACCCAAAAGGGGACACAGGTCCTACTCAGGAACACAAGTTCCACATAGGACACAGGTCCTACTCAGGAACACAGGTTCCACATAGGACACAGGTCCTACTCAGGAACACAGGTTCCACATAGGACACAGGTCCTACTCAGGAACACAGGTTCCACATAGGACACAGGTCCTACTCAGGAACACAGGTTCCACATAGGACACAGGTCCTACTCAGGAACACAAGTTCCACATAGGACACAGGTCCTACTCAGGAACACAGGTTCCACATAGGACACAGGTCCTACTCAGGAACACAGGTTCCACATAGGACACAGGTCCTACTCAGGGACACAGGTCCAGTCATACCGCACCACAGGGTCGCGGTACAGATTACCAGTTCATTGTCAGTCATAACACAGTTTGTAAAGATTCCCAGTTTAGACAGTATAGTAAATCACAGCATTTACTACAAGTAGCACTTAGTGGATATAAATTAAAAACTAGAAAGCAATATAGCCCCCATGGACGTGAAAAAAAACATATATATGGATGGAAATATGTATACATAAGTGTAGTTTAATTTCCTGTTTTTATGTCTAGGTAAGTTGCGCATTTTTTGCCGACAATTTTCCCAATATTTTTGGAAAGCCGACATTGAATTCTGGTAGAATAGAATAGAATCACCTTGTTTAATTGTTTATACAACCCCGTCAGGACTGAAAAGTCCCTTTATTCTCCAAGTCTAGGTTTGAACTGTTCGGATGAATGTGTGAGGCTCAACTGCAGAAATCGTTCATTAATTACCTAATGCTCAAAAAACCTCCAAAATGCTCAAAGTCTGAATTTGGGCTATTATTAAAGTAAAGTATGCTCTTTTGCCTCTATGATTATTACATCTAATATCATTTGTAAAATAAATTGAAAATTGAGACCTAACAGCCCAAAAATATGGAAAATAGAGCTCTAACACTTTAAGTTGCAAGTATACGAGGGGGGACCCAAAAGTAACGGGAATCAGGTGGTGGGGGGAATATGGAGGGGGGGATCGGGTTCTCTAGTGATTCTTTTCCAAGCGGCTACTCTTAGAAGTAAGTGTGCAAAGTTCATTTGATGTAAGTGCATTCGTTCGTCCGTGAGAATTTTTCTAGTGAAACGACTTTTTTCGTTTCGGCGAAAACGTGAAATTGCTTCAAGAACGGACAAAAAGATTGAACAAATCGACACTCTTGTCCGTGAAGACCTTGCAGAACCATCGATCAACTTTATGAAATGTCTGGATAGTCATGGAGTTCAATTCAGAGGATTTTAACTGAAGATTTGATCATGAAGGGGATTGCAGCCAAATTTGTTCCTCGCCTCTCGCCTCCTCTCCGACGATCAAAACAAGGAGCGTTGAGACTTCAGGCCTGTCTGGAGCTGCAAAATCAGTTGGATGAAGACCCAGATTTTTTTCTCAAGGTTATAACTGGCGATGAATCATGGTGCTACGGCTATGACCCCGAAATTTTTACAGCCGCTCGTTGCTCGCCGCACTCAGCCATTTCACGGTGCCATTTCACTTTTTCGCCGAAACGGAAAAAGTCGTTTCACTAGAAAAATTCTCACGGACGAACAAATGCACTCACAGCAAATGAACTTTGCACACTTACTTGGGAGAGTAGCCGCTTGGAAAAGAATCAATGGAGAACCCGATCCCCCCCTCCGTGTTCCCCCTACCACCTAATTCCCGTTACTTTTGGGTCCCCCCTCGTAACTGTACAATACCCCCATACGTTGTCATATATTGGCCAGAATATTATAAGTATACTCAATCTGAATAAGTTTATATAAGTTATCATATTTATGTTAATCACTTTCGTGATATCACAACCACTCAAACTCGCTTTACAAAATCCACTCTGAAACCGGGAGTTGAACCATCGACCTCCAGGTTGCAAGTTCGCCGCCTTATCGATCATGCTACTGGGCTCAGTCTGAATGCACACACATAAACAACACATGACACATCCAGATTCCTCACAGTCTAGACGTGCAATAATGTTCCTGGTTCAGTTGTTGTTTCCTTTTCAGACAAAAATGGCCTCCGGCAAAAAAAAAAAAAAAAAAAAAAAAAAAAAAAAAAAACCAAGACACTGCGTCTTGGTTTTTTTTTACCCATCTTGGTGATTTCAGAAGGACTATATTGGTTCTGATAATAATAAATCAGAGAGTTAAGCTACAAGATGAGCAGAATTTCTATTTCCTTGTTGGATCATGGCATGTCTGATAAAATTGTAATTACTATTCCTCATACAGGCACTGTCTAGTGTTTATGTTAGTTCTGTTTCAAAGATAAATATAAACAAAATAACTTTTTATTGTGGTGTTAGTAGTTTGTTATTGATTGGTCTTTGTTTCCTACATCAAAAACAACAAAACTCCGAGTAAGAGTAAACTACTGCTGACAGAAACCGGAGAAACACGAGAAAAGCAAACAGAATATGACCACAACTTGCTACAAATATACAATGCCATCAAGCAACAATACAAAGTAATGCAGCTGTGATGGGCACAGTGCCTCGTTACTCAGATTTGGAAGGAATATTTTATATTTTGTAAAAATGGTGTTATATTGTATAAAACAACTATAGTAATGTGCTCAGAATGAAATGTAGGTGCCTATTTTAAATTCCCAATGGCAACTTGTAAATCAATGAATTATGAACCACAGAACGAACTTATATTAACAAAAGTTTTGGAAGTTCAAATCTTAAGATTCATAAAAAAAAAAAAAAAAACGCTTGCATACGAGTCTGCAACCATTGGGACATTTTCATCTTTACTATTCAAGGTCTAAAACTTAACTGACCAAATTTCGTATTGTGCGCATGACACATACTTTTTCTCTTCTCTCTTTTTATAATTTAATATTTCGTTACATAATTTCGTTACATAATTTCGTCACATAATTTCGTTACATAATTTCGTCACATAATTTCGTTACATAATTTCGTTACATAATTTTGGTTATGTGCCCGAGCAAAGACATGAAAATGTCAAAAAACGCTTGCATACGAGTCTGCAACCATTGGGACATTTTCATCTTTACTATTCAAGTTTCGTTACATAATTTCGTTACATAATTTCGTCACATAATTTCGTTACATAATTTCGTCACATAATTTCGTTACATAATTTTGGTTATGTGCCAGAGCAAAGACATGAAAATGTCAATTTAATATTTCGTTACATAATTTCGTTACATAATTTCGTCACATAATTTCGTTACATAATTTCGTTACATAATTTCGTTACTTAATTTCGTTACATAATTTTGGTTATGTGCCAGAGCAAAGACATGAAAATGTCAATTCAGTGAGCATTCAAATCATACAGGGTTCACCTTTGATCATTAACCATTTTGAAATGCCCATATTTTCGAAACTGAATCTTCATAAATGAATTTCTCTTTGATGAGATGTTAGAAAATAGCATGCAATTTTTTGTGATACTCACACTCACCATTCACGGTTTTAAGATCACGGAGATGTAGGCCTCACTCCAAACTGCATGAATTCCGAGCTCAGATACGCATCGCAACATGTATTCGGGGATAGCATTGATTTAAAGGTCGAATTTCATCTATCAGTTCTTGTAGGGTTTTGGTTTTCACCCAAATCAATAATTCAAACAATGCTATTCCCAAGGACATTTCAGTAAAAGGGATACAGAGTTTGAGAGAATGTCTGAATTCATGCATTCTGCATCAAGACCAAAATCTTCGTGATGATTGATGTGATATTCAAAACATGAATTGGTGAGTAAAACAATGAATAACATTTTGTTTTCCAGCATTCCACCAAAGAAAAATTCATTTTGAAACTTCAGCTGTGAAAATATACATAGGTAGGCATTTCAAAATGGTTCATGATCAATAGCGAACCCTGTATAAGTTACAAATGGAATATAGTGCAAGTGACATTTGCTTTCTGTTTTGATGGCTATCTTTTGTGACAGATAAATTTTTCGTCACTAAATGATTGGTTATTGATATAATAAATGACCATTTTTCATCGCAACATTAGCTTTTCGATCAGACAAAATACATACAAACTATATTTACCGGTTCATAAGCTCTGTAGTTTTTGGGAGGTGTTCTCCCGCGAAACGCCCGTTTCGCTTGATGTTATTTTATGTGCTGTCAGTAACTCTGATTTGGGTTATAATCCATTCATAATTTGGGTTATAATCATTCATAATATAACAAAATGCAAAATATTAATTGTTATGTTATCAATTGTTCATGAAAGGTGTGTTAGCTGTGTTAGTAACCACCTCTAGTCAATTCTACAAAAGTCATTCACCAGTCATGCTGATGAAATCATCGTGTAAATAAAGCTTTATCCAGCTTCCAACATAATCGGATTAGTTTCCATTACCGGCAGTATGTTAATACCTAGTAGAGAAGGCCGGATCTAGTATAACTTAGCAATGAGACAGTGGTCGCCAGCATTGTGGAAATTTTGCAGTGGGTACCTGCACATTGGTTTGGGTGTATGGGATTGAATTTAAACAAAGAATATCTTTTTTCTTCTTCTCCTTATTATTACTATTATTATAAGGTGCTTTGACTTGTGTTTCACAAGTCGTTCGCGCCGAAGGAATATCTTTAAGTTATTAGATTTGTGTTCATCGCAATCGTGATGTCACAACTATTCAATCTCGCTTTACTAAATCTACGCTGAAACTGGGACTTGGACCAGTTTCAGCGATATCTTGACTAGAAAGAAAGTCCATAAAAAATTCTGATTTCTCTTAGAAGTCTTCATATTGTTTTGGAAGATACATTTTCAAATGGTTCATTAATTATTCAAACTTAATTGATTAATGGTCACAGTTACTTTCCATTTATTTTCTTACAAACAAGCCCAATCGATATTTGATATTTCATAAACATGAGATCTGGGTATTTTCATTCATATTGAAGAGTGAATTTATTCCGTTGGTTTATCTATTGATATAATAATAATACTCTTTAGTGGAAGGTAACCACCAGGTGAGGTTAATGATCAAAGCATTTTCTACCACCTAACCCTCAGAGTCTAATTATTACGTGGTCACAAACTCAAATTAATGAGGAAAAATTCATGCACTGAGTAGGATTTGAAACAACGGATCCTTTCGCTAACAGACTAGCGCGTTAATCACTTGACTACCAGTGCACTTTTTGATCAAAAGTTTGGTGACCTCTGATATTTCCAGATTGAGTCTTTGCTAGATCGATACGATAATAAACGATAGAAGCGATTAATTTGAACAAATACACAATGATTGATCAATTGACATAACCACCTGGCAATTTTCTCTAAGCGAGCGTGAGCCTGCACCGTTTGCGAAATATCCGGAGATAAAATATGCAATCTCCGAGTTTGGTCCAGTGAATTACCTAGGCTCAAGAATTATATCATTTCCATTCCATTAACAACAAATTGCTACAGACTGCCGGTTTTCAGAGGCTAAACAAAATTTACTTAGCAATTTACTGAAGTGCAGTATCTAATAAATATTAACGTTGTAGTCAAGTGGTTAACGCGCTAGTCTGGTAATCCAGGTGGCGAAGGGATCCGTTGGTTCGAATCTCACCCAGTGCATGAATTTTTGCTCATTAATTTGAGTTTGTGACCACTTAACACTTTGTGCGCCACGTCGCTCAATATGAGCGACAGCGAAAAATAAAGTCAACTAAAATACAAAAACAGAGGTAACAAAGTGTCTCTCAATATGAGCGACGTGGCCCCCCATGAAAAACAAACTTGCTGGGGGCCACGTCACACATTATGAGAGACAATCCTTTGTATCGTGGCCTCAGGGGAAAATCACGATTTTGGGCTTGGCGTACAAAGTGTTAATAATAAGGCTCTAAGGGTTAGGTGGTAGAACATGCTTTGAGCAGTAACCTCGCCTGGTGATTACTTTCCACTAAAGAGAGTTATTACTATTGTACTAGAACCTATACTGCAGGTATTTGTGTATATTATCCTCGAACATTCATTATTTTCATTCCGATTTTCTAACAAAAAAAACTCTTGTGTAGAGCTTCCAGTTTAGGGGCTAACAAGGTCAATGTATGACGTATTAAACTTCTAATACATACTCTAAAATTTTCATTTCTACATAATAAAAACTTTAATGGTAATTTAGGAAAAGGATAACATTATATCTGTTTGTAATAATAATAATTAATAATGGTATCCATCCCACTCAAGTTCATAACGAGTACAGAGTATTTATTTGTGTGTAATACATTAATAATGGATAGGTATGTCATGTCATACTTGTCATATACATAGGTATATAACTAATAAATCCACGTAAAAACAGTATACACAACATGGAAGTCTACATCCGACGCAGGCTTTGCTCTGATGAAATTGTATCCCCCTGTCGCAGTCGTAGCGACAACCTTGATGAGTGCACTAAATTTCTAATCCATGTTATTGAAAAGCTAACTATCAGATTCATACTTCCTCTCAGTACTATATTATTATCTATTATAAGTACTTATAAAACACAAAGCCTGGGCCATATAGGTACTCATTCATTTACTCAGAGCGTACACATAATCAACGTATTATTACTCCCTCGGTCGGAATGGCAGGTTCGGAAATATCAAACTTCGACCGACGAAAATGTCTGAAATCCCGCACAAGGTATATTGTCCGGATGCAGTACATATTTCAATTCCGTATCACTTATTATTTTACTAGACACTAGATCTGATATTATTAGACCATCATTTGTTTCACTATCTGCTAAAAGCGATCACCATCCACACTATCTTCTTCGTTGCTGTAATCATTCACACTATCAATCTTGTCTTCATTGCCAATATTGACATCACCAAAATCAACATCACTATTGCTATCTTAATAGCCGACAACATCGTCATAATCTCTCTCATCAGTATTGTCAATTGTTTTCACCGGCATCATCATCATGGCAAATTTTATTGCTCTCATATTAACCAAGATCATCATCTGTTTGGCCAGCAGTGCAGAAAAAACCCAAGTTTTAACACGATGCTTGATTCGATCAACTTGATCGCTCATAGAAATATGTGGTTTAAGACGAGCCAGGGGGGAAACAATTGATACGCTCCTCAATTGCAATTGTAAGATCTCACTTATACGTATAGATGAAAAGAAAATCTCAACAATCAACATCAACACAATAACTATTATAGAAGAAGTCGAATTGAAAAAGATTGGAAACTAGTCAAGAAATGTTTAATGTTTTAATTAGTATATTGTTTTAAAAAGTTTTATAAGGTATCCTTTGTCATATGGCAACCTGTTGATGTACAGGAAGGTCGAAATATATATTTATTAATGTACTGCTCGATATGTGAGTTGCCAAAAGAACACAGTATACAAATCAAACTAGTTAGATATTGCATCTTTCTTTGTTGTTATTGTTTTTTTTTTTCTATTTTTCTGCTCTTCTTTTTTTTTCATTATTCAAATATTAGGTGTATAGATGTTTGTATACAGGGTGGGGCAAAAGTCTGGAAACCCCTGAATAACTTTCGAATAGCTTTTTCGGTAAAGATAAAATTTCGTATGGTAAATCGGGGTAGTAAGACCTTATTTTAGTGTGGGGCCGATTTTATTTACCGGCCCCCATGTCGGGGCCAGGGGGGCCAACTTCATATTTTTAAATACGAACTCCTACTTTGCGATACATTTTCGGAAATGTCTTTAAATAAGAAATACTTTGGTGCAAATTTTATTTTTTAAATATTAACTGTTTGCAAATGGCGTCCAACTTTGTGTATGCAGTGTAAAGTTTGGAAACCCCTGAATATCTTTCGAAAGGGGTTTTTCAGTAAATTTAAAATTAGGTTCGGTAATCAAACCTTATTTTAGAATGGGGCCGATTTTTTTTACCGGCCCCCATGTCTGGGCCAGGGGGGCCAACTTCATTTTTTTTTTTTAATACGAAACCACACCTTGCGATACATTTTTGGAATCAAGCACCAAAGTATTTCTTATTTAGAGACCTTTCCAGAAATGTATCGCAATTTGGGGGTTCATATTTAAAAAAAGGAAGTTGGCCCCCTGGCCCCGACATGGGGGCTTGTAACAAAAATCGCCCCCATTTTAAAAGAAGTTCAAATTACCATCGATTACAGTACACAACTTTAAATCTACTGAAAAAGCCCTTACGAAAGATATTCAGGGGTTTCCAGACTTTACACTGCATACACAAAGTTGGACGCCATTTGCAAACAGTTAATATTTAAAAAATAAAATTTGCACCAAAGTACTTCTTATTTAAAGACATTTCCAAAAATGTATCGCAAGGTGGGGGTTCGTAAGAAAAAAATAGATTATAAAATAAATAAATAACAAAGAAGAAAAGAATACTAATGTACTCACTAAAGGGCGGGGTTATTGCCTGCGGCAATCTCTTCCACCATACCCCTTATGTTGGCTAGAGACCATCACTCCCCTCCAGCTGTAGCTGTGTTGTTATCATTATCATAAGCATCATGGCTATTGCTATCATAGCCAACATCCTCATAATCTCTCACATCGGCATTGTCAATTTTATTGTTATCAACAACATCACCATCAACCATCATGGCTCTCACTTGATTGGCTATCGTCACAGCAGAGTGAACAGGGCAACTGATAGCATGAACTTCCGTGTGCGGAGTTCATGGTTATGGTCAATTCCACTTGTGTCCATTGAAAGTTGCTGGGACATTATAGCGACTATTAAATTTAACGATCACAGGACTGTCATTATCGGTAAATTACCGTGGCTTGTTACCGGTCATCATCGGCTGAAAAGGAAGCAGTAGAGACGCGTGGATCTGAATTGCTCTGAAACTATCAACTGTGATATAAAGTTTGACCGACCAGTATTGTTTGCAGTATTGTTCAATTACTTTATTATGTTTCATAGCTACATTAAAAATATCATCCTGTTATCGTTTTCAGTAGTCTAATAGTTCAAATCCCAAGTGTGGCGACGCCACGATGGCGAATTTCAGTAAGACAAGCTAGTTTGATTAATTCTGACGTTATCCTTGAGATTAACTCAAATACCTTTGTGCTAAGATAACTCTTTAATATTAAAAACTTGTTGGAGTCCCACAAGAGCAGCCCCAATTATCACTAAGACTTCTATTAGATCTAGTGTGAACATGTGTGATAACGTTACTTCCTCTCTCTTTCAGTTCCAAGATGACAAAGACGCAGCTTCGCTCCCACTGTCCCGACTCTCTCAAGCACGCCGGTGTGGACACGCCTTACCAGTACACCATACCCATGTCAGTGCAGGATTTAGCCCGGCTGGAACTCAGAGAGGATCTGGGCACACTCAACGAGTCACTCACTCAGTTCCGCGAGTGGATCACAAAGAGTCGTGATGTGCGGAATGTACAGACTGGTGAGTTAATTGAGTGAGTGAGTGGAACTGGTTAGGGTTGAGTACTGAAGTTGAAAGAGAATTTCAACGAGTCACTTTTTCTATTCCGCGAATGGATTACAAAGAGTCGTATTGTGCGGAATGTACTGACACTAGTGAGTCAACTGAGTGAGTGAGTTGAACTATTTAGGGTTAAGTACTGAAGTTGGGAGAGAGTTAAGTATCTAAGTTGAGAGAGGATTTGAATGAGTCATTTGTTCAGTTCAACGAGTGGTTTACAAAGAGTCGTGGTGTGCGGAATGTACAGACTGGTGAGTTGACTGAGTGAGTGAGTTGAACTAGTTAGGGTTATTACTGAAATTGAGAGAGGATTCCAACGAGTCACTTGTTCAGTTCCACGAGTAAATTAAAAAGAGTCGTTATGTGTGAAATGTAATTCTAGTGAGTTACTAATGTAGTTATTGAATTGAGCTGATTTTTTGAGAAAATTTCTGAGACCTCTTCATTTTCCATTTCTTCGGGCTATCTTGAAATGGAAAAAGATTTTTTGTTTATTTGAGTTGGACAATTTTTCTTTGAAGTGAGCGGGAAATAGAAACAGCTACTTGAAAATCTTCAGAGTCAAAATAACAGCAGAACAAATTTTGTATAGATACAGGACAAAATTAAAATTCCATGGCCGGTCAAAACCAGCTGTTATTGAAGACTTGTATTTTCAAAAAATAATATTAATAATTGACTGTGCAAAAATTCATAACAAAGCCAAGGCAAAAGTTGCAAATCCTTGAGACAGTGACTTTAACCTTTCCATCTAAGATTCGATCAAAAGTAGAACCCGAATTGTTAACTTATTTTTGGATAATTTCGGGGTTTGCAAAAATCTTCTCTGGCCATAACAGGACAAGAATTGTTTTACTTCTTCTGTTTCTTTCATATCAATATGTTTGTAAGTCGGAATACTAGTTTTTTCCTTATAACTGCAGGTAAAATGTATACAGTTCATACACATAATATGAGTAGTAGTAACATATAGGTACATAATATACATTGGTTCTGAAGCATGGAGACTCAGATAATAAACATTGCATAAGATAAACAACTGCCCTACACTAACGGGTTCTAGATTAATCCTCAACCAAGAGGAATCTTTGTTGTTCTTCAAGGTCATGTCAAGATCAGTGTCTAAAGTCACAACTTCCAAGGTCAGTCAGAATGGTAATCCAGTGATTTTTCTTTAAGAAGAGTTGGCACTCTTCTTTAGGTAATTACCGTAACGTGTGGAAAGTTTGCATAAGTTTTGCGAGAATAATTGGCAGATGAAGGTAATTAGTTCGGATCACAGGAACTGTTAGCGTGGGTTCCCTGACTTGTGCTGTAGCGCTGACAGGTCTTGTTAATGGGAGTATAATAGAGCACTACATACATAAATGTTTATCATATTAATTTTCATACATTCTAAAATGTATTTATTTATAAATAAAACAATAGAATATTCATTGTTTTTGATGGTTTCAATATGAAAATTGAGCGGTTTGAAAGAGGATCGAAGCCGTGATTATATCGAACATGATTCCGCCACTGGTCGCTGCTTCACATCAAAGCAGCTACTCATTTATCTTCACGAGGTATGAGTGGACCCCGAACAACCAAGTGCATAGCAGAAAAAAATCTGCCCCGCTGGAGATAAAACCCAGGTCACCGTGCGTGCAATGCCTAGCGCAGTACTCGGCCACGGTGACTACAATTTTTAATTCACTAGATGACTAGATCAATCTCGCCGCTGCAATTGCTTTACATGCGTTATAGACGTGTTCTTTCAACTTAAAAAATCTTTGCAACTACACATCTACCAATCTACCTAGACCATAAAAAAATGTTTATACTGATTAAAAGTTTATACTGATTAAATGTTTATACTGATTAAAATAGAGAGGTTAGTTGATGGCATGAATATTCAGAACTATTACCTGCTGATGAGAGCAAATAAGCTCGAAACAGCTGTCCAAGTATGTTCTGATATTCATGCACATCTATTACAACTTCTCACTCTTCTGTTTAAAAATCATCAAGTGTTTAATTCTGTGAGAAGATGGCTAAACATGGTAACCCGCATTTTTTTCGAAATTGAGTTATTAACAGATTCCTAATGTACTCGACGAGCTCTATCTACTGGTAGCATCAGAATTTCGCTACGATGTATAGTTTCTTGGAAAATAATTTTGAAAAAAACGTGATAAGTGACATTTTCGAAAGTTCAAAAGGTGGTAAAGCATGTTCAAGTATCTTAACAAGAAAAAATCTTTTACTTTTCAACAAATTCTATCTTTCATAAGATGGATAAACTTGATCAAGTCCAGTGTCATATTTTGCCGTCTGACGAAACATTATTATTGCAGTATAATGAACTGGGCAAAATATGATAAAGGACGTTATCAGAATTTGGTATCGCACAAAAATTTTACTTTCTCAAGAATTACAAGATGGCAGAATAGGAAAATCATTTATCAAGTTCTACCATCTTTTGTACTTGCTACATTTGTAAACTTTGAAAGCGGCATATGATGATAAATGCTCTAGACATGTCCATTGAAACCATGGACTAATAACTAGATAGATACAATTAGTACGTTTAACATAAATTTCCCTCATAAAAACGACTCTTTCACTCATTGTACACGATGGCAAAATAAGACATGTAATTATCCTTGTTTGTCTAGTTTGTAATGACTGCTTTCATTTGATATGAAAGATGGCAGAAAAAGCAAGGGACTTATCATAATTTACACTTTCGAAAACGTCTTTTTCACAGTATCTGTGAGATGGCAAAACATGTTAGCAGGAAGAAAAAGTTAAATATTTTGATTCCTACTCAATATTTTTTTAAAATAGATCTATCACTATAAAGCTCGAGAACATTCTGTCTTATGTTTCAAAAATGAAGCTTTAAAGTTTTAATACAAAAAATATAAAATTATTTTTGTAAAAAAAAAAAACGAAAAAACACCATCCTGAAAAATTTGAAAATTGCGGGTTACCATGTTTAGCCATCTTTTCACAGAATTATGCTTTCCAGATTCGAATTTCCTGCTGAGATTCCTGCGTGCTAAGAAGTTCAGCCTTCCCATGGCCCAGCAGACTCTGCTCAAATATTTGAACCTCAAGAAGCGCTTTCCGAAAGCCACCTGTGATCTGGACTGCTTGGACCCCAAGATGAACGATCTGTTCACTTCCGGGTAATTCAACTAAGGGCGAGATTTATATTCTATTTTTGAGTCTATACTTTATTCGTCTCTAACGACCTAAGTAGATTTTTTCAAATTAGGTACTTTAAGACAGTGTCAAGTAGACGTTTAATGTACTTTGGATATTATAAACTCCACTCAACTAAGTTAAAACCACAAGAAGCTCGAACTATATATACGAGCAGCGATCGGTAGGCAAAAAAAAAGATTATAGGAAAATAAGATATTTGGAAAAGACCTGTAATTTTATGGTTAACACTGTTGTAGATATAGGTGTAAAGTAATAATGCAAAGAAAGATATTTACGTTTTAAAGTTAAAATACAGTCGAACCGGGATATAAGAGAACAATATACCCTACCTCTCTGTAAGGGAAAATAACCTCTTGGAAAAGCAACCTGGATATACCTAAGAGAAAAAATTTCGGTCCCCAGATTTTTCTAATCCAGTTTCAACTGTATTGGTATATATTTTTTGAAAAGACTCAACAAATGTATTTCTCTCATGTTGTTGTTGTAGCCAGCTTGGCTACAGCTGGAGGGTTGAGTGATGGTCTCCAGCCAACTTTATTTCAAAGTTGGCTCGTCCTGAACCACATATTTCTATGTGCGATCAACCATCATGAGGACATAGACTTTTCTTTATAAGCCATTAAACCCTTAGGAAACTGCAAGCTAGCCTGGCTTGTAAGGGTTGGCTAGTCTGTTCTCTATTTATAGTCCTCTAGCGAGAATTCTCTCATCTCTCATCTCCACAGGTACCTTTTCGTCTCCCCAATTCGGGACAAGCAGGGGCGGCGGGTCATCATCGGGGTGGGTAGCAACCTCGACCCTCACAAGTACACGGACGAAGACCACTTCAGGATCCACATGATCACCTACGAGACCCTGCTCTGTGACGAGGAGACCCAGGTCAGGGGTCTGACCTACTTCGGGGACATCAAGGGCGTGTCCACGTCACACATCACTCTCTGGTCACCCACCGAATTCGCGCGCGCCATCAAATGGGGAGAGGTTAGTTAGTTTATATTTATAAGGGTTCGGTGGAAGAGATTGTTAGGACATGTGTATATATTTTGTATATTTTTTGTCTTGTATATATTACTAATACTGTCAATTCTTATATTTAATTTTTACCATTATTTGTCTGTATACATATACAGGGTGTATGAAAAAAAAGGAGCCAGTCAAAACATCTCGTCTATGGAAGCAATTTTCAAAAAACCCTGAAACACATGTTTCATTATATGGAGGGGGCAATTTTTTCAGGGGGTTTATTTTTCATACTCTTAACAGGGCGGCCCCAGCGGGGTCAACTTTGGAATCTTAACTTTAAGATTCCAAGTTTTAATCCTGTTTCATAATGTAACCCTAAGCCCCACCCCTCGTATTGCAGCAATCCATCCCCCTCCGACACAAAGACGTCCACTTCATCAATGTCCCCGCCCCTTTCCGCTACGTGTATGACTTCTTCCTGTCCCGCCTGAGTCCCAAGATGAGGAACAGGATTACGGTAAGTGTCCTGAGAGTGATGACCTCATTTTATTTGTTACCAACGTCTCCTTGACATCAATTCAGTATCAGTATAAATAGAAAAGTGAGAAGTTGTACTAGATGTACATACATGAATATCAGAACATACCTGGACAGCTGTTTCGAACTTATTTGCTCTCATCAGCAGGTAATAATTCTGAATATCCATGCCATCAACTAACCTCTCTATTTTTCTCAGTATAAACAGAAAAGTGAGAAGTTGTACTAAATGTACATGAATATCATAACATATTCCATTCAATACGGAGGTTTTATCCTGCATCCTATGAAAAATTAGAAACTAGCTACCCACACTAGGCTGGGCCGGGCCGGAAATCACCAGGGTCATTTGAATGGTCACCCATCCAAGTCCTAACCTCGCTGGACAATGCTTAACTTCAGTTACAGATGTATTGTCCCATTTATTTGTCGCTGCTCCGTATTAGAATTCAAAATAAAACAATTTCTCAATTTAATCGCGATTAATGCAACTACACCATGTAAGATTAAATTTATATTTTTTGTTTATTGCAAATTGCATACACAAAAATATACCAGGCGTGCATACAAAATTTAACTGCAATTTAACATGCAAAAAGTAATGGTCACTAGTAGAGCCCGGATTATATGAAATTGCATACAGGCATTTGCAATTGCCATTTTTGTGCGAAAGTGCACATGTTATCTAGTTCCTTCATATTTATACAAATATCAAAGAATTTCGTTAAGAATAATTCATAATTAGTCAATTATTGATTGACTCATAATGATTCACAATGTCCAAGCTGTTCACAATGTCTATCTAAGTATTTTTTTCTTTTTTTGAAAAGTTTCCGAATAATAATATGATCATTTTGTTTTCAGATCCACACCAATGTCACGGAAGTGCACGAATCAATAGGAACCGAGTGTCTACCGAAGGAGTACGGAGGCACCATTCCCCTAGCGGAGATGATAGGTAAGTGACGAATCCGTCAGTCGTCAGGGGCTAACTACTAATAACTGGTCTAGGAGCCAGGACAAGCCGGGAAAACCCTGACGAGAGACCATCATCTTGGGTGTTAGCTACGCCGCCACTGTTAACTAATACCTACTAATACAAATACGTGTGAATTTATTAATGAAACTGATTAGAAAATGGAAATATTTTTTAATTGTGTATTATGTGTATCAAGAAGGTGACACATGAAAGTATACTTGGATTAAGAATAAAATATTCCTAATAAATTGTCTAATAATTGATATGATAGTTACCTCATTAAATTTTTAATTGCGTAAAAACTCTTAGGCTGGTAAAAAAAACTCTTATAAAAAAAAGCCAATTCTAATAATAAATTCGCACTCAAGACTATAATCAATCGAGTTTCTAATAATAAATGTGGATAAGGTTAAAGCGCTTAAAGGGGGGGGGGGGGGACAAACAATCACTATTAAGTCTATAAAGTAAGTGCGAAGGTACCTACTTCAAAAAAATTCCATGTAATGATTACTTAATCAGTAGATTAAGATGGATTGATTAAAATGTCAAGTACTGGAATGACCTCGTATGGATAGTTTGAAGTTATCAATTATTTGTGTTAATCAAAAGAAAGATCATTATTATTCAGATCCGTCCTACTAAAAATCTTCAGTATCGGGACTCGAATCACCGTGCACAGGGGTCCGCTGCAATCAAGCTAAGAAGTTTGGCTATGTATAGTGTATAGTGTGTGTATTTCGCAAGGTTATAAATATAAGTGTGTAAAAGTCAAGAGTTAAAATTTCATCCGTCTTCTTGATTTTTATCATTATAAAAATAATAATAACACTCTTTAGTGGAAGCGAGGCGAGGTTAATCCTCAAAGCATTTTCTAACACCTAACCCTCAGAGTCTTATTATTATGTGGCCACAAACTCAAATTAATGAGGAAAAATTCATGTACTGGATGGGATTCGAACCAACGGATCCCTACACTGTCTGTCCCGGTAGCTCAGTGGTAAAGGCGGCACTCTGTGAATCCAAAGACTCCAGAGGTCGTGGGTTCGAAACCCAGCTGGGACATGACATGTTATCCTCCCCAATTGGGATTTTTGCCACATAATAATATGTCTTGGGCTTACTGCTGGAATAATGGGACTTTAATAGTCCTAATCGGGCAGTATAAATAAGGCGATATTATTATTATTATTATTACACTACCTGGATTACCAGACTAGCGCGTTAACATCTTGACTACCAGTGCACAAGCTACCTGAATTACCAGACTAGCGCGTTAACCACTTGACTACCAGTGCACAAGCTACCTGGATTACCAGACTAGCGCGTTAACCACTTGACTACCAGTGCGCAAGGGTCAACATTTAAAGGGTCAAAAATAGTAAAAACATTTCTCGTTCTTCTTCTTCAGAATCGTGGAAAGCGGAAATGCTGACCCACCGACAGCAGCTCCTGGCGTTGGACAAGATGGAGATACTCAACCCCGGAGCCATCATTGGCAGGCGGAACGCCGGACCCAAAGCCAACGTTCTGACCGGTGGCGGAGAACCGGTGCTCACCGGTAGCTTCCGGAAACTGGAGGTGGATTGAAGAGAAGAGATGGCTGGTCTGAGTGGTCAGAAAGTTGTTGAGGTAGAAGTGAGCTGAAAATAAGAGCTTGGAAAGTTCGTTAGTGCGCGGCCACATCGGAGCACCCTATACCCTGGACCGTAGACGCTAGACCCTAGACCCCAGACTCTGGTACCTGCAGCTTGATATAGACGATTTTCGGGACTCCGTTGAAGTAGCTTACATGTAATAACATGTTTAGATTAACCGACCTCAGTAGCTTGATCGATAAAGCGGCGGACTTGTAACCTGGAGGTCGGTTGTTCAAGTCCCGGTTTCAGCGTAGATTTAGTAAAGCGAGTTTGAGTAGTTGTGATATCATGGAAGTGATTAACACAAATATGATAACTTACTACTACTTACATGTTTAGATTATTCTGTGTGGTACCGGGGCTACCCTAGGGTCTAGGGTCTAGGGTCTAGGGTCTAGGGTCTAGGGCTCCGCTGAGCCATGGACTTTTGGAGTTCTTTTTCTTATCATTCGAAGCTTATATACCATTGCCGATACGCGAGGAGAAACAGCGAATATTTTTTTGATTAACTTTTATTCGTCCATCCCGATAGCTCAGTGGTAAAGGCGGCACTCGGTGAATCCAGATATTCCAGAGGTCGCGGGTTCGAAACCCAGCCGGGACATGACGAGTTATCCTCCCATTTGGGATTTTTACCACATAATAATATATTATGTCTTGGGCTTACTGCTGTAATAATGGGACTCAATAGTCCTGATCGGACGAACTTATGATTAATTGTAAAAGATTTTTACAAAATACCTACATATGTCACGTATCACTTTAAAAGAAACTTACAGAATAACGTAGAAGGAGGGATACCTACCTGAATCGTACTTTATTCATTTAGTTACACAACCAAATATCACATTCATTCTCCTACATTTCTCTTTATAAAATAGTTTTAATGCACAAAAAAATCACTGAAAATCGAACATTATTATTATTATTTTTTTAATGATATTTATTTACAGAGGAGACTTAACAATCAGAGTCCTTGCTCCTCGAACATTATTTTAGAATGTTCCATCATTCATCCATGTTTTTCTTCAAAAATAACAACCCTACCTTTATTAATTGGTTAGTCGACCAATGGAATACAACCATCTTTCACCAATAATCAATTTCTACTTCGTCTTTTAGAATGTAAGATATTCCGTTTTCGGGTGTAGTAAGTAGTAGGTACCTAGAAATACTTTATTAGATAGATGTTTTGATGGCCTTTCATAATGAAATAAACCAGCTTTCCATTTTGTCTTTTAATCACAGTTAACAGGTGTTCGA
Source organism: Bactericera cockerelli (assembly GCA_024516035.1). Lineage (NCBI taxonomy): Eukaryota > Metazoa > Arthropoda > Insecta > Hemiptera > Triozidae > Bactericera > Bactericera cockerelli. The sequence continues at coordinate 13,699,083 of CM044959.1, read as the reverse complement.
AAAATTCTGTGTTGAGTGGTATACATTACCTATATCAGAAATTCTCACCTTGGAAACCCAAGAATATTGCTTCGATTCTCATTCCGAGATTAAATATTTCGTTTGGAAAACGGAACATTAGGTTTTTATTATTAGGTTGTACTATAATTATTACCTCACATTATTTATTTTAGTAGATGATGATTTGAAATCAATGTCAGTATCTTCTTATAGGTAAAATAAAGTTATTTTGTTGTACAAAAAACCGCCTATTTATTTTATGTATCTATAATTATTTATAATAAAAAAAACTCAATAATGGAGTTCCTACACTTAGGGCGACATTAATAGACAAAGTACATATCACAAGTCATTGCTAAGCGTCGGTTTTCCCTATCTTACACAGTACGCAATCCCTTACTTAGCGCCACAGAGGTATTACTATTATTTCCGCCCTTAATGCTGCACTATTGAATTTGGCAACCGTCGAAATCAACGAACCTTTAACACGTACTTTAACACGTAGAACATCGAGGCTTTTTTTTAGTTTTTTCCTAGGTACATGGGACAAGTTTGAGATTTTTAATTATGTTCCCTTTAGGTCACCGATGGGTTTCATGACTGAGTATCATTGTGTGCTCTGAAAAATCTGGATGAAACCCACCGGTGACTTTCACGGAACTTCAGTAAAATACCATGAAACCCACCGGTGGGTTTCATGGTGTTTTACTGATGGTGTTTTTCAACGTTTAACTTACTTAGTCTAGAGGTCGGGGTTCTGACTTCACAGAGGTACATGATTATTATCTCATGAATTGTTAACGCGATTGTGTTAGCCAGCATCGATGGCACTGAAGTTAAGCAACGTCCAGTGAGGCTAGGACTTGGCTGGGTGACCACATTCAAATTCAAAACCTAGTGATGCTGGCTATTCCTGGCCTCACTCAGGCTGAGTGTGTTTGATTTGACTGGCTGGTTTGTGAGTTTTCAGCATATTTATTATTATGAAGAATAAAACTCTCGTTGTGACCACTGCCCATGCAGTTGACAGCTACTTTAAAAGTGATTCTGATGCAGTTTTTTACAAAGTTGTTTCTTATTTATAAATAATTAATTGTTTAATAACAGAGATTTTCAAAAAACGGAAAAGAAAGTGAGAAAAAATTTTTCACTTTCCGACAGTGAAAAATTTAGAAGAAAAGAAAATTCTAGTAAAAAACATTGTTTTCAGAAGAAGATATTTTTAATTGATTTTTTTAAAAAAAAAAAAGAGAAAAGTGTTTTGTTTTTCTTTAAGAGACCACACAAATGTTTTGGCAAAATCACTTTAACCCTTGACCACCAAAACATAGACCAACTCGACCACCAAGTAATATAATTTTTTTTTTTTTAATTTGGGTTTTACGTCGCTTTCAACTGCATCATCACGGTGTGTTACCCTCCATTCACAGGAAACTCAAATCTGCTAACCACATTAACCTCACCCAGCCAGGTTTTGGCCGAAATGCCAGCATCACGAAGTCTTAACCTCGCTGGACGTTGCTTAACTTCGGTGATCGTACGAGAATCGGTGCATTCGACGCTGGCATAGTAATAATTAACTTACATCAACAAGGCCTTGTCCACGTGACACTTGAAGTTATCTACCTACGTAGACTGGATCTCAAACCACATCAGTTCTGTTTATATTGTAATGCTGTTTATGCTGCTTTGTTCGTTACACTTATGAAAACAAATCATTGTAAATATTGATTATTTGTTTTTTAACTGTGGTAGGTACAGTACACAAACAGTTTCCCTACAGCATAAACAATGTTACAAATTCCATTCAAAGGTTATAAGTGTTATAACAATGTGCACACGCGGAACTGAAGGAAGTAGACATGTCTACTAGTCTAGTGACCAGGCGTGGCCGGTGAGAAAATGCTTTGGGGGTGCTGCCACATAAACCGGACTAAAAAGGGATTTATATGTAGCGATAGAGCCGCTATTTCAGTATATAAATAATTGTGATTTAAACAATACCATGCCAATGATAATAATTACCTATGTATTGATTTATTAATCGAGAAAGGAGAGCGCGATTAGCTCAGTGGTTAAGAACTCGCTTGCCATCATGCGGAAGGTCACGGGTTTGACCCCCTGTGCCGACAAAAAAATGTATTCTTAATTTGGTTATACATTTGTTTGTAAGGGATACCTTCCGGTGCGCTCGTGTTGACACAGCACCTAACTGGGAAGTATTGTGTCACTTCTCGCCCATTAGAGGGGAGGCATACTACGGGATGGGCAAGCTACAACACTGACCACAAGCGTCTACAGTAGCTCCTGTTTCGTGGCTAAGAAATAAAAAAGACTGTAAAACACTCATCTTTAAAAAAAAAAAAAAAAAACACACAATACTTCAGATTTCTAATATTAGAAATTTCTCGGAAGTAAAATGAGATATAGTTTTCACTGTGTAAGAGCTAGGTCTTGAGAAAATCCTCCCTTTTTCTTTTTGTCTGGGGGTGCTGCAGTTCCGCAGCTCCTTAGTACCAGCAGCGCAAACTTGTGACTAGCTTCTAAACTTAGTGAATACCAACGTTGCTGTTCATCTTAGTGAATACCAACCAACCGACCTTGATAAAATATTTTTACACCATATTTATATTTTATGAGTTTATGACCTGATGAAATTTTGTACTTTATTTTATTTTGCATAAAAAAGTGATAAAGATAGATATAGAGCTAGTGATATGAGATATTATGTCACATTTTTTAGTGTATACTGTGTAGTCACTGTAGCCTCGACATAACGTGAACTAATGCTAATATGTAAGTACATCATAATCTTCAACCAACCATCATCGTCCAATATCAATCTAGTAATGACGTCGCTAATCGTTGTCCACTCTATAACTACCCCAATTGTCCTCACGAGACTAGGGTAAGCACTAAGCACCGACATCCAAACAGAGGTGGAAAATGGTTAGGGTAGGCCCCAAAATCCAAAGTACAGAGCCGGAAAAATTCTGACCGCGCCAGGATTCGAACCCAAGACACCTGGAGTGCAAGTCGAGCATGCTTTCGCTAGATCAAGGTAACTACTTAATTCTGATTTTTTCTTCTTCTTCTTCTTTTGAGTTTAATGTCACTTTCAACTGCATGGACAAATGACGACGGGAGTGTAACCCTCCATTCGCAGGAAACTCACAAACCTGCTACACACATTAATCTCATCCAGTCTAAGTTGGGCCGCAATGCCAGCATCACGAAGTCTTCACCTCGCCGGACGTTGCTTAACTTCGTTGATCCTACGAGAACCGGTGCATTCAACGTGCCATCGACGCTGGCTCTGAGATGTTGGTTTTTTTTGTTTGTTTGATATTTTAGAGTCACACCAATTTTCTCTTTCTCTATTCTCTTAGTTCAGCTTTATCTATCGCGCTACGAATTTGTGTACTGGGTCAGTGGGTTCATACGTTCAGAGAGCTCAATGTACCTGCTGGCTTCTAGCAGCTTCCATTTAACCTTCTTTTGAACGGCACAAACATTGCGATAATGTCAATCCATGCTCCTGCAGCATGAAGACAAGCATGGAAGTTTCGCGAGAAGTTGTGCTGGGCAAAATAAATATTCCAGCAATGAATTGTCGGTTATTTAAAAAACACTCAGTGATAAAGTCAGGTGAGAGCTAGAGAACAAAGAGTGAATTAACTCTCTCTCTCTCTCCCTTTCTCTCTCTCTCTCTCTCTATCTCTTTCTCTCTCCCTCTCTCTCTCTCTCTCTCTCGCTCTTTCTCTCTCTCTCTCTGGCAACTTGGCACAAGTAGGAGATAAACAAATAGGACAGCTATTAGACGTAAGAAGGAAAATAACCGACATTTTTTTTACTCAAAGTCAGAAGTCTGTCTATGAAATTATAAAGAAAAACAAAAAGATTAAGCAAAGATACAAGAACAAGAAAAAAGAAAAGGAAGTAAATGCCTTACCTAAAGGGCGGGTTATCGCCTGTGGGAATCTCTTCGAAACAACCGTTTAAACATCGAGGTTGTCCAAGACAATATTTCTAGATACCTACCGTCTTTTACAGGATACTTGTAAATCTGCCGATATCCAGTCTGGATTTGGCGGGAAATAGTAAGCTTGATGATAATAATATCGCCTTATTTATAATGCTTGATTATAGGACTTTTAAGTCCCATTTTTCCAGCAGTAAGCCCAAGAGGTATTATTATGTAGTAAAAATCCCGAATGGAAGGATAACTTGTCATGTCCAGGCTTGGTTTCGAACCCGTGACCTCTGGATTCTCAGAGTGCCGCGTTTATCACTCAGCTACCGGGGCTGACGGGAATAATAACACACTTTAGTGTAAGGTAGCCACCAGGCGAGGTTAGTGCTCAAAGCATTTTCTACCACCTAACCCTCAGAGTCTTCTTATATATAAGCATGTGGTCACATACTCAAATACATGAGGAAAAAATGCGAGCATTGGGTGGGATTCAAACCAGAGATCACGGATCCATGCGCTAATAACCACATGAACTACCAACGCTTGTTTAATAAATTTAATAAACTAGTTTACATTAGGGTTTAGTAGCGGGAAGTATTTCATGAGACTAGGGTAAGCACCAACATCCAGACAGAGTCGGAGAATGGTTAGGGTTGGCCCCAAGATCCAAAGTACAGAGCCGGAAAAATTCTGACCCCGCCTTGATTCGAACCCAGGTCACCTGGAGAGCAAGTTGAGCATGCTATCGCTAGATCAAGGTAACTACTTTTTGTTTAATTTGGGTTTAACGTCGCTTTTAACTACATGGTCATATCACGACGGGGATGTTACCCTTCATTTGCAGGAAATTCTCAAAACTGCTACCCACATTAACCTCAACCAGCATTGGTTGGGCCGAAATGCCAGAATCACGAACTGTTCACCTTGCTGGACGTTCTTTAACTTCGGTAATCCTACGAGAACCGGTGTATTCAACGTGCCATCGACGCTGGCTAAGTTTGACAGAACAAATGGAGATTTGGGGAGTCTGAGAGAGAAAGCTTACTGGAATTTCATTTTATTTATTTATTTACACTTTATTAATAGGACATATTATGTACAACACAAATAATTACAAGTTAAAATACAATATAATAGAAGAAAAAAAATAAAGAAAAAATAAATAAATATGTATATAATATGATTATGTCCTAACTAAAGGGCGGCGTTATTGCCTTTGGCAATCTCTTCCACCCAACGCTTTTTCTCTTCCACCTTCCACCAATCTCTTCCACCCAACCCTAATAAGACCGAGGTGCACTTTCTAGTACCCACCAGAGTATCGAGCTAAGGTGTTCTCTGTCCTCACATGCTGCGGGAGCATGGAGCTCTTAGACCACTTTGTTACATCACATTGCTTTATCTCCAACCCGTTATCAAGAGAACAACGGGCAAACGTTAAAAATAATCAATATTTTTAGTTTTCAATGGACGAGAAAAGGTCGACCCTGTTTGAAAAGGTCAGATAGTCACGTTTTTTCTCGCCTGAGTTCACTTAGTAGCCACGGCGGAAGTAGCTTCACTGTGGGGTTGCGTTTAACGTCGCTTTCAACAGCATGGTCATATCACGGTGGGGGTGTTACTTTCTATTCGCAGAAAACTCACATACTTGCTACCCACATTAACCTCACGCAGCCTTGGTTGGGCCGGAATGCCAGCATGACGACGTCTTCACCTCGCCGGACGTTGCTTAGCTTCGGTGATCCTACGAGAACCGGTACATTCAACGCGCCATCAATCCTGGCGATGACGATGAGTGGATTCGACACCACAACGGTCACAAATTCATCCATATCCTCACCACCAGCTCGATGAGTGGAAAATTTCTGCCCTGCTGGGAATCGAACCCAGATCACCTAGCGTGAACTACTCCAGACCGTCACGGTGACTACTGAACTGATGACGTCATGTATTCAACGTATAATTTCTACTGGCGTTCTTTTCAACTGAGTGCACCTAAATATGTTGTATTAGGACGTTGCTTAACTTGGTTGATCCTACGAGAACCGGACTTGATTTGTTGGATTTGTGAAAATGTGAAAAATAATAATTCCTAGAACAGATTTTCTCTAGAAATCATAGAATAATAAAATAAAATTAGATAGTAGGTACCTACGTTAGAAGCTTAGGAGAAGGTATAGTTTAATTAATATTTACATCTAGATCTAGTAGGTACAACTTCTCACTTTTCTGTTTATACTGATAAAAACAGAGAGGTTAGTTGATGGCATGGATATTCAGAACTATTACCTGCTGATGAGAGCAAAAATAAGCTCGAAACAGCTGTCCAGGTATGTTCTGATATTCATGTACATCTAGTACAACTTCTCGCTTTTCTGTTAATACTGATACTGATCTTCGAGTTATGGATTATGTAAATCGCTGAAAACTAACATCAGATTTATTTCCTCAAACAAATCGGTCAAAATACACTTCCGCTATCGTTCTGTCTCATTGTTTATTAATATACCTACTGAGTATATAATAAGTATGTATGTACAATACCAAGTAACAGTGTGTATGTATATATGTATTCTATACATAGGCACCTACATGGATTATGCGAGACATTATTATGTATTTAACTATTTACTCATAAGACCAGACATCTCTTCTTCCTTAGCGATCTGGAAGTGCCAGAAATGTTTAGAACCAGAATCTCCACACGATACGAGATCAGAAGAACCGATAGGAGGAAATCAGAACTTGAACCTGAGAACTCTGAGATCTATCCTCGGGTGGTTCTCAACAATTTTAGATATTTTTCAAGAGAAAAAAAAATATTTTTTTAGAAAAATTCTAACCGGGGTTTTCCGTTTCTGGTAGACATGTAAAAGGCATGTAAAGTAAAAGTTAAAAAAAAGTTATCATATTTGTGTTAATCACTTTCGTGATATCACAACTACTCAAACTCCCTCTACTAAATCTACGCTGAAACCGGGACTTGAACCACCGACCTCCTGGTTACAAGTCCGCCGCGTTACTGATCACGCTACTGAGGTTGGTAGGCATGTAAAGTATTGTAAAGGGGTGTAAAATTACAATACCCTGAAGTATTGCGATAGCGGTTCCGAGGCATAATGTCGACAAACATTTTAAAAAAAAAAAACTAGAAGAACAATAAAGCTATCAGTTGGTAAGTAATACTATACTGTTCTGTTACTGAAATTAAGCAATGTTTAGTGAGGTTACGACTTGGATGGGTGACAAGTCAAATTTAACCTTTCGATGTGTTTGACTATATTTTTTTAAAAATCTCTGTTTACACGCAACAATTACGTAAACAGGTTTGAGGGACACTGCATACAGACCAAAGACCTATATCCAGGCCCTCTCTACATCTTCGGTTAAATTGTTCCAAACTAAGATCGAGATCCAAATTTGTACTGTTACAATAATATATTAAATATTCTTTAGGCCAAAAACTGTAAAAGTTTGGTAACCGCTGCTTTGCGGTCAGGAAGTTCACTCGATTTCCTTCAGGCTAAAAGATAAACCACATCGGAGACCGGTCACTCTGATGCCAACCTCTTCGGTGAACGATGGTCCAGAATTGTCTCTTAAACCGTTGATACGAAATATAAAATCAGAAACACATTATTATTAGTCAAATTTGAGTCCTCACCAAGCGCGGCCGATGGGAAAATGTTTTGGGGGTGCTTCCATATAAACCAGACTAAAACGGGATTTAATGAGTCACTGGAGTTTGAAATTATTTATCATCATTACGTTTTATAAGTTAATTATTCGATAAATGTGCAATGACGCTGATCACGAGATGCTGATCACGATTTTTACATAATTATGTATATTTTTAGCTGACTGTTACCGTTGAGTCACCAGTGCTTCCACTCCAAATCCTCATTTGGAGTTATTTTTGAGTGATAAGGAAAGTCGTCTGGTGTCACACGAGTTTATTTGTTTATCATTTTGTCCCTCTCATGCAAGGAGGCTATACAAAGTTTTTCTCAATTAGATGTCATTTTCGTATTGACATTTAATTGAGAAACACCCTGTATATTGTATACCTACCTAACTACCTTCCTAGATTGTCTTAAGACAAAAATCCTATTAACTCTGTCTTAAGACAAAGATGTTTTGCAATATGCTAAGCCAAGACCTTTGATTTTGATTTTTTTTTTTTTTACAAAAGGGAGGGTCGGACTCAAACTCGTAAATCCTATTTTTAATAGTATTTTTTTTTTAACGAGCCTTCATCGATAAGGCGCACAACCAAGAGGTCCCTGGTTCAAGTCCCGATTTGAACGTAGTTTAAGCAAAGCGAGTTTGATATCACGAAACTGATCGACACAATTATGATAACCTTTTTTTAATTTTAATAACACGTTTAGTCTTCTTTTGATATAATAATGAAAGATATAGGACGAAAGAGGAGTTGGCTTTATCAATGTAAGACATTATATTTGCCGGACAGACTCTAAGGTTGTTTTTGTGTATTTAATATTATAATTCTAGAGGTTTTATTTTATGAGGTAATGTTATTATGAGTCATTCACACTTCTCTCATCCGTTTTCCTGTATCTCTTTTCCGGCTTGGAAAATAAATATTTCTTTTATAATATTTTAAACTAGCTGTTACCGCGTACTCTGCTACTTTAGGATTTTCTCGGAGAGCATGATCATTTAAGGAGGAGGGGTCGATTCTCGTCAATTTCCCACAATCAGTCACTATTTTGAGCTGTTCAATTGAAAGAGATATACTCGTACTTACAAACTTACACATAATTGTATTTTAAGTTGTTGCCCTCAAACCGTGCCCAGTGACGTTTACTTCAACGCTCCTTATTTATTAACCAGGCTTGCACGGCTGCACGCACGGTGACCTGGGTTCAATCCCCAGCATGCCAGTTTTTTTTTATGCCCTGTACTTGGATGTCTAGGGTCCACTAATACCTCGTGAGGAAAAATGAGTAGCTTTAATGCGATCGGCGATCAGTGGTGGAATTATGGTCAAAAATGAATATTTTGAGTTTGTGACCACATAATAATAAGACTCTGAGAGTTAGGTATACTAATAATAATAGGTGGTAGAAATTTCAGCATTGACCTCGCCTGATGGTTACCTTCCTCTAAAGACTGTTATTATTATTATTATAACTATTCAAGGAAAATAAAGAAGTCCTAATTCTGTGCTACCCATTAAAATTGTGCTTTAATAACACAAAGAAACACAGTTAGTTATTATTCAAACATCATGCACCGGTAGTCAAGTGGTTAAGGCGCTAATCTGGTAATCCAGGTAGCGTAGGGATCCGTTGGTTCGAATCCCACCCAGTGCATGTATTTATCCTCATTAATTTGAGTTTGTGCATGACCACATAATAATAAGACTCTGAGGGTTAGGTGATAGAAAATGCTTTGAGCATTAACCTCGCCTGGTGGTTTCCTTCCACTAAAGTGAGTTATTATTATAATTCAAACATCCGTCTTAGGACAACCGAAGTTAATGTTTGTTGGCGAACTTGACTCAAGCATCCGCCTGATCTGAACAAATGATTGTTCGGAAGTTAGGAGGTTGAGTGAACTATGAACTTGGTAACACTTCAGTGCTTGCGATGATAACATTACATTATAAAATATTACAGTGTCAATTATGGACACATTACTTCCTCTTGAATGGTTCAAATCGTATAAATTTGGTGCTGAAAATTTTCCTCACATGTACGGAGGGAATAGAATGTTCTGTGAAAAATCTGCTCCGATCGGGGATCGAACTCGGGATCTCTGGACTACGGGCAGTAGTCACAACTGTTACGCCACTGTTTTATACCATAGAAATAATATAGCATAATATTAACATAGAAATAATTAGAGGCGTAATTATGACAAGAGCTTATTTATTTGATTAATTTGGAAAATTAGTACACAATAAATAAATCCTACTGTTAATTAGGTAGGTATTGTTGACGATACATTTTTTGTTTCTTCCTACTTATGTTTTTTTACCGACCAGGTTAGGTATTTTTCTCGCTCAATTATATGTTTTGTTATTCAGTTGATCCAGTTTCATTACCAAGAAACCTGTTTTGCAGCAAGTGTCGCGCAATTAATCTAGCTTAATTGATAACGCAGAAATAGATCTGGATGAAAAAATAATAAAAATACTACCATGTGGCGAAAAGAACGTGGAAGTTATTTGATGAAATAAATTTTAAGATATTTGTACGTATGTATTATACATGAATAGTTATATACTTAATATATCCAGTGGTGTAGCCACAGGGGGATTTTGGGGACTAAACACCCCCCCCCCCTAAATTTCCAAGAAACCCCAGCAAAGATGAAATATACGTTAGTCGAGATTTCTGAAACCTCAACCCCCCCCCCCCCCCCCCCCCCCCCCCCCGAAATGTAGGTCTATTTACGCCACTGAATATATCATAAATCATAATAATTATGTATACCTGAGAAGTTTAATGGTCCACGTGGTCTTTTGATATAATATTTTTGTAAATAAATTATTATAATCCCTCTTCTCCTCTGATAAAAAAAAACATATAAAAATCAATAATAATAATAATAATAATGCCACCACGTGGCTAAAAGAATTTGTAACAAAAGAATATAATAGATACTCGTATATTATGTACCTAGATAATAAAATAATGATAAGTTCTATGGGCCCCACAGGGCTCTTTTGATATAATAATATTAAATTATAATTAATTGTAATCCCCCCTTTTCCCTCATTTTTGACTAAAATAGGTATGACTGATAAAAATTAACGAACTTCTTGATTTAATGACGGCAGAGTGAAGGCATGTAATCATTTTTTCTAATTTCTTATAAAATACAGTTTCCTCTCTATTATTACTACCTAGTGCCACCACGCGGCACTTATTTAGCCTAATGGCTTTTAGACTGAATCTGGGCGCTGGGCGCTACAGCGACGCCCCGCGCCCTGGGCAATCATTTGAAAAATCCTCCCTAACTACACATACAGACTATACACAAAAATTGATACATAGAAACATATATTTAGAAAAAATACCTACGTCATACTTTGATCTCATTCTTGTGCTAATATAAATATTACTAGCGGGCTGTCGCCCGCTTTGCGGGCCGAGGCATGGCCGTGAAAGCAAAAAAACCTTTTTCGCCAATGGCAGGTGTCGTAGTGGAAATTTCGAAAAATCCCGCCTTATTGCACATCTAGACTATAAGGCAAAGCTACCTACCAAATTTCAGCTTCCTAGGACTTACCAGTTCGGAGGAACAGTGATGAGTGAAACTCTCTTTTATAAATATAGATTTCCGAAAAAAATTTAATATTGGAAATTTAAAAAATTCGGAACATTTTTTCTTTTTTGTAAAAAAAATTATGCTTCGATTGATTTTTTTTAATACTGTACCAAGCCGCCATACTTAAGTTTTACCCAAGTGTCGAAATCGGAGCTTATAAAATCTTAAGTTCTGACCCGTGACGAGCTCAATCCGTGATCCGTGACATAAATATCTTTTGTCACGTGTTCTATTTCCACCCACACTTAGGAATCAGCCATACAGAACAAAGCCCACGTACTAGGAATACTAATAATATCACCTTGTTAATAATAATAATACTTTTTTCTTTCTTTTTTTTAGCTTTCTTTCAAGGGAAAGGGTTCTCACATGGAAGCTCTTCCACTCTTCCACTCAACCACTTTTTTAGTGGAAGGTCATTTTCTACCACCTAATCCTCAGAGTCTTATTATTATATGGTCACAAACTCAAATAATTGAGGAAAAATTCATGCACTGGGTAAGGTTCGAACCCGAAATTCTGTATTCGAACTTGTAGGAATACAGATCTGATGTGCACTTGTGGCATTAACAGAGTAAGAAGAAAAAGAGTTGGGTGGAAGATATTGCCATACGCAATAGCCCCGCCCTTTAATTAGGACATAATAATGTATTTATCTATGTTTTTCCTTTCTTATAGTTTATATTGTTTCCATTTTTTTTATAATAATTATTAATGTATTGTACCTATACCAATAATTATGTCTTTCTATCTAATAAAGCATTTAATAATAATAAAAATAGACATTGCTTAACTTCAGTGACAGACCAAGAATATCATAATTTAATGTGCCTTTTATTGATAGGTGATTGTAATAGCAACCGCTACTGCCAATTTAAATCCTGACATGAAAATCTATTTGTACTATAAGCAATTCACAATAGTCATTAGTCACCTTGGCCTAGCAGTAGCATGCTCGACTTGCACTCCAGGGGACCCGGGTTCGAATCCCCTTCTGATTTTTTTCGGCTCTGTATACATGTCGGGCTACCTCGTGAGGAAAATTGGGGTAGTTGTAGAGTGGGCAACGACCAGTGGTGGCATTACGAGATTGAAATTGGAATATGGTTGGTTAGAGATATATTATGTATGATTCATTAGCTTTGGTTCTCCTATAATGTCGAAGCTACCCACTAAGAATTGTGATATAACAATACAAATGAACTTTTTATCTATCTTAGCATTAATATTAGTAGTTAGATACCTATCTATTATCTATAAAAGTAGTAGTAAGAGCTGTGAGAGGTACTCGTCAAAAAGCAGCGTGCTCTGTCCAGGACAAAAAAAAAAAAAAAAAAAAAAACGTGCTCTATCCAGGACAGTTCAGACAATCGTCTCACCAGAGAAAGAAGCAAAGAAGTGTCAGAAGCCGGAATCAGGTACCTACTGCCGTGTTTGCCTGAAGGTTCTGCATTATGGTGAAGGTCGTGGCCAAACCTCACGGCATGGCACAGTATTGGCACAGCCAGACCACCCGACCTCAGTGAACCAACCGCCGCGCTCCCAGCAACACCGATCTGGTTTCGACAGACTCCGTCGTGTGAGTAACTTTCTGCTTCCTGACGCATCTCGGTAATTGTTTGTTTGTTTGTTTGTTTTTTTTTTTTTTTTTTTTTTTTTTTGATGTTGTTATCGGCATTTTTATAATGGAAGAGATTGCCATAGGCAATAACCCGCCCTTTAGTTAGGACATGTGTATATATTTGTTTATTTTTTTTTTTCTTGTTTATATTATTAACATTGTCAATTTTTATATTTAATTTTTACCATTATTTGTCTGTATAATATGTTCTACTAATAAAGAGTTTCTAAATAAATAAATAAAATAAATATAATAATAACTCTTTAGTGACAAGAATAATATTGACAAAGGGCGTGATTATTGCCTGAGGCAATCTCTGCCATCAAAACCATTTTTCGAAGTTCAAAAAAAGTAATTCAGTGTATACGCTGTACGGAAAAGGGTTTTTTCTTCGTGTGAACAAAACCATAAAAATGTATTGTCATAGAATATTGTTACAGCTAGTTCTTTTTTTAATAACTGGTACCCTATTTTTTTTTTTTTTTTTACTTCGCTTGCAACTGCATGGTCATCATTATCACGGCGGGGGTCTTGCTGTAAACCCTAAAACTAGCTACTCAAATTAACCTCACCAAGCCTGAGTGGGGCCGTAACTTCTTACACCGGACTCGTCACCTGGAGGTCGGTGGATCGATTCCTGCTCTAGACTAGGAATATTGTTCACTTTTGATTTCTAAACAGTGCTGGTTGAGTAATATAAGACCCTCAGTTGATAAATGGTGCAGATTTTGTTTTTCGAGCCCAACCAATGGAGTGCAGATTTAATAGACGTTTTTGTAATACCTCTATGGCGCTAAGTATAGATTTTACGTATTGTTTTAAATGGGGAAACTAATGCTTAAGTCATGACTTAATATCTCGAATTGTCTGTTCATTTTGCCCGAATGCTGTTTTCACACCTTTTTTACCACCAATATTTACGATTTCAACCTTATATTTTTGTTACTCACAAATGCTAGGTTAGAAAGATTCAAGAGTCTAAGGGCGAAATTAATAGACGATTTTGTAATACCTCTGTGGCTCTGTCTCGGATTCCGTACTGTATTCGATGCGGAAAAACGATGCTAAGCATTGACTTGAGTTTTCGATTTTGTCCATTAATTTCGCCCTAAGTCTGCCACTATGGTCTGTATTATTTAAGACCTAATTACTTGATAATAACAGTTTCAAGGTTCGGAAATAGGAAATGCTTTGAGTAACCTCGCCTTGGCTGGCTTTTACTCGATAGGCTATTATTATTTTAATTATTAGTATTACATTATATTGATTTTTTTCATTCCTTATCTCGTACTATAAATTTGAGGATTAGCAGGTGTTATATTTTTCGCCACTTCCTTGTCTTATCAGCTTATCACTGTTATCAGTATCCTGGTAGTATCTCCTTAAGCTAACGGTCATTCAAGATTCTACACTCAACAATCTCTTATCTTATAAGAGATTGTTATAAGATAAGAGATTGTTATTATGTTAGTCTGTGAGTGATAAGTTATTTAGCTAAAGTAGCTTGATACTTAGTACATGCCTTTGTTTTTCTCCGCAAAGTCTAAATTTTGTGTAGAAGTTCAGGTCAAATTACGATTTTTGCATCAGAATACCTAAAATAGTGACGTTTTATGAACTTTTTACAAAATTTGAAAATTTAAAATTCAAATTTAAAAGATTCCTATGCGTGGGTGGAAATAGAACACGTGACAAAAGAAATTTATGTCACGGATCACGGATTGAGCTCGTCACGGGTCAGAACTTAAGATTTATAAGCTCCGATTTCGACACTTAGGTAAAACTTAAGTATGGCGGCTTTATACAATAAAAAATTGCAATCAGTGCATAATTTGCTATTTAGTATGTTTTCTCTTATCAAATCCAAAAATGAGAGGTTTATCATTTTTGTAAAAAGAGTAAGTCTGGCTGGCGGACTATAAACAGGGAGTAGACTAGCATTGGCTTGGTTCTGGGGGCCCTGGTCAATTATTAGCCTCCTAGTAAAGACAGTGGTAGAAGTCCAAAAGAGTAATGGCTGATAATAGAATAGGTATGTGTTGTAGTTTGCCAATCCCATAGCATGCCTGCTCTCAGATGGGTGAGAAGTGACACAATAACTTTCATTTCAATCCTGGGTCAACATGAGCGCACCGGAAATAATTATCCTTTACAAACAACAAAATTTTGAAGATGTACATTTTTTTTTCGACTCCGGGCTTCGAACCTGGAACCTTAACCCTTTACCTTAACAAGCGAGTTACATATTACTCAGTTAATCGTGGGTTCTAGATTCAGTTCGGTGGCGTCTAATTTGGACCCGAAACGGAGCAATGCCTCATTGAATTGTATTAGAGTACGGTTAAGAAAAATAAATATAGGGCCATGCCTTGGACCGAAAGTCAGGTGCAGACGTTGTGATGTTCATTATAAAAATAGATAAATCAATAAATATCTACATTCCGAGCTGTTTGTTTTTTTTTTGTTTTGTTTTGTTTTTTTTTTTTTGTTTTTTTTTTTGTTTTTTTTTTTTTTTGTATGTACATATACGAACTTCAACTATGAAACATCAATTAGTTGCTATATGTAGTAACAATGTGATATCATATTATTTTTTTTTTTTTTTTTTTTTTTGTGGGGTTTAACGTCGCTTTCAACTGCCATGGTCATATCACGACGGGGGTTTTACCCTCCATTCGCAGGAAACTCACAAACCTGCTACTCACATTGACCTCACCCAGCCTGAGTGGGGCCGGGAAAAGCCAGCGTCACGAGAATTAGAATTTGAATGGTCACCCATCCAAGTCCTAAACTCGCTGGATGTCGCTTAACTTCGGTGTTCTGAAGGGAACCGGTGTATTCAACATGCCATCGATATCATATCATATTAATAAATAATAAAAAAAAATTGCTATGCAATAGTCTGTTATTTTTGTTTATAATATCCACACGTGTTGCAAAATATTTTGATCAATTGGCAGAGTGCCATAATCTATTCACAATTGATACTATCAATGCCATTTCTTAAATTATGAAACATGGGTCGTTGCTCCCTCTCTCTTTCTCTTTCTATCTCTGTTGATATTATTAAGACATATTTCTATAGCAGTGATATCCAAGTCGGGAGCCTAAATTTAGTAAGTAGGCTCTAAAGTGGTCTCTCATAAGCTTTCACTCTATAGTCATCAAAATGTAGCTATATACAAGTGAACTATTCTAGACTTTCTTAGTCAGCAGCTCCAACTTTTAGTCACCAAACACTGAACCAGCAGCACTTCTATAATTGTTTCTAACTATGTATATTTCATTTCAATTATTATATAAATAAAAGTTTTATATATGTTATATAAATTCAATTAGTACATGAATTATGTAAAATATAAAGCGATGTATGATATAAATGAAGTTTCTACAGTTAATATTGTAATCCATATAACTCTTGTTTAGTTATTTAATTTTCCCAACTTTTTCCTTAATGTGTATAAGCTTGACAAACGCATAGGTAAGTTATAGGTACATACATAGTCATCAGTAGGTATACAAAACGTAGTATATCAGTATGAACAGAAAAGTGAGAAGTTGTACTAGATGTACATGAAAGTCAGGACATACCTGGACAGCTGTTTCGAGCTTATTTGCTCTCATCAGCAGGTAATAGTTCTGAATATCCATGTCAAAATGTATAGTTAACTTTCCTCTTCTCCTTTTCAGAATCAAACATCACGTCAATGAACAACATTGATGAAAACATTGGCGCCCATCCCAAGCAGGCTGTCCGCAGCTCTGCCCATCAGACCTTCGGACCATGTTTCCCCGGTACCTGCCTTGTGCCAATCTCCTTAGCTGATGTAAAGCAATAATTAATTTATTTTACCTAACTTGTGAAAAAAAACTTTTAAAAAAAACTGAAAAAAAAGCAAAACAACACAAAGAATTAATTACCTACCTTTTCAAATATTTCTGACAACGATATTATTCAATTAAAACTTAAGATTTTTTTAAATCAGAACACATAATATTAGTAATTAATGTAAAACTCTCCTTACTTTCTTTCTTTCTTTCTCACTTTCTAGATATAAATAAAATAATACTATCCAACAACAAAGTACCTATGTATTTTTTATCTATAACTTTTTGAAATTATTTTCTAAATTTAATTACATTTACCTATTTCCTAACTCTAGGTATCCAAAAATATAATTTAATTTCATACCGACCTAATAACAACTGTCTATGAATGATTTAATACTCCAAGTATTACCACACTTACCTAGGTAGCAACTACCGACAAGTGCAATAAACTAGGTTCCTCATTATATTTCTAATTTGTCGATTAACCTGAGCTGTTTTTAATTTAAAAATTACGTTCAATTCAAATATTGCGTGATTAATTTTTTTTTCAGAATCACTCCACTTATCATCTTAATTTCCTGTGTGAACTGTTCTAAAATTCCCATATATTTTTGTGTCATTATCTCCAAACGTTTGTAACATAACAGTGTGATGTGATAACATAAAACTACCCTGGACCAAAAAATAATAAACCTTCTAACACTTTGAGGAAAGCAATTTCCAAAACAAACAAAAGAAATCTCATTCCTATAACATCTGATATTAAAGATTTCTGATATTAAAACATCTGATATTATAACATCCGATATTAAAGATCTTTGGTAGTAAAATCATATATCCAATGATAAAATAAAAACCATACTTCCCTCGGTGTAAATTTATGACTCAAGTGTCACCTGATAAGATAGCCTGATAAGGCGCCAAGCAGTCTCTCAATCCGGTGGATGTACACTTGTACTGTCCATTGTCCTTCACATGTGTGAAGACAGCGTCAGAGTAGAAGATTTTCTGGACGAATTGATGACAAAAGTAACGTTGACCATTCCTTACGTGGCCAAAGACAAAGTGAATTAATTTGGATGGATCAAATTTAATTGTTAAAAGAACGGCTAGTTCGTCTTGAATTTTTCTGCATTTCCCGGGATTCGAACAGGGATGTTCTGATTGTACGTGATCATCACTTACTACCGCTGAGGTGAGCATAGTAAATGTATTATTCTTATTATACGTAATTTACAAAGCTTTTTTCGAAGGGCAGGAATTTACAATAATTATATAGTAGAATAGTAGGTAGGTTCAATATAATATGTAGGTAGGAAAAAATTAATTATCTTTTGTTCAATGAACGCATGTAACAAAAAATAAAATAAATAGAATACCTAAGGGAATAGTCCAGAAGGACGGGTTTACTGTCTGCGGCAGTGTCCTAAAGTAATGCAAAAGCAGTTCCGTGGTACAACTACCTTTTTAAAAAAAAATGGAAAGGACATTGGCAAGGGACTTAGCCATAAAAAAATATTTTCTTCTTCTTCTTTCTCTTTCATTTTGCCTTTCCCCAAATTTAGTTAAGGTCGACATTGTACAACCCCTTCCACATGGTTGGTTCTGCCACTCCTACTTCCAAATTATAGGGCTGGATGCCCTTCCTATCGCCAACCCTGTTAGGGCGCCTAAAATTTTTCTATTGTCTTTTGGACTGACATGGCTGGTACTGTATATTTTTTTTCTCTGTCTCAAAAAAAAATAGATAATTTGGCCGAAAAGGTGCCGTATTACAGGGCATTGAACCCGTACTTCGCCAACTAGAAGCCGATTAGCAAAATATTATTCATGTATGTAAATTATATTATCACATTTAACCTGTTCAAGGCAATCACTAGCAGGAGGTTAGCGCGTTACTTATGATATAATAACGCGGATATTGGTCTGGTTGTTGATCACATTTCATGCAGTTACTATATTTGCATAATTAGGTAATTAATGATAAAGATAAATAAGGAACGTAAAATATACTATCTATTTATGACTGTATGAAAAATGAATGAAAAGTAAATATTATTATTAATATAAATAAGGAAAAAGTAGATAATGTACCTAACAAAAAAACACTGTCAATTGTGGACACAAATACTTCCTCGTGATTGTTTCAAATTGTATACACGTGGCAATATTGAGATTTTATACTAAATCACTTGTATATCTAGAACCGCTTAACTGATTTTCATCAAAAATATTTTATATGGTAGAATACTATTTTTCCTACATTCTAGATTCTACAAAAAATTCTGTATCGGGAAGTGGTGGACCTTATTTTTTTTACTTTTTTGTCCAAAATTTCGTATTTTCTTAAATATCAGAGTTAAATTATAATTAATTATAAAATAAATATTAATTGTCTATGTAAAACAATAATATGCATATACATACAAAATTTCATTAAAATCGGGTTCACGAGAGATATAAGCGTTTAAGTAAAAAGTTAGTCCGAGATTTGCGTGTTACAAGGAATATTTTTAACAGACCGAAGGACCGACGGTCCGACAGACGTACACAAAACCAAGGTTTACAAAAAACGAACACAATACTTTCGATTTCTAATATTAGAAATTTCTCGGAAGTAAAATATTTTATTTTAATTAATCAAACAAGGACCATTTTTGTTTGTTTGATATCCTCTTAAACGTTGACAGTTGTCAAATGAACTGAATTTGGCAGAAATCGAATCAATGTATCTCAAGGCATGGATTTGCAATTACTTAAGTATATGTATGTTCATCTTGAGCTTAAATTTCGGATTCGAAGGTGCACTGGTAGATGCCACACAGAAAAATCTATCTATGTTATTAATTTTAAGCGGCCTCAACGGAGTCCCGAAAGTCGTCTACATCAAGTTGTACGAACTAGGGTCCATGGTATAGGGTCTAGGTCAAAAGTCCTTGTTCTGGCAGCCCACTAAACACTGTCGATTTACTCATAACATATGGACTATATGGAGGTATTATTGTATTTATGAGCTAGAATTAATATTGCTCTTAGCTCAATGCATGTGTAATTCAGTATACAATCAATTTAATGAGTCAATTAAGTTTGGAAAACTTCTTGGAAAATGGACATGTGATTTGTCTAATGGATACTGTCTTAGTAAGTAGGCAACCATTAGACAACTGACATCAGCGCTTACTGTCTAATGAGAATTTTCATTTTTCCTAATGGGTACTTACTGTCTTTTAGGGAGACGGACTTAGTAGTGTAGGGAGGAACTGATAAAAATTATACGTACATACATTATCCTACTCGTATAATTATTATTTCCAAACATGAACATACACGTACATAATATAATAAGCCCGTGTCTGGCTGAAGAATAGGACAATTTTAATAGGGAGTAGACAAGCTGTCTGGCTGGGAGACTATAAACAGGGAGTAGACATGCAGTCTGGCTTTGGGACTATAAACAGGGAGTAGACAAGCAGTCTGGCTGGGGGACTATAAACAGGGAGTAGACATGCAGTCTAGCTGGGGGACTATAAACAGGGAGTAGACAAGCAGTCTGGCTGGGTTATTATAAACAGGGAGTTGACAAGCAGTCTGGCTGGGAAACTATAAACAGGGAGTAGACAAGCAGCCTGGCTGGGGAACTATAAACAGGGAGTAGACAAGCAGTCTGGCTGGGTTATTATAAACAGGGAGTTGACAAGCAGTCTGGCTGGGGAACTATAAACAGGGAGTAGACAAGCAGCCTGGCTGGGGAACTATAAACAGGGAGTAGACAAGCAGTCTGGCTGGGGAATTATAAACAGGGAGTAGACAAGCAGTCTGGCTGGGGGACTATAAACAGGGAGTAGACAAGCAGTCTGGCTGGGGGATTATAAACAGGGAGTAGACAGGCAGTCTGGCTGGGGGACTTCGTTTTTCTTTCAAATCAAAATGGAAGTAGCTATTACTTAGAAAAGGAAATAATTTACTTTAGTTTCAACCACACTATGTAGTGATTTCATACTTGTCAGACCCAATTTTCATGAACCTTCTATGACCCGTCTGTCTCGGTACCTCAGTGGTAAAGACGTCCTGGTAATCCCGAGGTCGTGGGTTCGAAATCCAACCAGAACATGACAAGACAGTTATCTATCCTTTGAGATTTTGACAGCATAATAGTAAATTTTAGGCTCACTGCTGGTATCATGGGACTCATTAGTCATATTTGGGTGCTTAGATAGTACAATTAATAAGGCGATATTTTTATTATTCTTCCGAGTAACAGCAGAAACTTACTATACGAGTATCTCTCACATTGATATTATCATAAGCAAGCTGTTATTTATATTCGTACAAAGAGATAAAATGTTGTTCGATATGCATGGCTTACCACTGCTTGCGAATTATTTGATTCAGGCTGGCTGTTAGTGCATTCTCAATAAGCCTTATCAGTGAAGAGTGAGATGGTATTATCATTTCAAGTAGGTATTAAAGCACATGTATTCTGTTATATATCTGTTGGTTATGTATAAATATATTCTATGTTTTGTGCAAAAATGGAAATGGGAATTTTCCGATTTCGCTAATTATAGACTCGACTTTGAATTTAACAACTGTGGCGAGACTTGAATGTTGGGGTACTTATTTTGAGTCGTAAACCAGTGGATATATACCCATGCTTAATTGATGGTCCAAAGATGTTCATTACCTTGGCATGACATTGTTTACAGTGCAGGTAATACCTCGTCTGTGTTGTAGATAATAAGGCTAATAAATTTTGCCCCTTGAGTCCTCTGCGAGTAGGCTTCAGTCTTTATCAGTAGGTGGTCGACAGCGGTAGAGACTTGGCGGCACCTGTTTAACTAATTAATTAATTACTTGATCCGGCTGATTAAAGGCTCACGTTGACACCCGATATAAGTTTTTTTACTTTCCTTATCCTATCTATAATAAGGAAAGTATTGTATTCGTCGAAAATTTGACCTGCCCAGTTTTTTTTAATTTAAAAGAATAATGAAATAAATGTGAAAAGTTCCAAATCTACTCCATTTTTGCGAAAAAAAAAAAAAAAAAAAAAAAACCTCGTTGTGCTTTCAGTTCCGCCCCACCCACCAAAATGAAGCCGGATCTCATGACCACCCCGGGTCTCGAACCCGCGGACCCCGGCACAGAGCTCTGCATCAAGTTCCCGGAACAGCTCCTCAAGATCAAGGAGAAACTAGCCCTGGCGGAAAGTCTGGCCAGCGCCAGTCTACTGACTTCGCCGGCAGCCAAGAGGCGGCTCCAGGCGAGAAAATTGGAGCTGGGCCTGGGAGACGAACCCGGGTATGTGCCGCCCAAGGACCTGCTCCTCTACCTTGTGAGGTGAGTGAAGTGCTGTTTATAGACTGAAGGCAAAAATAATAATAATAATAAATAAATAATAATATAATATCGCCTTATTTATACTCCTCGATTAAGACTATTAAAGTCCCATTAATCCAGCAGTAAGCCCAAGACATATTATTATGTGGTAAAAATCCCAAATGGGAGGATAACTTGTCGTCTCGGCTGGGTTTTGAACGACCTCTGAAATCTCTGGATTCACAGAGTGCCGCTTTTACCTCTGAGCTACATAAATAAATCGTTTGTTTTATTTTTCATATTTCTTTTGTATACAGAGGACCTTAGATATTTTTCTTTTGGCTTCTAAGATTTTTTATTTGGCAATTAACGTTTTTTTAGTAGTTATACATTAAGTCAGGTTAGCTTAGCTTTTTTTCATTTTCAGAAATTAACGGCCGTATAGTCCGTATACCCCATTTTTTCACTCGACTAAACATGCATTTATTATTCAAAATTAATTTGGTCTCAAAAAATAGGCTAATTTAAACCTGAGAGAGACACTGTAAATTGTGATCGTAAATCTTAAACCTCATCACAACTTCGCAATCCTCAAACACGACATTTCTTTCATCAAACTTTGATCTTGATCCATCAGAATCCCCCGCGCAGCATATAAGTTTCCTGGATTTTCCTCCCACACAACCTTGTAAAATAATTTTATGCACCAAACCTTGCACAGTTGAATCCATCATGCAGAATGTGACCCAGAAATCTTCTATTGATGAATCTTCTAAAGGTGACGATGGATTTTCCAGTCGTATTCGCTGCAAAAAGTGACCTTCCCATCGCCTACGCTTCAAATCATTTACATAGAGTCATAATCTACACAATGACTTACATACTAAGAGGCCCAAGTGCATAGTTAAACGCTAATCGCAG
This sequence comes from Bactericera cockerelli, assembly GCA_024516035.1. Classification (NCBI taxonomy): domain Eukaryota; kingdom Metazoa; phylum Arthropoda; class Insecta; order Hemiptera; family Triozidae; genus Bactericera; species Bactericera cockerelli. Next base: position 13,676,116 of record CM044959.1, on the reverse strand, counting down.
TGTTAACTAGAGATTCTTTAATCCTAATGGAGAAATTAACTGATTTGTTAAGTGCATAGTGCTAATCGAGTAAATCCATTTTTGAATAAAAAGGTACTGGTTTCACACTGGTAAAGTGTTGATTGTTTTAATATTACGAGCTGTCTGATTGGTTGATGGAAAAGTGGGACACAAAAAAGCAAGAGATTCTAGAATTAGCTGTTTGAACATTAATTTTGACTTGTTGATCCGACCAACATTAAAGGACCAGTTAAAATTGTCTCAACTATGCACCGCAAATTCAAATTTTAATACTCGAATAGAAGCTTAATCGGTCAATTAGTATTTGTGAGAACATTCAGGGCGGAATTAATAGACAAATTCTATATCCCAAGTCATTGCTAAGCGTCGGTTTTCCCTATCTTACATAGTACGCAATCTATGGCTTAGCGCCACAGAGATATTACAAAAACGTCTATTAACTCCGCCTTAACTCACAGAGTTTGTAAGACACCTTTTCTTAAATCTTCACTGCCCTTCTTTACTTCAACTTTTTACAATTCCTCTAAAAATATATCTACGATATTTGTGCTTTGTCTATGTCTATGACTATGCACTAGGGCCTTACTCTTTACAATGACTTACACACTCTTAACCTATTTTTCGTGTGTAATTATCGAGGCGATTATGTGTGCTATTGTTCTCGGGCGAGCGCATATTCAGAGATGATAATGAGGAAGACATCTCCGCCATGTCCTAGGAGATGAATCCATCACGAGGGACGAGAAGTGTAAGGTCAAGTGAGAATGGCGTAGTGTAAACGAACCTTCACACTTGTAAGATCCTACAGGGTGGATTTACTGTTGGTGGTTGAAGTAGTTTAAGACGGAAATGCTTCTTGCATCCTCGGAAGTGCTTCTTGGTTCCCTTCCGGAAGGATGGTCCCTGGGACAAGTTTTTTATAATTAAAAAAATAAAACATGAAAAATACGAGTAAGTATATCTTTGTGCTTACTAGTGACACTCTCAAAAAAAATTAAGGCGATAGTCTGGTAATACAGGTACTATAGGGATCCGCTTGTTTAGATCCCACCCAATCCTTGATTGTCTTCATAAATTCGACAAAATAACAAAAATAGAAAAGTCCTCTCTATAGGGGTATTTTTCTTTTTGATAAAAAAAAGTTACACAGATCATTGGTTCTGACGGTCTAGAATGTTAGTGATTTACCCCCACCATGTCACAATACTCGCACACATGGAAAGTAAGACAGTAAATACATAAGAAAAGCCTCTTTTTTGATACCCTTGTCCAAAAAGTCAAATGATTGAAAAAAATTGTTCCGTAAAAGGAAAAAAAATAGGAATAGAAAAATTATGATGAAGTTTGGAATCAGATATGGACCGCCCAGAATCCATGGCTACCTGAGCTACTTACCCTAATACCTAAAACGTCTGTATCTTGAGGTAATAAGTAAATACCTATCCACTGGAAAGTTACAGTAAAGTATTACCTCAAGTAATTACCGCTATAAGAATATTGAAATTTTATTCACGTATGAAACTACTTTTCCACAATAATAATAATAAATCATTTGTTTTATTTTTATTTATTTTTATTTTTTTACAGAGGACCCATCCTAAGCTATTTTTATTTGACTTCTAAGATGAGTGGGTGGGTAAAAAATAAAAACAGAATAAAATTAATCACAATGATTGAGACCACCCTGTCTTTTGAAAATTTTGCACACACTGCGCGGCCTTGTCTAATTATCAGGGAATCTAATTGCACGATTATTGTGGCATACCCTGTTTCCTCTCTATGTTATAAATTCTGTTAGACTCTACATATACATGATAATATATGCATTGCTGTATTATATTAATTGATAGATCGATAGTGGTGATCGTGTTTTCAATTTGCAAAGAAAATTAATACAATGTAATGCAGATGATGCCTACATAGATATGATTACTTACTGTATACATAATTATTATTATGATTCAACACTTTATTAGATTGATATAAGAAGACATTAGTACAATACAAATAATTATTATAACAATGGAAAAATGTAAGCAATATATACTATAAAAAGGAAAAAGAGTAGAAAAATATATATAAACATATGTCCTAACTAAAAGGCAGGGTTATTGCCTATGGCAATCTCTTCCACCCAACCCTTGTTAATCCAACCATAATCATTAGGTATAAACAGAAAATAGTTATCATTATCTATATTTAGGATTTATGCACTGGTAGTCATGTGGTTAACGCGTTAGTCTGGTAATCCAGGTAGCGTAGGGATCCGTTGGTTCGAATCCCACCCAGTGCACGAATTATTATTATCATGAAAAGGAGGAAGGATTTCTAAGGAATATGAAAATTCATGATTTTTCTGTAAAAAAAAAACATTTTTTACGTTCTGTTTTAATTTATTACAAAGGGCAGAGAGAAAGAACACATTTCGAAGCTAGTAAAGTATCCGAAGATAGACTGAATATATTTCCAGATTTTCATCATAATACAATCTGGCCAATATCTAGCCAATACTCTAACATCCCCTTCTCTAGAATAAAAAATTACACATGAGAAAACATTATTATTTGTACATGAAATAATCTTGAAATTTCTTGGGCAGATTGTACTGTCTTCTAGGGCGGGAATACTTAGAAGATTCCTCAGGATCCTGCACTACATTTTCATTGCTGCTGACTTGCTCAGACTCCTGAGATTCCTGGCAGATCATTGAAGTCCCTTCTCCAGGATCCAAGTTGTGCTCGGGAATCTCCTCTGGAATAACTCGTGGTTTTATGTGTATTTCATTTCTTCTTAAAATATTCTCATTTGATGTTTCGATGTTGTAGGACCTCTCATTTTCTCTTGACTGTACTGTTCCTTTTTTCCACTCTTTATCACAAGGATCTTGCTTGTACCAAACAGGCTCTCCAATCGCCAGAGGAAGTCTTTCTGCTGTCCTCCTGTTATAGTGTTTTGCCGCATTGTTTCTATTATTCTTAATATTGATCTGAACTTCTTCAGGGTCCACAATGTTCTGATATTTATCAATACTGGGTAGTTGGCATCTCAACCACCTACACATGAATCTACGAGCAGGGCTATAATTTGTTTTATTTGGTGTATTTCTCCATACTAACAACATCTTGTAGAAATCCACATTATCATGAACTGCTTTTTGTATTAATTGCTTTGCTATCTTGACAGCTGACTCTGCTTTACCATTTCCTTGTTGATGGAAAGGGCTGCTTGTTTCGTGATCAAACTCCCACTCTTCTTTGAACTTGTCAAATTCTTTATTGACAAAATTTGTTCCGTTATCTGAAATTACCAAAGAAGGAATTCCATACCGAGAAAAATTTCTTTTACAAATAAGTATTACACTCTTAGCTGACATGTCAGGCAACTCGTCTAACTCAAAGAAATCTGAGAAGTGGTCCACAGTGATCAAGAATCTTCTCTTCTTATTCTTGATGGTCACTTCAAATACATCCATACTGACGATCTCAAATGGACTCTCAGGGATGATGTTTGTCATCATCTTCATTCTTTGTTGGTTGGGTGCAAACCTAGCACACGTCTCGCATGCCGCCACCTTGTTCCTCACATCCTCCGTTATCCCAGGCCAGAACACAGTCTCTCGAGCCAGTTTCAATGTAGCTTCCACACCAAGATGACTCAAGTGTAACTTGTCAAGAAACTCCTTTCTGAGACTCTGTGGAATGAGAATTTGGTTACTTTTCAAAATAAATTCATTTTCAATAACTAGATCGGCTCTGAAGTTCCAAAAACACTTTAAAAGATTATCAACATTTTGTTTATTTTCAGGCCAGCCTTGTTTTATTTGCTGATACAACTTTTGTAACTGTTTATCTTTAAGTGTTTCTTTTTTTATATTTTCCAATGACTTATCACTTATTGACCCTTTTCTGTTCTCTAGGTAGTGTACCCCTTTTCTCAACTCTTTGATCCGGCTAACAAAGTCAAAACTGTTCAACTCGTACACGTCCAGCTGTTTCTCCTCGTTTTCCATGCTCACAGGAGCACGAGACAGTGTGTCTGCGAGGTACATCTCTTTGCCTCGCTTGTACTTCACGTGAATGTTGTAGCGCTGTAAAGACAAAATCATGCTCTGTAAACGCTTTGGAGTTTTAAGAAGAGACTTTTGGAATACAGTCACCAAAGGATTGTGATCAGTTTCAACAATTATGTTGTTCCCACATATGTACTGATCAAACTTTTTACAAGCAAACACAATGGCCAGCATCTCTTTTTCAATTTGAGCATAGTTCCGCTGTGTGCTTGTCAAAGTCTTGGAAGCATATGCTATCGGAAATCCATCCTGCATCAGGGCACATCCCAAGGCAAATGACGATGCATCAGTTTGTATTAAAATCTGTTTATTAACATCAAAATACTTCAGCAGGCTGGTTTTTGCAATTAGATGCTTTATCTTGTTAAATGATTCTTCTTGTTTATCACCCCAAATAAACTCACTGTTGTTTCTGGTTATCTCTCTTAGGGGCTCAGAATGACTAGACAGGTTTGGTATGTATCTTGCCAGATAAGTCACCATGCCCAAAAAACGTAAAACACCTTCCCTATTGTCAGGTTTTGGCATTTCTGTGATTGCTATTACCTTCTTACTGTCAGGTTTTACACCTTCCGAGGACAGAATATGACCAAAGAATTTTATTTCCTCCACTTTGAACTTCAACTTCTCAAGATTGAGTTTAACATTTTCTTCGCGCAAGCGAATTAGAAGTGCTTTAAAATTCTCATCATGATTCTTACTTGCTTCCCTCTCAGTATCACCTTTACCTACAATAAGAACATCATCAGCCAGGACATAGATACCACTCAGGCCCGCTGTCACCTCTAACATCTTCTGCTGGAAAATTTCCATTGCTGTAGCAATACCAAATGACAAACGCAGGTACCGGAACTTCCCAAACGGTGTCCAAAATGTTGTCAACTTGCTGCTCTCTTCTGTGAGAGGTACTTGCCAAAATCCTTTCCTAGCATCCACTGTTGTGAAAAATTTTGCATCTCTTAATTCAGGCAAAACTTCATCTAATGTTGGTAATTGTTGCTTGGTATCTTTAATTGCCTCATTTAAAAATTTGGGGTCTAAACAGATACGGAGTTGCTTGTTATCTTTCCTAACTATTGTGAGATTACTCACCCAGTCAGTATAGTCTGTTTCTTTCTGAATGATACCCATCTTTTCCATCTCATCAAGTTCCTTTTTTAAGTCTTCACGCATTGTGATGGGAATTCTCCGTGGCGCTTGTCTCACAGGTGCTCTGCCGTTGATGATTTCAATTTGCACGTCTCCTTTCATTCTACCAATGCCTTGGAACACATCAGCAAACTCTCTAATGATTGGTTCTTCATGTTGACTTTCTACCTGAAATTCACTAGAAATCTGATTACAGAAGTGTATGAGCTTTAACATTTCACAAGCATTAGCTGACAGAAGTGGGCAATGATCTTTGTCAACTACAATGAACAAAATATTGTATAAACTTTTGTGACGTCTAACTTTTAAAAATATTGAACCCACCACTTTTATGGGTGTCCCACCGAAAGCTCTCAGCTTGATGCTAGTTTTCATCAATTCTTGACACTCATTTTTTCCAAGGACTTCCAAAAGCTGTGTGAAGCCAATCACATTACAGTCAGCTCCAGTATCCAGCTGACACCTGACTGACTTTACCTTACTGCTTGGTAATATAAAGTCAAGATTAGAAAACACTCCATTTTTTCCAGTCTTCTCAATTTTCATGACGTCACGTTCACTCTCACCATCACTTCCCGTCACTTGCTTGACGTCCGTCTGACCAAGACATACTTTGGACCAATGTCCTCTCTTGTTACATTTGTAACACGTTTTATTCCTGGCAGGGCATTGCTTCAGTGTTAGGTGCCACAAACCTCCACAGTTCAAACACTGTTTTCCCGTCACTGGTTTTCTCGGCACTGCTTCTTCTCTGCTCCTTGTTGCTATTTTGTTCACCTCGTTCAGTTTTCCATTGATGCAATCAATCTGCTTTCTTGATTCTTCATCTGCGCGGCACAATTGCACAACCTCCGCCAGATTCAACTTTTCCCTCATCCACAGTTTCTCCTTCATCTTCACGTTCCAGATGGAGCAAATAATCTTGTCAATCATTATTTCTTCTTCCATTGTTTTGTACTCGCACAGCTTCACTTGATCTCCTAGCCGAAGAAAGTAGGCTTGATATTCTTCTCCATTGTCTTGTTTCATCGAGTTGAACACAAATCTTTCATAGCGTACATTAATTTCTGGACTCATCTTTTGTAGCAGCGCTGTCATGATTTTCTCCACTGTCATCTCCTTCTCCTCAAGGTTGACTATTTTGAAGATGATCCTAGCCGCTTCACTTCCAATGATGTTCATCATTAACGCTATCTTTGTCTTTTCTTGCTCATCTTGTAACCTGCTAGCTGCCAGGTACTCATTCCACATCTTTGAGAAGAACAGGATATTCTCGCGAACATTTCCACTCAGCTGCAATGGAGACGGGCACGGGATGTTGACCACTTGTTTGTCAGTTCCCCTCTTCCTCTGGTCCTCCAACTGCTTCTGTAGCTCCTTGTTCTGCTGTCTGAATGTCACTGTCCGTCTCTCAACTTCTTTAGCAATCAAAGCTTTGATTTCCTCTTCATTCATTGTTAACTTTATTTCAATTTGATAAAATCAAAAGAATAACTTTCAAAAATCAAATTTGAAAAAATACACTCTGACACCATGTTTTAATTTATTACAAAGGGCAGAGAGAAAGAACACATTTCGAAGCTAGTAAAGTATCCGAAGATAGACTGAATATATTTCCAGATTTTCATCATAATACAATCTGGCCAATATCTAGCCAATACTCTAACACGTTCGTTTCCGTACACGCGAAGAACTCAACACGCTTCATAAACAGAGCATTATATTTGAACAGCTGTTTAGTTCATAACACAAACATACCTGCCTGTATTAGTTTTACAAACATCTTGTAAATTGATAAAAAAAAGAATTCTCCACCAATGATTTTCAAAGTTGTTATCAGTGAAAATCACAATCGTTATCAACGAAGCTCCGTTATATTAACTATGTTAACACGAATAACGAACTCAGTACAATTCGAGATCTCGAGCTCTCAAAATCAATACTTATAATTGTGGCATCATAAAAATTATAATACTTATCATAATTAATTTGAGCTGAAAAGTCTGAGAAATCTCATTGTGTTCAAAAAAAGTATTCAATTTCAAATTGAAAATTTAAAAGAATAAAATCATTAAAGTGATATAATTAAGTTTAACTTCTTTGTTTCATTTATTACATTTTTTTCCCAAGTCTTCACCTAATAAGTCCAAACTTTCCGCAAATTATTTTGTGACGTGTTTGTGAAGTTTTAGAGTAAGATGTGTGAAGTCATCACTTTCGAGTATCATCCACCTCCTTCGCACGACTACCTCCAAGTTGTTCATTATGTGTAAGTACCAAGAAGATATTCAAGAAAATGAAAATGGGTGAACAACCAGTTCCCAATCATTAGATCCATAGATTTAAGAATTAGAGGTTCAAGAAAAAAAAAACAATACAATTTTCTGAATATGTTTAAAATTATGTAAAAAACACTGCCAATTATGGACAAAAAAAATGAAAATTGTACTTTGCAATGTAATTTTTCTCCCGATATTTTAGCCACCAAACAATTCAGATATTTAGCCTTATTTTTCGATATTCAGCCCTGTATTATAAGAGAGCAACACACCAAGTGCCAAGTGCGCGAACACAACGGAGACCTATACCTACCCTGAACCCTGGGGTAGAGCCAGTACCTCGTAAAATAATCTAAACTGCTATTGAATGTAAGCGGCCACAACGGAATCCCGAAAATTGTCTATATTAAGCTGTAGGTCTGGGGTCGAGGGTCTAGTCTAGGGTCTAGGGTCCTCGTTGTGGCCGTCTACCAAGATAGAATTAAGTCATGAATTAGCAGGCGGTTTTGTTCAGTATTAAATATAGGAATAGGAAAGCATGCTTGAGACATTTTCGAAACCAAATTTTAACATTGATGAATGCGGTAATTTATTTATTATAAACAGTGAACGGTAGGACCTTTGCTAACTATCCTAACCTAATTACAACAATGGACCCTAAACCTATGTAATGATATCTATAACCTTACAAACCTACTAAAGCTGATGAAAAAATAAGTAATAATTTACATGGAAATCATAAATAAAATTGTGTTATTATGTCACAATGTTTAGTGGGTAGCATCACGAGAACTAATGCTTATTTATCACTAGCGGGCTGTCGCCCGCTTTGCGGGCCGAGGCATGGCCGTGAAAGCAAAAAGCCCTTTTTCGCCAATGGCAGGTGTTGTAGTGGGAATTTCGAAAAATCCCGTATTATTGCACATCTAGACTATAAGACAAAGCTACAAATTTCAGCTTCCTAGGACTTACCAGTTCGGAGAAACAGTGATGATCAGTCAGTCAGTCAGTCAGTCAGTGACTTTGACATTTATATATTAAGATATCTCCAATCAACCATCATATTCCAATATCAATCTCGTAATGCCGCCACTGGTCGTTGCCCACTCTACAACTACCCCAAATTGTCCTCACGAGGTTAGGGTAGGCCCAGACAATCAAAGTTGGAAGAAAATGCCGTTGGCATTAGCACCGCCCTTGATTAAGTTTTGTTTTATTTCAATTCTATGTAAATATTCTATGTACCTACTTTATTGTAAATAAAACTTGATTTAACATGTTTAATAATTAATAATAAAGTACAGAGCCGAAAAAATCTGATCCCGCCGGGATTCCGGGATTCGAACCCGGGTCACCTTAAGTGCAAGCCGAGCATGCTACCGCTAGGCCAAGGTGACTATTCATGGAATCTTACAATCGGGATTCAAATGGGTGTTGAAATCACAATTTTAGGTATAATATGAAATAGGTAATTTGATGTCTATTAGCTTTTTCAAGATGGGTAATTTCACTTAATTTTGTGACATAGGTAAATGATACCTAATGTAGGGAAGGGAATAATTTTTCTGACGTATGATCCTATGAATTTCCTCTCTCCTTCCACTATTACCCGATAACGATAATAAGTCCCACATGGTATTTGAAGCTATTCCCCGTACTTCACCATTAGGTCATTTTCAAATTACTCTAAGGCATGGCCGTACTGATAGATTTACATTATATACTAGTCTCTTTATACTACCAGTTGTTTTAAGTAGGTAATAAGATTATCAGGTACTAGTCACCATGGCCAACGAGTTAGCGCGCTAGGCATCGCACGCACGGTGACCTGGGTTCGATCCCCTGTACTTGGGTGTTCTGATCTGTACTTGGGTGTTCGAGGTCCACTCATACCTCGTGAGGGAAAATGAGTAGCTGCTTAATTGTTAGCAGCGACCAGTGAGGGAATTATAGGCAAAAATAAGATATTGGGATATTAAAGATAAGGAAAATTCCTATAATTCTGCGCTAGCCACTAAAATTGTGATATAATAATACAAAAGTACTAGACTATTAGAAGACTAATGTCACCTTATTTCCCTTTTTCCGTCCGGGTACCTCAGTGGTAAAGGCGGAACTCTGTGAATCCTGGGGATTTCAGAGGTCGCCACATAATAATGCGTCTTGGGCTTACTGCTTGAATAATGGGACTTTAATAGTCCTGATCGGGCAATATAAATAATTCGATAGTATTATTATCTAACGAGCGCCACATTTATTAGTTACAAATTCATGCATTGGCGGGGTTCAAACTCCGCAGTACCTGATTACGATGCGGTGGACTGGTAGTCAAGTGGTTAACGCGCTAGTCTGGTAATCCAGGTAGCGTAGCTGTCCGACGGTTCGAATCCCACCCAGTGCATGAATTTTTCCTCATTCATTTGAGTTGGTAACCACATAATAATAAGACTCTGAGGGTTAGGTGGTAGAAAATGCTTTGAGCATTAACTTCGTCCAGTGGTTACCTTCCACTAAAGAGTGTTATTATTATTATTCACCGTTATGGACGCGCCTGGTCCAAAACAATGAAAAAAGCCTGTTTAATCTATTTATTTACCCTTGAAGTTATCAGAGAAATAGCCTAACGAATACTCAACCGCCGTAAGATAACGGTAGAGGCAGTTGAGTTCAAAAAACCCATGGTCCTATCTCATAACTCATAAGTAGCAGGTATAGGGTCAAATTATTTTGGAATTGAGGTGATAGATTGATAATAGAGCTCATTTATACTGTACAAATTTATCTCTTCCATCTGACCCAATAAGGGGTTGGGTTTAAGAGATTGCCGTAGGCAATAACCCCGCCCTTTAGGACATATGTGTAGGTATATTTATTTACACACATATACAAATTTATCCATCCAGATTTTAATATAATTACGAGGAGATAGAGATTTAATAGGGTAAATACTATTTGAGATTACTCAACCCATACTTGATCATTCTCTTCCAGTTGCTTGGTCTCTTTTGACCTGATTATTGAAATGAGGCCGTAGATTAAAGAAATTGTTATTCATCAAGTAGGTATAATGAGTTGAGTTGAGCAATAGCGTTGAGTTTGCTTTTCAAAGAGAAAAAGCATTTTTATAAAGTTCTATTGGATGATTAAATAGGCTATCTCTTGAAGAGAAAAGTTGATAGTGGAATTATGTGTATTACCTAATTTCCCATATCAGCTGTAGTGATGTAGCGCACTAGAATTACACTCGGTGAACTGAGTTCAAATCCCAGCGGATTTGGTTTTTTTTTACTTTGTGGATGTTACGGTGTATGAGTAACGACCAGTGGTGGCATCATCAGAGTAAAAAGAAATCAATGTAATACAGTTCGTAAAGTGAAGGAGGCTCTTAGTATTGCTGCGCTACCCATAAAAATTGTGAAGAGGTCTTGTGCTTTAGCACAAATAAATCATAATTTTCATGTCTAGTAGGTTGACAAAGAAATACCTTCTGTTTGTGTCTATATTTTTAGGGTGTTAGTATACATTTTTCTTTGTTATCACAAAAGATAACATGACATTAATTTATTATGAACGTTTCTGTTGTTACGCATGCTAAAATTCAACTAATAGTACCTTATTCCCTAAGAATGGCGTACCGACCTCGGTAGCTTGAACGATAAGGCGGCGGACTGGTAACCTGGAGGTCGGTGGTTCAAGTCCCGGTTACAGCGTAGATTTAGTAAAGCTAGTTTGAGTAGTTGTGATATCACGAAAGTGATGAACACAAATATGATAACTTAATTTCCTAATATTGGCGCAATACTTTACCCCGGTAGTCTATAGCACCGGTACTCAGACTTAGCTCAGGCCAGAACAAGGAACCAAACTGATTCGCGTGTCTGATTGGCATCACTAAGGTCTCGCCACCTTGAACTCTGAGATAAGTTTGAGTGATGCCTCCCAGCTATGGAGCTCTAGATCTCAGGCCAGGGCACAGATTTTCTTGCTGTTGATTAAATTTGAAGGTTTCCTTTGAAAAAAAAGGTGAATTAATAAGGGATTAATTGTTAAACCCATAGTCTATAATCTTCATATTCTTTTTTATGACTTTACTTATATTGGCAGGTAAAATAAGAGTAGATTAGGACAACTGTTGACATGCGTTAGTCCTCATCAGCTAATCATAGTCTATAACAGGGCTGCCCATTCTGCCGAACCAGTCAATCGCGAAGTGATTTTGGGTCGATTACGTCCAGAGAGGTGAGATGACGTCCTAAAAGTCTAGATCTCTAACTAAAGTACAAAATGATTGTGAACGAGGTTTTCTGGCATCTCACCCATCTCACACAAGTGAAAATCCGAGATCTCCCTCCTTAACTCATGAGATTTAAAAGGAGGTTTCGTGACTTCTTGAAACTTGAAAATTTGGTTGAATTCTTCACTGACCCATTCAAGCCCAGAATGAACATTGAATTTGAAGGGGGGGGGGGGGGGGGGGGGGGGGGTGTAGATCTTTTTCTGTAAAGGTTGGGCACGCCTGGTCTATAAGGTAACTCTAATGTATTCCCAGCTCGCCCCGTCCCACATATTTGGTGAGCATGAATTATAGGACCAACCATCGGATCGAGAGGACTTTTGGCTTTTTTTTTGTTTGCATAAACCCATTTAAACTCTTTTACTGTGTCAGCTGGACAAGACCGGATTCTGTCCCGCTTGTTTTTTCTCTCAGGTAGTCGATAATGGATTCCGTCCCGAACCTCTCAGGTCAATAATTGGATTCCGTCTTGTCGTTTATCTTATATGTACCTTTTTTTTTCTTTTTTTTTTTTTTTGGGGAGGGAAAAATTTGCTTCTTCAAACGAAGGCGTTGTTCATAGCCTTCGAAAGGGTTTTTTACCCTCTAAAAAACCCCCCCTCTACAATTTTTTTTTATCTTTTGGTCCCGGAACTGTTTATAACATTACTTCAGGACCCAATTCCTGTTTAGGTAGACATTTAACGGGTTTAAATACACTGAAGTTTTCTTAAGCTTTTCTTGACTTTATATAGCTGATGTTACAACTATTGGATACAAAACTTTCTTATCTTTGAGAATCCGGGAATTACTATCAATAAAGTATACATATACATTGAATAGTACATAAACTGTCACCACATTTACCGACACCAAACAGTTAACTTGTGGTTTTTGGTATCCTTCGTCTTTTTCCTTAGTGGTCTGCTGGGTGGTCACTGCCCGATGTTATATACAGGACAGTGTCTCATTGGTCAGATGTACCTATGTACCTATTATGTACCTATCCTAACATATTCAAACTAATTGACATTTTGTTAGGTTTTCAACAATCAGAAACTCAGTGCAAAGAACTGATGTTAAGAGAAATATCATCATTTTTTAAAAAAAATAGAACTATGAAGAGTTCCTCTCTTTGGTTTCATTCTGGTACAAAGAATTATCTCTATATATAAAACAGAAAAAAGGACTACCTACCTACCTACCTATGTTTGTTTGTTTGTCCGGAGTTGTTTAGCCAAAACGGTAAGAGATAGCGAAAAATGTCTCAGAATTGACCCACCCAAAACCGTTGTCGCTTTGTCCAGAAAAATTATAAAAAGTTCAAAAAGGCATTGCTGTCCAGCAGTACGGCCATACCTTAGTAAATTTGAAATTTAGTCCCGTTGCAAAGCACGGGCAAACAGCTAGTGTGGTATAAATTTCAAACAACTTAAATATAATTAGGTGAGATCCAAAAAAAGTAATGCGATCCCCTTCTATTTGGATGACCACAATAACGCCTTAAGCTCTCAACCACCGACCATACGAGAACCTATGATGAACAAAAAATCTATTGTCCAATCTAGGAAGTTATTCCAGCAGGAAGTCTCATTTTTCATGTAAAATATATGTATCAAAATTTCATTGGTCACGCAAAATAATTGCATGAATTCTCATTTGTCATGCAGAATAATTACTCGAAGTCATACACTCATGTACGAAGATGTTGAGAGTACTTAACTCCTTGATGTAACCACTGTTAGGTGAGTGAGTGTAAGAGGGCTGATTTAATTTGAAACTTGGGGCGAAATTAATAGACAAATTCTATAACTTAAGTCATTGCTAAGCGTCAATTTTCCCTATGTTACACAGTAAACAATCTGTGACTTAGCGCCACAGAGGTATTACAAAAACGTTTATCTATCAATTCCGCCCTTAGTTTTAAGATCAATTGCTCCCTAAACAATAAAGTCGTATTTAAGTGGATTCAAATGGAATAAAATGAATGAACTGGAAGAAAGTCATTTTTCATGCTATCGGTTGTCTAAAATACCACCGGGTGAATCGGTTCTTGTAAAGATACACTGCCGTACTTGCTGGAACTTGGCCTGGCGCACTGCTGTGCGCTCAGATCTTTTGATTTTTTTCCTAAATTATATTGTAGTGGGAGGAATAGTAGCGAAAAATACAACTAAATAAATAAATTCAAGATCCTTTCTGAATTCTGGATAGGTACTTCGACATTTTTTTCGCTCCTCATCTGGGCAGAGCACCCTCTTTGACCCCCCTTTAGGTTCACCGCTGTTCCATCACCGCATAGGACAATATCTGATTGCATAAGGAACAATAACAATTAAACACACAACAAAAAGTTTGTTTTGTGTACTATGCTCCATGAACGCCGACTGTCTATTTATGTCTGAATACGGGAAACGCATAACATTATTCTCCGGCCACATAATTTCGTAGCTCAGTGTAGCGTGATGATCCATGCAGATATGTTGCGCGTGTATTTTGTTTACAATTACAAAGAGAAAAAGTACAATTAGATTCACAAAATGCACTATTAATTGTGAAAATATCAAATAGCAAAATAATTATACAATATATTTGCAAATAAGTACCTATACAAAATAATAAACATTAATTGAAGTAGACCAAAAGAGTGGATACAAAATCTCGAAGAAACCTATACTAATTATTTATTTGGTATGATGTTGGAGTATCTAAGTTTTTCGGCGCAGTACTATGCTATTCTGTTTATTCACAAATTGAGGTAAGTTTTTTTCTGGTGGATTTTCTTTGTTGAAAAAATTACTCGAAATTGGACGGGGAAAAAGAAACAATTTTTTATCACGCTGGTTGTTGTTGAATGTTGATGTTTATGCTCGATTAGTTCTGTCTGCCAATGTCCTCCCACCTTGTTTACTCTTATACAGGGTGTCCCATTATAAACTAGACATTCAAATATCTCGAGAACTACTGACGTGACGATAGGAAAATTTTGTTCAAGATCAGTTTCATAGCGCTAAAGAGTACATTTGATGGTGACCTCTAAAAGTTTCTCGGATGACCTCTCCAAGGTTATTTCAAGTTCATATTTAGATTTTTAAATGGCACCCCATATTTTTTATGACATTTTTGAAATCTACATATTTTTTTAGGTTCAAACAGATTCTTACTTGTAATTTTTGTCACACCCAGTTTCACACCTTTTAGGGAGTGTGAGATTTTTTCCATCTTAGACCATGAGTGCGGCATATTAAATCAGTCGAATTTTAAGTGTTGAACACGGTAGTAATATTGGTTTTTTCATTTTACTTAACTTTTTGGGTCCTATACTAGAGATCAAAAAAAATAAATAAAATGGAAAAATTACAAAGAAGAATTTGTTTGAACCTAAATTTTTTTGTAGATTTCAAAAATGGCATAAAAAATTGGGAGTGCCATTTAAAATTCCAAAGGTGACCTTGAAATGATCTTGAAGGGGTCGTCCGAAACACTTCTACATTAAATGTCCCCTCAACAATAAATGTCCCATCTAGAGCTATGAAAATGACCTTGAACACATTTTTTTTTATCGTCAGTATTTCTCGAGATATTTGACCGTCTTGTTTATGATGGGACACCCTGTATATACTTCCTAAAGTGTTATTATTGAGTAAGGCTATTATGTACCTGCATTATTATCAATACTTGAGGTAATTCTAGAATAATGTGTTATGTGTTGTGTACTGTACCTACATTACGTATTAAATTAATTTACAAGTGTGAGTAGGTATCTCGGAGTAAATTTATTTTGTTTACGCTCATTTGCGACGCTAATCACGGTGGTCAATATTTCATGCCAATTTTTTTTTTTTGTATTGTGGTTTTTTTAATGTTTCTATTTTCCGCTGGTAATTCTGAAGATCAAGGTCACATGGTGATTCTAAGTTTTTTTTTCTTCGTATGATGGCTTCGATCATCGGCAAAATTTTCTTCAGATAAATAATTCTTGAAATTGGTTTTAGAAATTGGAAGAAAAAATTGGAAAAATTAAGATCCCTACGTATAATTTCATTAATTTTGCTTAAAAATTATTGCAGTAATTTGGAATAACAAACTTCAAGGTCAAACTTCTCATGATGTTATTTCTTAATTACATTGGGTCTTGCTAAAATTCGAAATTATGAGATTTCCCTGCCTATTTACGTAGTATTCTACAAATTAGGATCAAAATTACCGAACGGATTTTGTTGAAATTGTGTATACATAATTTCAGGTGACGTTCTGTCATTTACAGACGTTCTGACCATTTGTCCAATTTTAAATTTATCAACTTCGCACCAGCGGTTCTTGTTGATAGAGACCATGTGCCTGACCACTAACTCGAGAACGGTACATCTGATTTTGATGAAATTTTGTATGTTTTAACGTTTTACATAGTGCATTTATAATTATTTTTTAATACATTTTGATTGATCTCTGATATTTAGGAAATTCCAATTTTTTGAACAAAAAAGTCAAAAAACTGGATTTTGGATTGTAGAATCTGGATTGTGAACCGCAAATTCGATATTCTACCATATAAAATAAATTTGAAGAGAATCGGTTGAGAACTTTTGTAAATACAAGTAAGTTTTGGTTAGGTTAAGCCTAACCCATAACTCAGACTAACCTAATCTGGTCTGTGTTAGAACTAGTATGTCCTAGGATAAACTTCTTCTTATTTTACTCTATCTTATCCCGATTAAGCAGGGTCGACGTTGTTTAACCTCATGGTTGAATTTGGTTGGTTTCGGCTCATTTTTACGTCTGGATGCCATTCCTAACGCCAACGATTCTATTTGATTTAACGTCCTGGATTAGGACGGGGAATTTACCCTCCGTTCGCTGGAATCGTACCAGCTAAACTATTAGGATAAAGTGTTTTGTACTAAAAACAGCTTGGCCAGTTAGGACTTATGAATCGACACAGCCAATAGCCGAGCGACCTGGCCACAGCTAGTCATACTAAAACGCACATTGGGATCTGGTATGAATGCCGGGGAACACCTAACCTTGAATCTACACCGGTCAACAGAGTACACCGGTAGCTAATAAACTCAGTGCCGAATAAAACTGGGTATATCCTCACAGAATAATAATAAATGAAATAAATAAAAGAGTTTCTTTGTGTTATTCTATCACTAATTTTAATGGCTTTTGCAGAATTATAGGACTTTTCTGTATCTTCAATATCCCAATATCTTATTTTTGCCTATTCCACCACTGGTAGCTTCTCATCTCACATTAAAGTAGCTTCTCATTTTTCTTCAAGAGGTTCAATCATACCTCGAGTCGGAACATATGGTCTCTATTTCGTCTGTTAATTTCGCCCTTCAAGTCCGGTTTCAGCGTAGATTTAGTAGAGCTAGTTTGAGTATGATATCACGTGGTAGTCGTGATATCACGAAAGTAATTAACACAAATATGATAACTTTAACTTTTTATCAATTTCGCCCTTTAAAGTTCAGTGAAATGCCGCCACTGGTTTGAATACAGTGTGAATGATCCTATTTTCCGGCAATGTTTTATATACCAGGAAATTGATTTCCCTACTCCAACTGCCGTACCTTGTCCACTGCATATGATACATTAAAACTCTTGAGACTTTCTTGAATGTAATTATGTTTAATCAATAAGATAATTAATTATGTATAACGTTTCATTTATGAGAGGTTGTAATAATTATATTTTGAATGTATCACAGTAAAGCTCCCTGTATTTACGAGTTATGTTATGCTGTGTTTACTCAATAAGATACAGTACCTAATAACAGGTATCTATGTATGAGGTATCTAATACATCGATATATATATATACATATCAGTTATGTATTAATTATGTATACCTAACTATCTGCAAAGTTGTTATAATCAACATAAATTAAATTATTGACATAGAGACTGAAGTGAGTTGTTTATGCGAATTTATCATTAATTCTTAGCAGTGAATGCAATTTCATACTTACACTACACATAATCAAATCACCTGTTACCACGTGTTTTAAGTAGGTAGTTTTCTAGATAGTCTAATAGTACATAACATGGCTGGAAGTAATGCGTTCATGTGGGCTGAATACTCCTTAGCTAAAGACTTCACTAAGGTATTTATTATTAAAGTAGGTATATTAAATTAAAGTTTTATTTAATATTAAATTAAAGTAGGTACCTATAAATAAAGGTGCTTTAAGTTTTGTAGATCTATTTCGAAAGGCGTATGATCCATTTAACACGTTGAGTACCTGTCAACCACATGTGGTGGACTTTTGAGTTTCCCCATGTTCCACGGTCACAAGCCCAAAAAGTCATAAGGTCCAAAAAGGCTGTGTTCAAAGAACAGACTTCTCGTAAGAAATACATTGAAATGTCAACCACCAGAGAATGCCAGGAACATAAAGTACTGTACTCAAGTCAACCACTAGTGGTTGACAGGTAGTAGAGCATTGCTTCATGTCAACCACATATGGTTGACAGGAACAGAAAAAAATACTGGAAAATTGCTGTGGTGTTTAACGTGTTAAAGAGAGATAATTAAAAATAAAGAGATGGAAGAGCCAGTTATTTGTATTTTTATGTCAAATTTTCTATTCGGTAGCATCGACATTACGAGAAATAATGCCAAAATCATAATAATATCTCCAACCAAACGTCATATTCCAATATCAATCTCGTAATCAGACTAATGCCGCAACTGGTCGTTGCGCACTCTATAACCACCCCAATTGTCCTCACGAGGCCAGGGTGGATTCCAATATCCAAAATACAGAGTAAAAAAACTCCAAATTTGCCGGGATTCGAAACCGGGTCACCTGAAGTGCCAGCCGAGCATGCTACCGCCAAGTTGACTACTGTATGATATACTTTTGTTATTGTATGTAAAGCTATGTAAACATAATAATACTTTGAAGCTTTTTAAAATATCATTCATGTTTTCCTGAAAACTTGATATAATGTAAAACATTGGCGCCTGAAATATTCCGGAGTTCCTGACTGATGTTCCAGAAATAAATTTCATTCACAAAAACTTTGACCAAGGACAAAATATCAATTATACGGACAACTATATATAATATTATGTATTATGCTTTAATAATTGCGATTTCCTTCCTGTTCTCTATCGTTCATTTGTAAGGTTTCATTTTGATTCATTAAGGTTTCTTTCTGCCTCCATCATAACTTTCTGTGTCCATCTGTGAACTCAGTCCCTTCTGCCCTTCTTTTCTCATTTCTTTAACAAGGTTTTTTTCTCAGCAGACCGACCTCAATAGCTCGATCAATAAGTTGGCGAACTAGTAACCGGAGGTCGGTGGTTCGAGTCCCAAGTTTGGTAAAGTTTCACAAAGCGTGTTTGAGTAATTGCGATATCAAATCTTTATTAACACATAAAATAAATTCTGAGCAGCCTCTCTGCCTGAGTGGGTATAGCACCAAGGAGGCCTAGGTTCCACAATCTATGTTTAATCTCTGGGGTTCTTAAAAATTTCCTGCAGAAAATAGGGTAGTTTACTTGTCTAAGTAAAGCAGTGTATTACCTGCGTAATCCGAGTAAATAGAAAGTAATATTAACTATCTATGTTAATCACTTTCGTGATGTCACAACTACTCAAATTCACGCTGCTAAATTTTCACCGAAATTGGGAATCGAACAACCGACTTCCAGGTTACAAGCTTGTCGCCTTAACGATCAAGGTATTGTGGTCGGTTAGTTATAAAATTAATGTTGTGTATTTAAAAAGAGGACTTTTAATAATAATATCGTGAGCCCTTCAGTAATTTAATGAGACAATCGCCTCACGACAAGTTTTAAGTTATCATACTAAACTCGTGGTAATCACAATTGTGACATCACGATTTTCTTCTCTAAATTATTGCCTTACTTGAGAATCAAACTAGCGACCCCCAGGTTACTAGTCCGTGGCCGTTGCCTTATCCATCCAGCTACCTCACTTCACTACAAATAATGCCTACTAAAGGTAGGATCTCACTATATGGCACAGCTGCCATATTTTCTATGGCGAAGAAAAAAAAAAAAAAAACGAATGGCACATATAATATATGGCACCTGCCAGTCGTCACCATATTATATTGTAGACCATGTGTGTGATGAAGCACTCACACGAATGCCATAGATCCTGCCATACGTCTATGGCACTATAGAAAAAACTTGTCGCCATAGACCCAAATAGTTCTATGGTCATGTAAACAAAGACCGATCACACGCTATGGCAAGGGAGATTACCATTATTATATGTCGCTCTGCCATATCGTGTGATCCTACCTTAAGTATAACAACTTTCTAACCGGCTGTCTATTATCTCTGTTCGTTTCAGGATGGGCAGCTTCTCGTCAGCGCCCAAAATCCCCAACCCAGACGACCAGGACAAGGACATTGACCTACCAGAGAGCATGTCCAAACAGGAGTTGCTCTCCTTCTGTGATCGGGAACTGGACTCGGAGGAGAAGCTTGTGGAGAGGCGATTCACACCCGTCAGTAATAGGGGCGGACATAACGAACACATTGGTAAGAATAAAAAAGAAAGAAAAAAAAGGGTTGGGTGGAAGAGATTGCCAAAGGCATAACCCGTCCTTTAGTTAGGACATGTATTATACCAATATATTTATTTGTTTTTTCTACTTTTTTTTCTTCTTATTATGTTGTTTCTAATTTTTTTTTTCGTTCTCTTATATGGTATATTAATTTGTAATTATCCGTTTGTATATATATATATGTCCTTATTAATAAAGTGTAAAATAACAATGAAGAAAACATCTGCAAGGTGTGCAAATTTTTTGTTTATATAGAAATTTCAGAATCAATTCAAAAAGACATTAAGACTAAAATACCCTCAGATCATTGTTCGAAAAATCCCGAAAAAATTCATTTTTCAGGTGAATCTTTTATTTGTTGATTGTTAGCTTCCAAGAAATTTCTAATACATATTAGAAATGTATAGGTTACAAAAAGTTACTTCATAATAAATTATGTACATCATTTCAAACGATTGTGTCAGAAAATTTTTTTTTTGAATTTGAACTACTCCGACGCGACGTTGACCTACATCTGACCTCTACCCCATTAAAGAAACACTCTCCACTCTAGTGTTTCTGGAACGGGCTACTAACCTCAATATTCGAGGCTATTTGAAAAAAAATCCTCGGTTTAATAATAATAATAATTCCGTGTCCGTGGGACAGATATCTAAATCACGGTGGTGAGAGGATTATGTGGACGCCCAGTTCCAATGTCTAGGCTCCTTTCATGTCCATTGATTCTATTCGGTTTTAACGTCCTTACTTGAGGTAGACAGGACGGAGGTTTTACCCTCCATTCGCTGGGAATCGTACCAGCTACCCACATTAAACTCACCCAGCCTGGGTAGGGCCGGAAACGCCAGTCTCACGTGTTTGGAGGGAACAGAATTTTCTTCGAAAAGTCTGCTCCAACCGGGGATCGAACTCGGGATCTCTGGACTACGGGCAGTAGTCACAACCAGTACGCCACGGAGGCTGGAATTAGTCACGAATTAGTTTCCTCGGTAAAAATTAGTCACGCTATTTTTTTTTCTGTCCAGTTCCAGAAAACAGTGACTCCAAAGTCCGTATCCTCCAGTGGAACGTGCTCTCCCAGGCCCTGGGCCAGAACAACGACAACTTCGTCTGCTGTCCGGACGAGGCGCTAGAGTGGAAGCGACGGCGCTACCAGATGCTGCAAGAGATTGTGGCACACAACCCCGACGTTATCTGTCTGCAAGTGAGTGTCGATTTCCTGCGTGTAATTCTTCAATTTTAAAACCATTTCCCCACACTATACCCAAGTCTATCATAGAAGAATGTATCTGCAATAAAAATCGCAATTTTTTAAATAAAATTCATGTTGCACTTTTCGCTGGCTGAAAGTACATGAAATGCATGGGAACTATGTTTTCCGTAACCTTACACTCTGCCGGGCTGTCTCTTTCTTTGTATAGGCGTTCTTCACACCTCGGTCGAGGTGTTTGATTATTTTATTTTTTCAACAATATTTAAATGTATCTATCAAATTATTAATCATCTTGAAGGGGATTTTCTAATTGGAGAAGTCCCAAGAATGCAGCCTGCATTGCCTCTTTGAACTTTCTGTTTTAAAATGAATAAAATTAATAATGTGATGTAGATTACTTTTGCAATGCTGAGCTACCTGTAAATTTTTGACTTAACACAAAGAAAACATATATTATAGTTTTGGATTAGCATTTTAATAATGATAAAATTAAGCTACCGTTACCATACCATTTTTATGCACGCCTGATATTTATCTGACTATGCAATGAGAAATTCTCAAAACGAAACTCTACTGTTTTCAGGAAGTTGACCATTTCGAGTTCCTAAAGAAGACTCTGACCACTCAAGGCTTCAGCGGTACCTTCTTCCCCAAGCCCGACTCCCCTTGTGTCTACATCCAGGGGAACAACGGCCCTGATGGGTGCGCCATCTTCTATCGGACTGACAAGTATGATCTCGTTGCCACGGAAACCAGAATACTCGAGGTGTGGAGAGTGCAAAGCAACCAGGTGAGAAATCCAGGGGTTATAGGTTCAATCGGACATGTGTATATTTTTACTTTCATTATCCTATAGAAAGGAAAGTAATGGAATTACCCAAAATTTTCAATAGTCAGTTTTTAGTTGCAAAACACGTTTTAGGGTACCTACCCAGAGCTTTTTTTTTTCTTTTTAAGATGAGTGCTTCACACTCACAGCCTTTTTCATTTCGTAGACATGAAAATTTATTATTATTATAAGAAATATTAAATTTGGTAAATTCCAATTAGACCTACTTGTTACCATGTGAACTTATCCTATTTTACTTCCGAGAAATTTCTAATATTAGAAATCGGAAGTATTGTGTTCGTTTTTGTAAAAAAAAATATTTTTTTGCTCCGATTTCAATTTTTTTCATATTTCTGGACGTTTCATAACCTCCTGAGCAAATTTGGTTTTGTGTCCGTCTGTCGGTCTGTCGGTCTGTCGGTCTGTCGGTCTGTCGGTCTGTCTGTTAAAACGATTCCTTGTAACGCGCAAATCTCGGAAACTACTCGACCGATTTTGATGAAATTTTGCACAAATCTAGGAGACATACTGTAGATGGTCCCATTTTAAATTCATCGAATTCGTACTAGCGGCTCTGGGTGAAAGAGACCATGCGCCTGACCACTAACTTTTTACTTAAACGCTTATATCTCGTGAACGGTACACCCGATTTTGATGAAATTTTGTATGGTTATGCATATTATTATTTTACATAAGTTATTTATATTCATTTTTAAATTAATTATAATTTGACTCTAATATTTAAGAAAATCCGAAATTTTGGACAATAAAGTCAAAAAATAAGAACTACGACTTGCCGATACAAATTTTTTTGTAGAATCCAGAATGTAGAAAAAATGGTTTTCTACCATATAAAATAAATTTGAAGAAAATCGGTTTAGCCGTTTCGGAGATACAAGTTATTTACTATAAAAACTCAAAAGTCGCACGTGTACACAATGTGAAACAATCACGAGGAAGTTTTGTGTCCATAATTGGCAGTGTTTTTTTTCCTGTTTCTACTAGGTGGCTGTACTACTAGTACTCAGGAACAAGAAGACACAAGAGGAAATTTGCATCGCTACCACTCATCTCAAGGCCAGGAATGGAGCACTTCTCTCTACATTGAGGAATGAACAAGGTAACTATCTACCTACCTACCTTACCTACTTATCTATACTATAAAAGTTTAGTCTTGTGTTGACCCAGCATGAATGGGAAGCACACTTCTCGCCCATTAAGGAGAGGCATACTCCCGAGACAGGCAATGTCAACACAGACCACTATAATAGTCTACCACAGACCATTCCACCCATTATAACTATTACAAAGGCTAAAGTGGTTGATTCATGGCTAAATAAGCCAATAGATTCAATCCATCAAATAAGTAGTTGAACTGTTTAAGCAGAGCGGTGGGTTTTTAAACATACATTTATAAAAATCATAAGTAAACCCGACCACACAAGTACATAAACAGATGAACAGTCGTGCTGTCATGCTTGCATGAGCTTGTGTGTGGCAGAAAAATATCACGAGCATAAGCTCGTTTATGCTGCATATTCATAAATACCGTAGGCATTGGCACCGCCCTTGATCAAGTTTTGTTTAATAATTTCAACTTTGTTTCTTGTAAATTGTATATACTATATTTTGTAAATAAAACTTGATTAAATCTGTTCAATAATAAATGACATTCACGTGTGTGGTCCGCTAGATATCCCATTTTCCTATTACCGTAATTCATCACGAAACTGCATCTGTCTCACACCCTCATGTCCCTCCCGTTGCAGGCAAGGACCTCCTGGACTTCGTGTCAACCCACGCGAGTGGTCGCCCGGTGATCCTGTGCGGGGACTTCAACGCCGAGCCCAGCGAGCCCATCTACAACACGGTCATGAACCACGAGAGCCTGGGTCTCGCCAGCGCCTACCGCAGCAACCACCAGGAACCCAAGTACACCACCTGGAAGATAAGAGAGGAGGGAGAGGTGTGCCATACCATCGACTACGTGTTCTACACGCAGGACAAGTTCCAGGTGGACGCCGTGTTGGATATGCCTTCGGGGGAGCAGATCGGACAAGATCGGATCCCGTCGCTTCGGTACCCTTCCGATCACTTCTCGCTCGTTTGTGATTTGACTTTGAAGAAATAGAAAGGTCATCAGGTCCTCGTTCCAGAATACACTTTCACTCTCATAGCCCCTAAAGCTCCCTTTCAAACGTCATACAAAGCACTTTGATCAGTTATTTCGTTCAAACCAATCAGAGTGCGTTGTGTAACGGGCGAAAGAAAGATTTGGGGATTATGAGAGTGAGAGTGTTTTCTGGAACAAGGACTAGTTATAGAACCGTCACCAAGGGGCATTGAACTCACTATCGCACGTAGCATTCGCTATACCACTCGACCAAGTCCTTCCAGCGCAGTGTTGGCAACTCCGCTTTTACAACAAAATCAATGTGTACTCGTATTGTAGTCTTGTAGCGCATTCCAAAATATTATTAAATGAGTATCTCTCTAGTAGTATGGAAAATGTAGGCTACAGAAAAAAGAGCTGTATCAGACATAACTCGTAGATGTATTAGACACAGTACATCATTTTTTGGAGTCTTTCCTAAAAGAAATTCCTATTTGACGCTTCAATTACCTATTTAAAACTATTGCACCCTTATATTAGACAAAACTCGATTGTTGTTATCAGGGAAGATGTTTACATGAGTATTGAGGAGGTCAAGTGGTTTTTGGTTACTAGATAAGATAGTGTGTTTAATTCCTGCTGGTGACAGATGAATTCATTCGCTCCCAATCTGGCGATTAAATTTTGAAAAAAAAAAAATAAGTTTGTATAATTGCATACCTATTTAATTTTTATTTTTTTTTGTATTTACTTTTTTGTCTCCTATTTTATTTCCAATTGTATTATTTTCCAATATTTTCATTATACTGAATCAATGTTGTATACTACCAAATTTTAAATATTAATATAACTTCATTATTATATTTTTATTTTAATAATAGAATCATTTCAATAAGAAATTAGGGTAATAATTGCATTATTTTTTATAATTTTTCTTTTTCAAAATATTTTTATTTTATTTTAAGAGATTAGATACTTCTCTTGGTAATCTTTCCATTTTTAAGTTTATTTATTGATTCATACCTAATATTTCTCGCAATTTTACTGAAAGTAAAATGGTACTTCTAACTTAGTTAGGTACCTAATCATGACTTCTAACTACATTTTAATTTTTTTAATTTCCAAAAAGTGATTTTAGGTTAGTTTTTTTGTAATTTAATTTGTTAATATTATTTCTTACATCTCCTCGTTTAATGATTATTTACAAAAATATGTTGTAATTTTTGACCGCTTTAATTAATTTAATTTTTCCTTTAATAATTACTTTATTTATTATTTGTGACCTATTTATTCATCGGTAAGGTACGAGTACCTACGATGTATTCATGAATATATATTAATTCCATGTTATTTATTTAACGTCGTATTGAAATATTTTATTTAAATATAGAATATGTTTTAAGTATGACGGATGCTGAATACGATGTTTTTTTCTTTATCTCTCTCTCTCCTCTCCCTCTCATTAAATTTTGCCCTGATAAAGTTTACTGAAAAAGGAAATTAAATGTTAAATACTTTCCAGATATCTGAGACATCTAAGTTAAAAACTTTTTAGATATTTAATATAGCTATGGCCAGAAAACTACTTTACCTTAATGTAGGAACCTCGCTCTTTCGTGAAACACAATCCATTTTTTCGTTAAAAACGAATATGAAATAAAAATTGCTAAAGAACAATCTATAAAGAAAGAACTATTTTCCAGGCAAAACCTAGGTACGATTTGAAGTTGCAAATGACAAATACAAATTTCTTAAAGATTATAAATATAAATTTGCTTTAATAAAATAAATATTTTAATGTACAAAACATAATAAATAAGTAGATAGGTACAAAAACAATAGAGGGTAGAAGAATGGCACAAAAAATATTCATAAATCGCCTGGTGAAAGACAAATATGACTGTATAAAGTATAAATGGGTACCTACGATTCAAATTTGTTTTGAAGGGTGACATGCAGGTAATAGCATCAATGTTGTTTGATATTTTGCCAATAGCTGACTTTTTAGGGAGAGTTGACAAAAACTAGATAGACTCTGGATGTTCTACTTTTAGGTTATTGTTCACTCAACTCGAAATAAGCGAGTCAACTTTTACCAGAATTCAACTTTAACTGTAAATGAAGATCCGATGAATAGATAGGTGCAAGTTTACAGTATTGGGTGACAACCGACTTCAGACATGGTGTGAAGACAAACGGACTGGGGTAACTGTGGACAGTTACGTGATCACAGTTGGGGCATCTCTACCGGTAAACTGAGGCAACTTGGATAGCTCCAGTGCCACCTGAAACAAAAGGAATTTTTTATGAAATTTCCAAAAGATACCTACCAGATTATATGTATTGAAATATTTTAAATCTTACGTAAATATTTTAGTTAGGGTAAGGAGCCATGCACATCTGGTGATCCATGTCTGAGTCCTACATATTTTGGCATAAGCTTTCCCCTTCAGAGAAAGTCTATGACGTAGTACATGTACCAATTTACTATTGTACCGACCTCAATACCTTGATCGATAAGGCGGCGGACTTGTAACCTGGAGGTCGGTGGTTCAAGTCCCGGTTTCAGCGCAGATTTAGTAAAGCGAGTTTGAGTAGTTGTGATCCCACAAAAAACTACCGTTAAAAAAAGGGCCAAGTTCCAGAACTCCTATCCAAAAAGGTTTCGCCAATGAACGCAGTGATATCTAGTTTGCGGCCAAGTTATCTTGGTACTTAACTATTTCTTTTATTAAAACCCGTTTTCTGAGTTCCTCATTTTGTATGTTTTTAACTGCAAACTATCCTCTAACTTGGCCAGTTTCGCTCCTTGTTCAGAATTAATGCTAAAGGCAGGACTAAAGCACTAATTCATGAAATTTCACTGTAAGAGATTATATTTATGTTAATAGAAAACAAAAATGGTTATATTGTTATTCTGTACCTATACATATAGTCGTAATATTCCATACAACCGATGGCATAAAACTGGCCAAGTTAGAGGATAGTTTGCAGTTAAAAACATACAAAATGAGGAACTCAGAAAACGGGTTTTAATAAAAGAAATTTTTTTTTTTTTTTTTATGAGTTATATTCGACTAAAGTTTATTACAAATCATTATCCAACTGTGGCACACAGCCCACAACTGCCGCCGCATTCCCTCTCTGTATTGCCAGACTTATCCTTTGTGATAGGTAAAAACCCGTTCTACCATCACCTGACTTTTCCACTAGCCTTGACCCCAACACGTTCACCAAACTTTTTGCTTCAGCTCCCAACGAACCCATTGTCTCTACAGCAAAGGGGATGAAAATATATCCATTATCTTCCAATTCACTGTAGGTTCTGTGTTTCTTCAGAGCTGCAATTTCAGCTGCAGATCCAGGATGTTGTACAGTTTTACTTATGTAACTTGACGCAAGTGTGTCTACACAGGTTGCGTCCCAGATCATATGTTGACCTCGTGACCAAGGGATGATTGTTAGGCCATCTGGACGGTTGCCATCAGCCCGTGATAAGCCAGCTGGTTCCAATTTTGAGGGAACATCTATGCTAGAGAGAGCACGTTGAATTATATCATTAAGCTGGCTATGCCTAAACCTTCTACCAGGACTTTTGCCACAACTTAAAGCATGTAGGCCTTTGACATCCATTCTTTCTCCACAAATGCAAGTAAAAGGCTCAAACATTTTCATACCTAGCCTTAGGCAAATACTGACACGTAGAGCGTTATTGTCCATATGTGTTCCAATGGTCTTGCTGGGAATTGAATGCAACCAGGCGTTAGATTCTTTTAACTGAAGAGCCTTGAAACGAGCAATATCAACTGGGTCAACAAATACCAGGTTCTTATGAACTTTGTTGTGAATGATGGTGGAGTCCCAATTTTTTTGTATATGTTCAGTGGAAACCAATGGAAATTCATCATTGAATCTTGTTCTCCAGACATTTACAGCATCATCGCAATGTTGTATTGCCAGAGAGTCAACGGGAACATGTAATATGGTGGAGACTTCTGGTTTTACTCCATAGCATGAAGATAAAAAAGCTGGTAAACTGAGATCATTTACAAGTCGAATTCCAAGGCCACCCTTTCTGATTGGTAGTGAGGCTTGAATCCATTGTTTTTCATTGAACTTTACATTGAGAATGTTTTCTAGTGCCAATTTCACATTTTGATCAATTGTATCTAAACAATCTTTTAAAAGCCAGGTCGGAATGGTACGAAGAAAATAAATAAGTTTTGGAATTCCCAGGCATGTTTTCAGTAGATGAAGAGCGACATGAGATGATATCTTTTCTAAATTTTCCAAAGGTTTCTTCATATCTTCAACTTTAGCTTTAAGGAATGGTTCATAACATGGCTCGAGGAGTGGCGTTCCGAGGAGTGTCAAGTTTTTAGGAGATCTCGTCTGAATGCCAGGAAGAACTCGACTGAAAGCCTCCTCAATAGAATGGTCAACAATTCCAGATGTAAAAAAGAGCTCGCATTTTGTAGGATTAACTTGTAGACCCATCTCAGCAGACTTTGTAATTAACAGAGAGATGTCTTCAAGAACAGAAGTCGGGTGACCGCCAAGAGTGCCATCGTCAAGGTAGAAGAGATTGAGTTTGGATTTGAGTGATTTAGTTAAGTAATAGTTAAGTACCAAGTTAACTTGGCCGCAAACTAGATATCACTGCGTTCATTGGCGAAACCTTTTTGGATAGGAGTTCTGGAACTTGGCCCTTTTTTTAACGGTAGTTTTTTGTGGGATATCATTACTTTTTGTAAATGGTTCGTTTCACAGCACGTTTCATTATTTATTATTAAAAACTTCAGGATTCGTCACTTTAATATGCTCCCTAAAACGACACCGTTCAACAGCAGAAATAGTGCGAAAGTGCCGGTTTTCAGATTTATCCCTGTATTTTTACAGTAAACCCTAGCACTATGCAAAATTTCAGCTTTGTAGGTAGTAGGGAAGTACCTCATAATGTATATACATAATCGAGTATATTTCCTCCCTAAAATAACACCGTTTAACAGCATGATAAGTGCGAAAGTTCCGGTTTTCAGATTTTTCCATGTACTTTTACAATGAACCCTAGCACCATACAAAATTTCAGCTTTGTAAGTAGTAGGGAAGTGCCTCATAATTTATATGCATAATCGAATATACTCCCTCCCTAAAACGACACCGTTTAACAGCATGATAAGTGCGAAAGTTCCAGTTTTCATATTTTTTCCTGTACTTTTACAATAAACCCTACCATCATGCAAAATTTCAGCTTTCTAGGTAGTAGGAAAGTGCCTCATAATTTATATACATAATATAGTATACTTCCTCCCTAAAACGACACCGTTTAACAGTTTGCAGAACTTTTCAGATTTTTCCCTGTACTTTTACAATAAACCCTACCATCATGCAAAATTTCAGCTTTCTAGATAGTCGGGAAATGCTTCATAATTTAGATTCATAATCGATTATATAAGTTCTCCGTAATACGACACCGTTTTACACCATGATAAGTGAAAAAAAATCCGGTTTTCAGATTTTTCCCTGTACTTTTACAATAAACCCTACCATCATGCAAAATTTCAGCTTTCTAGGTAGTCAGGAAGTGCCTCATAATTTTGATGATCTGTCAGTCAGTCAGGCAGTATCAAAATCGCAAATTTCAAAATTACATTCCTCTGAAAGTTTTTTGCATAGAGTCTTTAAATTTTCAATGTCCTTTTAATGATATTAGGACAATCTTTGTTCCAAATTTCATATCTCTATGATCAATTGAACCGAAGATATGAGGGTGTGAAAAACCGGGTGAATCGCTTCGTGTAAAGATACACTGCCGTGCTTGCTGGAACTTGGCCTGGCGCACTGCCGTGCGCTCAGATATCACGAAAGATGATTAACACAAATATGATAACTTTTAACTTAAGTAAATTTATAACTATTGTGTTTATATATTGACATTTATAAAATGGACTAGCTCCGTTAATAAACACCCGTTTACCGTGTTTTTCTTTTATGTTAGTGGTTAGACGCATGGTCTCTATCACCAAGAACCGCTAGTGTGAAGTTGATTAATTTAACATGAGACCATCTACACTATCTACAGAATGTCTCCTGTACTATGTTTATCCGTTCAGTAGTTTCTGAGATTTGCCAGTAACAAGGAATGTTTTTAACCGACAGACAGACACATCGACAACAGACAGACACAAAACCAAAGTTGCTCAGGAGGGTATGAAATAATAATAATAATATCGCCTTATTTATACTGCCCGATTAGGACTATTAAAGTCCCATTATTCCAGCAGTAAGTCAAAGACGTATTATTATGTGGTTAAAATCCCAAATGGGAGGATAACTTGTCATGTCCCGGCTGGGTTTCAAACCCACGACCTCTGGAATCTCTAGATTCACAGAGTGCCGTCTTTACCACTGAGCTACCGGGACACATAAAGCACTATCATTCAGTTAATTTACCTGCACTAGAGGTTTGAGCGGCACCTGAGCGTCTGCCAGCACATCTCCCGACGCGGGCACGTAGCTTTCCACGTAGAGACGCACTGTAGCTCCTGAGCTGCCTGTCCCTGACAGTCTGTACACCAGCCGGGACCCGTCGGTGAAGAGTACGCGAACACCCTGTATGTAATAATGAAATATTTTATTTTTTTGAAACTTACTTAGAAGCCAGAAACATCTTAGAAACCAAATAAAAACGGCTAAGGATGGGTCCTCTGTATGAAAAAAAATATGAAAAATAAAACAAATGATTTATTATTATTGTTATTACATAGTTCTGTTACTTCCAAGTGCAAAGTCGCTAATGAACAGATTAAATAAACTTTATTCACAATCAAATGGCTGATGTCCGTGCTTAATATGCCTGTGCTTAATCAGAGTATCAGACGCAAACACCCTGTATATAATAATGAAATATTTTATTTTTTGAAACTTACATAGGTAGTTCTGTTACTTCCAAGTGCAAAGTTGTTAATGAACAGATTAAATAAACTGTATTCACAATGAAATGTCTAATGGCCGTGCTTAATCAGGCTGTTAGTGACTATGCACTTGGGCCTTAGTGATTTATTTCTTCAACAAAGAAGTATGGCAATAGAATTACCGTAGAGCCTGAATTTTATATCTGACTTCTGTAACATTAGCTGGGACGCGCCGCGCCGGTGAAAAGCAAACAGACGAGTTATCGAAAGTTTCGAGATAACCAATCAGAGTGCGTTTTGTGACGGTTGATAGGGAGATTTGGGAATTATAATATTGAGAGTGGTTTCTGGAACGAAGGCCAGAACATATTTTTTAGGTTTAAAATCCCTTAAATACATAATTATGTACCTACTTCCATCACGAACAGTAAATTAAAGAACCAACCGCCAGCGTTGATAGCGCGTTGAATGCACCGGTTCTCCTAGGATCACCGAAGTTAAACAACGTCCAACTTAAGGTGTAGACTGGCATTCCGGCCCAAGCAAGGCTGGGTGAGGTTAATGTGTTTAGCAGGTTTGTGAGTTTCCTGCAAATGGAGGGTAACACCCCCGTCGTGATTAAACCATCAGTATAAACAGAAAAGTGAGATGTTGTCCAAATGTAAATGAATATCAGAACATACCTGGACAGCTGTTTCGAGCTTATTTGCTCTGATCAACAGGTAATAGTTCTGATTATCCATGTCATCAACTATGCAGTTGAAAAGGACGTTAAATCCCAATTCTGTTTATCATCATATCATAGGGTGGCGTCATCGTGAACGATGGTAGCCAGACAGTGGAGGAATGACTCAGTACTTCTACCACTGTCTTTACAAGGAGGCTAATAATTGACAGGGGCCCCCAGAACCAAGCCAATGCTGGTCTACTCCCTATTTTTATATTCTGTTTAAACTGATCCCAATTAAAAGTACCAACCTGTTTCTTGGCCACACTTCCATCAATGGGATCCGTGTACTCAAAGTTGTCCCCCGCCTCCACAGTGAAGGAGCGGCCTCCTGCACTGAGGGTCACGCCTTTGAACCCCGCGGCGGACACTTCCTTCTCCAGCTCGTCTATCATCTGAGTGCAGGGAGCGGCCTCGCAGTTCTCATAGTCGTACCTGACGGAGGAGAATAATAATAATAAAATAATAAAAAAAATGGTAATAATAATAATATAATTGTTATAATTATAATGCTTTGTTATACTGGCATAATAGGACTACCTGTCTTGCACTGACATAGTAGTCACCGTGGCCCAGTGAGTTAGCACGCTAGGCATTGCACGCACGGTGACCTGGGTTCGATCCCCAGCGGGGCAGGATTTTTTCTGCTCTGCACTTGGGTATTCGGGGTCCACTCATACCTCGTGAGGAAAAATGAGTAGCTGCTTTTATGTTAGCAGCGTCCAGTGGCGGAATCATTTTCTACCACCTAACCCTCAGAGTCTTATTATTATGTGAGCACATACTAAAATTAATGAGGAAAAATTCATGCACTGGGTGCGATTCGAACTATCGGATTTCTAGGCTACCTGGATTACCAGACTAGCGCGTTAGCCACTTGACAACCAGTGCAGTAGTGCACAGTGTACTATAGTAATAATAATAATACTATCGCCTTATTTATACTGTCCGATTATTATGTGGTAAAAATCCCAAATGGGAGGATAACTTGTCTTGTCCCGGCTGGGTTTCGAACCCGCGACCTCTGGAATCTCTGGATTCACACACATTATATTTTAATATTTTAATCCTACCTCGTGAAGTAGTTCCTCCCGTACTGCTTCCAGTGGCTCTTCAGTATCTCCTCCACTGATAGGCCCGTGTGTTCTATCACACTCAGCCAGGCCAGCACAGCCCATATCCCATCCTTCTCTCTGATGTGGTCCGAACCAGTGCCGAAGCTCTCTTCACCGCACAGGGACAACCTGCCCGCGTCCATCAGGTTGCCGAAATATTTCCACCCCGTCGGCACTTCAAAAAGTTCTTTATTGTTCGCTTTGGCCACCCTGTAATTAAAGTTAAGTTAAAAAGTTATCATATTATTTTGTGGTAATCACTTTCGTGATATCACAACTACTCAAACTCGCTTTACTAAATCTACGCTGAAACCGGGACTACAAGTCCGCCGCCTTATCGATCAAGCTACTGAGGCCGGTAATTGTTTGAAACAAAATGTTTTTTTTTTTATAATCATCAAGTAGTCATCGTGGCCGAGTGAGTTAGCGCTCTAGGCATTGCACGCACGGTGACCTGGGTTCAATGGCCGTAGGGGCAGGATTTTTTCTGCACTGTACTTGGGTGTCTGGGGTCCATTCATACCTCGTGAGGAAAAATGAGTAGCTGCTTTAATGTGAGCAGCGACCAGTGGCGGAATTATAGGCGAAAATAAGATATTAGGATAACAAAGATACGGAAAAGTCTTATAATTCTGCGCTACCCACTAACATTGTGATATAATAACACAAAGAAACACATTTATTTATTATAAACATCAAAAGGATTTTTATTAGATAAAAGTTAAACGTTATTGGAAATAATTGATAGAAATACTACGGTTTTGTGCAATTTTAAGAGTGTCATTAGTCATTACAAGAGCAACCAACATACATGAACGGCGCCGACGCCCAGCGTACGGCTAGATAATATATTAAAAATGAATGGGTGAGTAGAAGAACCAGGAATGTCAAAAATCCATTTTTTTTTTTTTTTTTCGTAGAATAAGAAGGAATGTACTCTTTCCTATCATCTCTGTGAATATGAAGGAGAAATACCTTTTATAAGTATAATTTTTTTCGATTGAAAGTGAGGGAAGCATACTCATTCATTATCATGATAATATTATTTTGTCTTATTTTTGCTTTCCTGAAAAGTCGATTTTTGACATTCCTGGTTCTTCTACTCACCCATTCAAATAATTTTTGGGCCTTTTCGTTCAATACAGAAATAGTAAGTGGCAGAGAATGTTGATAATTGTTTTGTAAAAATATATAGTGTAAATAAATAAAATAAATAAATAAGAGTAAACTTAGCAGCAATACTTTGAGACTTCATATTGGTTACCTGTCGACAGCAGCTCCCGTGGGCATACTCCTGGCGTAGCCCTTGACCCCTGTCTTCTTGAAGTAAGGAATGCACTCCAGATAGGCCGCCAGCACGGCTAGGGAGTCACTGGGCGTCACGAAGAAAGCTTTCTTTCCCAGCACCATGTTGCGGTCCTGAAGACATAGGGGTATGATAAATAAATAAAGGCCGAATTCTAAAACGGGGGGGGGGGGGGGGGCGTTAAGGGGGGTTCAGAAATCTCGCCTAACGTATATTCCATCTTTTATGGGGTTTCTTGGAAATTTCGGGGGGGGGGGGGGGGGGGGATTGGGGACGCCACTGAAAATGAATACTCGCCAGCTAAAGGTAAATGACTCAAGTCTCAAGTTATTTTTTTACGGCGGGCTTTGGTAGTTATCAAGAGTTGTATACAATTATAAGTTTTTCTTGAGCACTTATATATTTCAAGATTATTTTCCCTTATAGAGATGAAAATCGGACCATGAAATAGTTCTATCGAGGATTCTCTTATATCCAGTTACCCATTTACACAGGCTCATCTTTATTTCCTATACGTTCTATAATTAATTAGTACCTTTCGAAAAGTATTTCTAGCTAATCAGCACAAAATACCCATGGAAAAAAACATTACATTTCAAAGTTAGCAAGAACTCAACCATCAATAGATTGCTCATTATAGGAAACCAGATGGCCGGAGAACTAGACGTTGACTTTTTTGCTGATTCATTGGGAATACTTAAGACCAGGCTACTTGGCCATTGTATTAATAAATAAGTAAATTATCTGTGATAGGTAGCTATGTTGTATGGTGAGATTTAATGTAATATATTTGTTCATTGTGAGTCATAAAAACAATAATAATTAGATTTAGATTTATATATTTTTAAGTGAAAAATATAATTACAATAAGTAAGTAGGTAGGTAGGCGCAATGTTTTGTTCTGTTTTTTTTACTTTCCTTATCCTATAATAAGGAAAGTATTGTATTCGTCGAAAATTTGACCTACCCAGTTTTTCACATTTCTGGACGAATCATAGCCTCAAGATACCAAAAAAGTTAGTTTCAGCCATTGGTCCGTGCGTCTGTCTGTGTGTGTGTGTGTCTGTGTGTGTGTCTGTGTGTGAACAGGATAACTCAAGAACGGTAAGAGCTAGAGACTTGAAATTTGGTATGCAAATTAGTTTTATACACCAGACGAACCACGAAACTTTTGGTTTCAATCGGCTGCAGAATGCGGCCGCAGGGCCGCAATTATTGGCCGCAAGTGCTGCTTCTTTGAATTGGTTAAAGATACAAAAAAAGTTAAATAACAACATTTTCTTAGATTAAAAAAATAATAGGGGTCTCTTCTGATCAATTTTTTGATATCTTGAACTTTTTGGATCGCGGTCCCAATTTACCGGTATTTTGGGGGGACCCGCTTTGACTAACTTTTTATTATTTATCGTAGATGGGGATTGTGACATATCAAATCCAATGATTTTGAGGTGCTGATTACGAATTTGACATTGATTTTTAGGTAAATGTTACCTTTGAGTCACCAGTGACTTTTGGTCCTGTTCCCATTCCTAATATGATAAGGAAAGTCGTGTGATGTTTACACCAGATTTTTTCTTTTCTTTTTTAGCTGTAAGTTTATCTTTGTGTAGAGATTTAAGTGTCTTTGTATTAATGGGAACTCCTCCTCGTCAATTCATAAAATAAATAAATAAAAGGGCTCTGGCGAAATGGAGCCTTCTAGCTACACGCCTTGACCTACCCCATCACCGTCAAAGGCAGCTCCCAGGTCAAAGTCTCCCTCCTTCATGGCCTTGACCAGATCAGCGGCGTAGGTCAAGTTGGGGTCGGGGTGGTGACCTCCAAAGTCGGGCAGTGGCGTCGTGTGAACGGCGTTGTCGGGTTGAGCCCCCAACTGTTCCAGGAATATTTTCTTCACATAGGGGCCGGTCACTAGAAAACATAGAGATCTTTAGCCTATCAAATTTTAAGGAGTTATTGTGTTTTCCAACAATTTATTTTTAATAAATAAACCCCATTATATTGTTATAAACAACATTTTTCTTTTTTTAAATATAGGCACTAGCTAGAACCACGCACTTAATCGCAGTTCTGATTTTTTCCCGTAGTGTCCTATTTCCTTTTTCTTTTCTTTTTAAATTTTCAGTATAGTTGGCACTTAAATATTAAAACGTAACAAACTTTGAGTCATTTGGAAGCCGTTTCGGAGCCGATTTTATTATTAATAATAATAATAAGTCCGGTAAACGGGTGTTTATTAACGGAGCTAGTCCTATTTACAAATTTCAATATATAAACACAACAAAAAAGGTAAAAAATATGTCAATAAAATTAAATATATCACAGTTTCAATTATGTTTAATATTAAAATTATTTTAGGAAAATCATCTGGTTTTGGGCACTGGGACAAATTACACTTATCAGTAAATCCCGTCTACTTACCTCCATGCATGGAATCGAGCAGAAGCTTGAAGGCGGGTCTGCTGGCAGATCCCTGGAGGAGGGCTTTCAGCTTGGGGAAGTCGAATATCTCCTCCATCAGACTCAGGTACACCTCCACGGAGTCAATCACCTCCACCTGGAACTTGCCTCCATCCACCTGTGAGTATAATAATAATAATATCGCTTTATTTTTTTACTACTGCCCGTAGTCTAGAGATCCTGAGTTCGATCCCTGGTCGGAGCAGATTTTTCTATCCCTGGTCGGAGCAGACACACAGAAAATTCTGTTCCCTCCGTACATGTGAGGCTGGCATTTCCGGCCCTACTCAGGCTGGGTGAGGTTAATGTGGGTAGCTGGTACGATTCCCAGCGAATGGAGAGTAAAACCCCCGTCCTAATTCAGCACGTTAAATCAAATAAAATCGTTGGCGTTAGGAAGGGCATCCAGCCATAAAAAGTGTGCCAAATCCAACCAACCTCTACCATGAGGTTAAACAACGTCGACCCTGCTTAAGCGGGATAAGACAGAGTAAAACAAGAAGAAAAAGAAGAAGATTTATACTGCCCGCTTAGGACTATGTCCCATTATTCGAGCAGTAAGCCCAAGACATATTATGATGTGGTAAAAATCCCAAATGGGAGGATAACTTGTCATGTCCCGGTTGGGTTTCGAACCCGATATCCTGGTTGGGTTTCGAACCCGCGACCACTGAAATCTATGGATTCACAGAGTGCCGATTTTACCATTGAGCTACCGGGACAGACTGATTTGGATTGTGAATTATATATAGGTGTTCTAAATTTATACATAGTTGAAATTTTTAATTAGCATCCATCCGGCCGATAATATGGCCCTAAATGTCAATCTATTTTGACATAAATTATTATAATTTCAAAAAATAGGTACTCTCTGCTAGATTTTTTTTATATAGAGACTTAAATTGTTTGCCATTATTACTGTAGGTAAACGGATTTTTTCAGCAACGAAAAAAAAAAACAGACACGGGGTGGATCATCATTCCTTGTCCAGATATTGTGGATTTGTAGAATTTATGGAGTATTCCGTTTGATTTAATTGTATAGGAGCAAGTAGATGTGTAATTGATTGAAGCCTCTTTATACTAACAAGCCTGATTATAATTAAGAGAGTAGGTAATATCGATTGGAAAATTACAGGTAAGAAGGTCACGGTTAGATAAGCAATATAATACAGATGCTCTACTTTTGTACTCTACTGCCTTATATAAATGACAGCTTTATTATTATAATACAGTACAGTACAATACAATGAAATTATAAAGAAAAATAAATAGATTGAACAATGAAACAAGGTCAAAAAAGAGAATAAAGCTAATGTCCTACCTAGAGAATAAAGCTAATTTGCCTCAGGCAAAAACCCCGCCCTCTTCCACCCAACCCTTTATAAAGTGACTACCTGGTACAGCCAACTTTGATTGATTTTGGCCTATTTCAAATCCGAAGAACCTAACCCAAACTAAATTTCAGTACATTCTATTCAATCACAAAAAGTGATGGTATTAGAGGCTGGCGAAACCATTTTTAAAGTACGATGACCCAGCTCACCCAACAATAATATCACACTTTGACTACCACTGAATAACCAGCCTCCTTGGTGTAACGGTTGTGACTACTGCCCGTAGTCCGGAGATCCTGAGTTCGATCCCCGGTCGTAGCAGACTTTTCACATAGGAAATTCTGTTCCCTCCGTATATTGTGAGCCTGGCATTTCCGGCCCTACCCAGGCTGGGTGAGGTTAATGTGGGTAGCTGGTTCAATTCCCAGCGAATGGAGGGTAAAAAC
Organism: Bactericera cockerelli; assembly: GCA_024516035.1. NCBI lineage: Eukaryota > Metazoa > Arthropoda > Insecta > Hemiptera > Triozidae > Bactericera > Bactericera cockerelli. Next base: position 13,637,311 of record CM044959.1, on the reverse strand, counting down.
CCGTCCTAATCCAGGACGTTAAATCAAATAGAATCGTTGACGTTAGGAAGGGCATCCAGCCGCAAGAAATGTGTCAAAACCAATCAACCTCAACCATGAGGTTGAACAACGTCGACCCTGCTTGCTGCTTGAGCGGGATAAGACAGTGTAGAAGAAGAAGACTCCACATTAGAATATCATCAAATCCACATTAGAATCACCTATTAATCCTGTTATGAACCTACTTGGGATTGGGAGTATTGGGACCCTGACTTACATGTCTACACCCAGTATTTATCCCAGAAAAGTAAATCTAAATTAGGTAGGCAGTGATAAGAAATAATTGAAAAACTAATCTCTCTTGTCTCTGTACTAAAAGGTATTATTTATTTTCACATTATGACCATCAGAATTGTGGGAGATAATGTTAAGCTCCATTGGAAACAAAAACAGTTTTTATAGAAACAATATTTTATTTTTTTTATCAAGTATTTTTTTGAAGTTGACCTTTGATAAAATGAAGGTATACGCAGTTAGACAAGAGGCCTTAGTTTTCTTTAAAGATGATTCCAGAACATTTTCGATTCATGGCATTACCTAATCAATGAGCTTCCGAGTCCAGAGATTCCGAGTTCGATCCACGGTTGGGGCAGAATTTCTCTCCGAAACGTGAGGTGGCAATTCCGCTTTACCCAGGCTGGGCGAGGTTAATATGAGTAGTTGCTACGATTCCCATCGAATGGAGGGTAAAACCCCCATCTTAACTATCTCAAATCAGGACGTTAAAACCAAATAGAATCCATGGACATGAAAGGACCCGAGACATTGTATTGGGCGTCCATATAATCCTCTCACCACTAACCCTAGGTATCTTTGCCTGTCGCACAGACACGGAATTATTATTATTATTATTACTACTAACCTCATAGCTTGATGAACCAATTTTGGTGATGTCGACTTTCAGGTCAGGTACAGTGGAGTAGGTTTTGATTTGGGTGGTGATCTTGTAGATGTTCTCTGTGACGGCATCTGGTGCGGGGCCTGTATGGGAAGAAAAAAAAATATTTTAGTGACTGCTCTTTTTACTTTCCTTATCCTATAATACGGAAAGTTTTGTATTCGACAAAAGTTTGACCTACAGTTTTTCACATTTCTGGACGAATCATAGCCTCAGGATACAAAAAAAGGTTGTTTTCAGTCATTGTTCCGTGTTACTAAGTTTTTGGTCTTTCTGTTTTTTTTTTTTTGCCATTTTCAATAGTGGTCAAGACGTTGGTCTGATAATTTAGAGGTCTTAAGTTCGAAACCCAGCTGGGACGAAAGTTATCCTACCATTTGGGATTTTGACCACTTAGGGCGGAATTAATAGACAACATCAATAACTTAAGTCGTTTGTAAGTGTCGGTTTTCCCTATCTTACACAGTACGCAATGGGTGACTTAGCGCCACAGAGGTATTACAAAAACGTCTATTAATTCCGCTCTTAATGTGGAATAATAAGATTCATTAGTCCTATAGTGGGGTAGTATAAATAAGGCAATATTGAAGTTTTTCTATAGATTTTCTTCTCATTTTATTCATATTTAAAAGTTCTATGTTTTACATTGATCTCAAGTTTTAACATTAAATCCGGTGCGCTCGTGTTGACCCAGCAACTGGGAAGTATTGTGTCACTTCTCGCCCATCAGAGGCATACTACGGGATGGGCAAGCTATAATACAGACCACAAGCGTCTACAGTAGTTCCTGTTTCATGGCTACGAAATAAAAAAAACGGCTGTAAAACACTCATCTTAAAAAAAAAAATCAAGGTATATTCCCTCACCTCCGTTGGCAGTGTTGAATTTGATGCCGAAATCTGCATCAGGACCGCCGGGGTTATGGGAGGCAGTTAGGACAATGCCTCCTGTGACCTGGTGCTTTCGAATCAGGGCCGAGACTGCAGGGGTTGATAGCACGCCGTTCTGACCTACGATCAGTTTGGATACCTGGAAGAAAGATAGCAAGGTTGTTTTGTAGTGACGGCGTTGTTTTGTTGTAGTGGCTTATAATGTAAATTATGTAAACAATCTATGATTCAACATGTAGAAATATATATCTCAATAATTAGTAAAATATATTTATCTATACTTATAAAAGAGAGTTTCACTCACTGACTGACTCACTCACTGATTCATCACTGTTTCTCCGAACTGGTAAGTCCTAGGAAGCTGAAAGTTGATCTTATAGTCTAGATGTGCAATAAGACGGGATTTTTCGAAATTCCCACTACAACACCTGCCATTGGCGAAAAAGGATTTTTTGCTTTCACGGCCATGCCTCGGCCCACAAAGCGGGCAATAGCCCGCTAGTTGTAAATATAACAACAATAACAATATCGCCTTATTTATACTGCCGATTAGGACTATTAAAGTCCCATTATACCAGCAGTAAGCCCAAAACATATTATTATGTGGTAAAAATCCCTAATGGGAGGATAACATGTCATGTCCCGGCTGGGTTTCGAACCCACGACCTCTGGAATCTTTGGATTCACAGCTTGCCACCTTTACCACTGAGCTACCGGGACAGAGACATCAGAACGACTAATTCCAATTTGCTGAACTTTTTTTTTTTTAAATTGTGTTCATCACTTTCGTGATATCACAACTACTCAAACTAGCTTTACTAAATCTACGCTGAAACCAGGACTTGAACCACCGATCTCCAGCTTACTAGTCCACTGCCTTATCCATCAAGCTACTGAGGTTGGTCAATTTGCTGAACTACTTAAATAAATAAAAAAATCTCACTCACCCCATTCCCGGCGGAAAGCTTGATGATCTTGTCGACAGCCTGGTCGCCAAAGTACCGCCCATCCCCGCCCACCACCAGCACGGCGCCCTTCAGATTGTCGCCCAGGGCGGACAGAACGCCCTGGATGAAGTTCTCTGTGTAGTGGTCCTGCTGGAAAGTCTTGGTGGGCTTACGAAGGCCGCTGGTGCCCGGCTTCTGGCCGTCGAAGATTTTGGTCTGTACGGTGACGCTTTTGAAAGACATGATTGATTGACGTTCTGATGGCAGTTTGAGAAGGATGCTAGTAATGTCTCCTGTAGATATATTTATTTATTTTTATTTATTTAGTAGAACATATAAATATACAGACAAATAATGGTAAAAATTTAATATAAAATTGACAATATTAATAATATAAACAAGAAAAAAAATAAACAAAATATATACACATGTCCTAACTAAAGGGCGGGGTTATTGCCTATGGCAATCTCTTCCACCCAACCCTTTAGATTTAGTGTGATGGAGATATTTTCTTTGTGTAGAGTTTGTTGGTGGATTTCAGATTGGACGCTATGAACCTGTAATAAGAGGGTGTGAGTCTGTGAGTATAGTGATAGACGTTTTAATATTTTGATAACAACGGCAGCGTCGATGGCGTGTTGAATGCACCGGTTCTCATAGGATCACCGAAGTTAAGCAACGTCCAGCGAGGTGAAGTATTCGTGATACTGGCATTCCAGCCCAACACAGTCTGTGTGAGGTTAATGTGGGTAGCAGGTTTGTGAGTTTCCTGTGAATAGAGGATAGCAACCCCGTCGTGATATGACTATGCAGTTGAAAGCGATGGTAAACTGAAATTTTAAGTTAAAAAAATGATACCAAGATGAGTTACATGAGATATAATACTGTTATAAGTTTTAATTACAATGGTAAGAATTCAGTGGATAATTGTGAAAAGGGTTGGTAGTGGGTGTTTGGGTAGTAGCATCAGCAAGAATCTCTTCATAATTTTGTGGGTAGGTACATCAACATTTCTGAAAGTCTCCTTAACGTTTCTAAATTTAATTTTTTGCCTGATTTGATTTATTTTCTGGTAATGCTGCTAGTTGTTGTTACTCATACAAGCATTAACTACTCATTTATCCTCACGAGGTAGAAGTGGACTGCGGTAATCAAAAGTTCTGAATAGAAATTGTTATACCTAATTGTTTTAGTAGAAATTGTTCGAACCCATATGACCGTACGTCCAACTCTAGTACGCTACTGGTGTGAAAATGTATGAGCCGGGAGATCTGAGGAAAGTTCATTTTCTACAGAAATTGACACAAGCCGCAAACTTACAATACCTTGTACCTGCATACAATAATAATTGCATATGTATAATATTGTATACCTTAAATTATACCTAAGGCAGGAAAATCTGTGTAGACAACTGATTGAGCGCGCGTAGTTAGCACAGTGGTAAGCACTCACTTGCTATGCGGAGAGTCCCGGGTTCGAATCCTAAATCAACAAAAAATTGTTTACTAATTTTTGTAAGAGATACCTGTTATAAGTAAGAGATACCTTTTGGTGCGTTTGTGTCACTTCTCGCCTATACTACGGGATGAGCAAGCTACAACACAGAACACAAGCGTCTACAGCTCTACAGATAATCCTGTTTTATGGCTAAGAAATAAAAAAGTGTGTGAAATGCTCATCTTAAAAAAAAAACTATTACTATCCATCTAAAAAACACTGCGCTAAATAACTAAATTTTTGTAAAAATTAGTTTTAACAACCGGCGAATTGCAGCAAGTTTTCGTAATTATGTAGAAACTATTTAAAAATGGGCCGAATGTGTAGATTTGGTGTGTAGGGTCCTAACATTGAACATCGTGTGCAAGTCAAACTTACCTTGAAAATATTTTTTTACAAAATAAAAAAAACACTTAACGATTAAACATAAATAATATAAATATCTATAATTTTATGCAACCAACAAGAAATAATTTATTATTTACAAAAATAAATTAAACTCGAAAGAAAATTTTTGAAACACGTAAAGTTACACTATTGCACGGCTAAGTATGAATGAGGACCAAGGCAGAGAAACACAGCTAGTAAATTATATGACTTACGTTCAAGGTCTAAGTAAAGACATCGAACACTACGTAGATAATGCCGGCACTAGCAAAACTGAACAAATTCTAAGAGATAAAGACTCGAAAACGCTATTCTCTTACTCGAACTCTACACAAACAAACATAAAATATCAGCCCTATAAACCCTACAGCCGTAGTCAAGCGGTTAACGCGCTAGTCTGGTAATCCAAGTAGCGTAGGGATCCGTTGGTTCGAATCCCACCCAGTGCATGAATTTTTCTTCATTAAGTTGAGTTTGTGACCACGTAATAATAAGATCTGAGGGTTAGGTGGTAGAAAATGCTTTGAGCATTAACTTCACCTGGTGGTTACCTTCAGTCTACTAATGGCCCCATTAGTGTAAAATTCGTCCCGGTGTAAAATTCATCTTTTCTACAGGAGAATATTTATATTTTTATATTTAATTCTTATTTATTAAACGATAATAACCCAATATACATACATTATTTCCAAGTTACCACACTACCACCAATCGCAATCGTATGAACTTACAAAACGTATCTATCGCCCTAAACCTCCTGCTGTCAAGAATCAAACTATAGGCATGTGTCTCTGACAAATTCACTTGAAACTACACGATTTTTTCTGCTCTATAGAAATCACGGTGGCACAAAAGTTGAAATATGAAATCAGCACAAATAAGTAATAAGTTAGTAATAAGTTATATACAGAACTTACTTTTTCACAAAATTGTGGTGTACAATTTAAGCTTGCTTTCTGTTTAAAAACACACTTCCACGGCTATTTAATGAGAGACCTAAATTTCTGATTTTTTTTTTTTTTTTTATCAACGCACCCGGTGCGTACGAACTTCTTACACAGACTGTGATGGAAACAGGGCAATCCAAACTCGCCATGACGTCACGAAATAATTCCACTGTTAGCGTTGCCATGGATACTAGATAAACGCGTGCTCTCAGCATGTTTGAATGAAGACGGGGACACACGACATGTGAGAGTGATAAGAGGGCATGTGTGAGTGATAAGTGGTTACTGGTTAACCACGATGAGGTAAACGGAGAGATGCGTAATGTGAAGAAATAAAACGCGCAAGCAATTTAATAATTTAATTTAATTTGGATTACCGAAATCGAAGAAAAACTATATGCATTACCTGTATTATTTATGAGTTATACTGACATTATGAAGGGAGTATTATTTTAGAGCTTTAATTTAGCTCTCTCCCAATCTTAAGAGGAGACAATAGTTTTATAATTTCATTTCTTGGATTTAAATTCTGACAATAATGTTTATGTTCTTATACCTTCTATCGTTCTTGAATAATGAATGTCCAAATGTTAAAAAGAAAGTGAAATAAATATATGCTATTTTAGTAAGGCAATATAAAACTAAAACTAAATCAGTGTCGATGGCACGTTTATTACACCTGTAGCCCATTCCAGAAAGACTTTCTACTCTCCAGATCTCCAAAATAATATTCCTTTCAATTGTCACACAACGCACTCTGATTATTGCGTTCAAATTATTTAACCAATCAGAGTGCGTTGTGTGACAATTGAAAGGAATATTTGGAGATCTGGAGAGTAGAAAGTCTTTCTGGAACGGGCTACAGTCCTCATTATGTCACTGAAGTTTGATGGGTGACCATTCAAATTCGAACCATTCGTGATGCTGGTGGCTATTCCCGGCCCCTCTCAGACTGAGTGAGGTTTATTTGAGTATCTGGTTTGTGAGTTTCTAGTGAATAGAAGGTAAAACCCCGTCGTGATAATACTGGACCATGCAGCTGAAAGCGACGCGACGCGGGACCTTCATCTCGAAGATATTGAGAGGGAAAGGAATAGTAAATTCATTGCACATTGCATATACAAAGACCGATATTGTAGAACCTAGGCGCGCATACAAACTGAATCTATGTAGCAAAGAATTAGAATGAGATGGTTCAATTTTTCTTGGTCATGTAAATTTTACAACGAAAAATCAAAATAGTCCGGCTTTTTAATGATTTTCAAAATCCAATTGTACATTACACCGATTCATTAATAATTCTAAGAAATTCATTTTCGAGTCGGGTTAAACATGAACAAGGTTAAAATTTGTCAAATCTACTTTTTGTCAAAGAATCGTCATGAATGTTTTTGAGGGATTTTTCTAATAAAATATTGTACTTGTAGATAAATAAATAATTATGTAGGAATAGCATAAATAAACTTTCTAGGGCACGGGAAAAATGTTGATTTAATTTTTGCAAAAGTATATCTGAGCTTCAAATGGTGGCATTTTCCAAAGATAATATCTGACGAGCGAAATCCTGTATTGAAAAGTTTTATAGGACAAAAGATATTATCATGGGAATATTGGTAAATTTATCGAACTTATAATCATAATAGATATGAACCTCTTGAGTTACTCGTAGATAAGAAATTTAAATATACTTTATTTTAGAAAACAACTTCTACTATTTTCAATTTACTTTTAAAAGTCCGACATGTTTTATTTGAAGAACTACGATTTCATCATTTAACACAAGACCTAATCATTGCGACAGTAAGACCCAATGTTAGTAATCTGGATGTCAACAAACAGAGTCTCCAATGAACTGTTCATTGGTCTCTACAGGACAAGACCAATGAACAATACCATCCACTTCCGAAGTTACCAGGGGTCCCAAGCTACCAGGCTCTCTCTCTCTCTCTCTCTCTATCTCTCTCTCCTTCGGTCTCTCTCTAAGAAATGGAAAAATATTAAATTATAAGGGAAAATAATGAGAAAAAAAAATGATAAAAATGGAAAAATATCAAATTGTAATAATTATTACAAAGGAAAGTCTAACATTGGAAGATCGAAAAAAAATCAACATTGTGACAGACCAGCTCTATAGACCAAGTAAACTTTTCATGAAAATAATAATAAAATATACCTAACTTACTTCCGTCTTCAATCAATCATTAATATTATTATTATTTTGAGTGTAACGTCGCATTCAACTTTTGATCAAAGAACTCATTTTAAGAGGAAATAGGTCAAAACCTTTGATTACGTATTGACCTAGTGCAAGGTCTACCTTGAATAAAAAATATAATTAACACTGAGACCCTGTAAACATCCTTGACTTTAGTCATGACTAACTTGAATCGGCAAAATACAATATAAAGTCAAGGTTATTGACTTCTAAAGAAGCGGCACCATCATATTTTTCTTTTACATTTTTCTCGATAAAGAACGGAACTACTTTTAGTCATAAAAAAATCCGCTAGCCCACACAATCACTTTATGTTATCGATCCAATACTGGCATTGGGTTTTAAATATAGCATCCTTGACTTTAGTCATAAGTCAAAACCCTAATATCAAGACTAGTAGGAGGTGTTACTGTGTTATTATTTAAGATGAATTTCATTAATTTTATTTTATAAATAGTTTTCAAGAAAAATATGGCGACATCTATGAATATTTTCCTTCATTATTAATGGTAATAATTTTTAGTGGAAAGAAACCACCAGGCAAGGTTAATGCTCAGAGCATTTCTACCAACTAATCCTCGGAGTCTTTTTATTATGTGACCACAAACTCATAAAAATGAGGAAGAATTCATGCATTGGGTGAGATTCGAACCAACGGATCCCTACGCTACCTGGATTACCAGAGAAGCGCCTTGACCACTGGACTAACAATGCAAAGTTCTTTAGGCCTCGCTAGTTACGTCAGAGTCTTCGTTCAATTTAGAAAAAACAAAGGCTGAATGTAAGAATGTGCTTTTTTTAAGCCATTTGAGCTTAACTAGCAATTCAAGTGGCCTGGATCCATTGTCCAAACGGTTCTATATTACTTCCGAGAATTTTCTAATATCAGAACTCAGAAGTATTTTTCCTTTTTTGAGAAATGGTTTATTATGATCTGACTTTCAACTGCTAATTATTAAATTGTCAATTAAAAGAAAAATATGAAAATCAGTAAAATAACTCTCAACGTGATTAGATCGAAAGAATGCTATGATTATTATCAAACATTCTGTCAATAATTAAAAAATAAAAGTAGTAAAGTACGTAGGTAAAGTAAGAAGTGGTAGATAGGCAAGTAATCATTCGATTTCGAGGCTACCGATCAAGTTCAATTTTTAGCACCCAAATGATTACAGCGTCCTCCGTATTCAAAAATTAGTTCAAGATCAGATGTGATGTGATATGATGAGCGTAAGCTTGGTCTCTTTTTACCCGAAACTGTTGTAACTTTCATCTTGTACTTTGATCTTATCAATATGTATAATGTAGTGATAGTAATTGCTTTAATAATAGGTATTATAATCATCATCATGTTATAATATTTCATATTATGAAAGTAGTTCTGTTTATTAAATGTCATTATGTCACAGTACATATAAATGATTATAAGAAATCAGTTATTGTTAGCGAGACCCAAAATGTTATAGTAAAAAAAAGAACCATGAATGACCTGAAATGTATAAAAAAAAAATCACTTAAAAAGTTATAGGTACCTACATTATATTAAATTTATAGTTTTTATTACCTCTTTTATTTTTTATTTGAATATTCAATTTTAACTGTTCTAAATAAGTTACTAATTAGTTGCATTATATTTTTTTTAAGCTTTAATGCCAACCTCACTATTGTATTTAATTATTTTATAATTAAATACAAATATATTTTACTACTACTACTACTACTATTATGAAAGTAGTTGTGCTCATCATCGTAGAGGTAAGTCCATTGAGATAAGAGAAGCTGTGATGGGCCTTGTTAACTAGCATCATCAGCACAAGTCTTACTCGGAAATTTAAAATGGGTGATTTAGGATGAACTTGTGGTCTCTGAACCCAATTTATGATCAAACAAAATCCTGTTTATCATACTCCTTTTTAGACGGTTTATCCATCAGAGCAAGTGACGCTTTGAAAACATTAGTTCTCATTCGATCAGTGAATTTAAGCAACGTCTACCTTCGTGAGGACATGGCGAAGGATATTATATTTATGTCCCGACTGGGTTTCGAACCCGCGACTTCTGGATTACTAGACGCCGCCTTTACCACTGAGCTACCGGAGAAACTATCAGGCTAATCCAGAGCAATGAACTGATTCCAGAGCAGACAACTTGATTTAAAATCAGACTCCGAACACACTGAAGCAAAAGGAAGACGAATTTCCATGTCCTGACATTTTTGAGATCGTGAGTCTGCATTGCATTTATAAAATTTTTGTAAATGTCATCAAGTGATAACCCAAATTCCACATAGGTTTGAAAACCAAAATTTGAATTATTTTCAATTCGTCTCTTTCGTCACTCGTTGAGTAAAATATACTTTGCCGCGCTGTCTCTTTTTTTGTATAGAGCGTTTCTCACACCTCAGCCAAGGTGTTTAATTATAACCCCTCTAACTACTATAACCTCTCTATTGAAATCAAACTTTCGGGGAAACACCGAAAGTCTATTCATGCATGCCTGATACCTTAATATAACATTTTGTATTGGAATGAGCAAATGCTTTTTATCTAGCAGGTGTTACAAAAAAATTAATTCATTTATCACGTTTCAAAATAAATGAATATTGTGTCTTACTTTTAAAGTGATGTGTTGTTTTGAAATATTAGCTATTTCTTCTTCGTAGTTCCTTCTTTTTTTGTAAAGTTAATTTAAAAATATTTCGTGAGTGAATATAATAATGATAGAAGAGTGCCTTGTTTGGTAACTTTAAATCACTGCTAATTTCGCTCAATGAACATTATTATTTAACTTTAATTTGCATTCTAAGTTGTGCTTTTTCAAACCTACAAAGCTAACAAAAGAAAATACATAAATACAATGAGTTTGAAAAAAGGGAACACTTATCGAAAATTTCGGCCTCGCTCCAGATCAGTGGACAATGATGGGTACGAGTCAGGCTATCAAATGAGGGCCAGCTCCAACAACAGCAGTCGAAACAGTTTGCTAGAGTAAGTGAAAAAACCAGAAACGCCTTTGAAAAATGAATATAGTTGAAGAAAAAAAAAGTTTATTAAAAAACCTATCATATTTGTGTTTATCAAAATGTGCTATAACAATAACTACTCAAACTCGCTTTACTAAATCTTTGCTGAACTTGGGACTCAAACTACCGACCTCCGGTTACGAGTCCGCCGCCTTGTCGATCAAGCTACTGTGGTGGGTGAATTTAAAAATTGGTAATTTTATAACGCAGGATCGTTGAAAGGTGAAGAAAATATGACTGGTTGTGGATAAGAATTCAGCAGTGTGCAACTGTGCATTATTCTTTAATAATGCACCCAACTCAAACAATACAAATATTTTATCTGAATTTATTACATGTATCTGAAAACATTACATCTGAATTTCACACAGAATTTTCTGTGTGAAAAGTGTGCTCCAACCGGGAGTCGAACTCAGGATCTCTGGACTACGGGCAATAGCTACAACCGTTAAGATTTACCAATAATAAATTGTTATTCATTGCAGTGATAACTCGCACGGCGCAGTGTTCAAGTACGATTCCGAGAGTGAATATGAAAACTCTGGACCAAGTAATCCACAGGGACACAAATATCCGCCATATTTGATCAAGTAAGTTCATACTAACTTAATCTACCAAAAGGAAATCTTCTTCTTCTTTTACTCTGTCTTATCCCGCTCAAGCAGGGTCGACGTTGTTCAACCTCATGGTTGAGGTTGGTTGGTTTTGGCACATTTTTTACGGCTGGATGGCCTTCGTAACGCCAACGATTCTATTTGATTTGAAGTATTGGATTAGGACGGGGGTTTTACGCTCAATTCGCTGAGAATCGTACCAGCTATATTTGTACCACATTAACCTCACCCAGCCTGGGTAGGGCCGGAAATGTCATCCTCACATGTACGGAGGGAATGGAATTTTCTGTGTGAAAAATCTGCTCCGACCGGGGATCGAATTCAGGATCTCCGGACTACAGGCAGTAGTCACAATCGTTAATCTACCAAAAAGAAATATGGAATAGCAAGAATAATGCCGCGTTAGAAATACGAACTTTTAAGCATTTTTGGAATATAGAGAATTTTGTATAAGCGCCTGATATTTGTTTGATTATGCAATGTGTTGTTCATACTTCACTAATTATCTATGTTGCTCTTGTCTAGTTAGCTTTTATCTTCTTTCTAGTCTAGTAATCCAGGTAGCGTAGGGATCCATTTTTTCGAATAAAACCCAGTGCATGCATTCTGCCTCATTAATTTGAGTTTGTGACCACATAATAATATGACTCTGTGTTAGAAATGCTTTGAGCATTAACCTCGCCTGGTGCTTGGTTCCACTAAAAAGTGTTGTTATTATTATTATTCTTTTTCGACAACGCTACCGATGTAGCAAGGCTTGTGGAACCTGGAACACGCATCTTTAACAAGTTGATCGCCAACGCTATAGAGCTATACTCGTATTTCCTCAGGGGCTCAAATGACACTCCTATGTCAAGTGAATTCACCTGACGGGGCTGTACGGAATAATTATGTCAGGTGAATTCACCTGACGGGGCCGTACGGGATAATCATGTCAGGTGAATTCACCTGACGGGATCGCACGGTATAATTATGTCAGGTGAATATGCCTGACGGGGCCAGCTGGGAAAGGTTAGTGTCAGGTCAATTCACCTGACGTGCCGATCAACGTGTTAAAAAATGTCTGATCCACTAATAACCCCTCTCCTCAGAGCCCTCAGACTTCAGCACGAGAAGTCCAACCTGATTCCCAAGTTCTACCGGAACTACCATGCCGTCTCCATGTCTCAGCTGTCCACTGCCTCGTCCGCGCCTGAGCTGCACCATCTGCTGACCATCCCTGAGATTCATGAGGTGTTCGGCTTCAGGGTAAGTTAGTTTCAACTACCTGGTCATATTTTATTATTAAGTCAGACGGGGGGACGTTAAACAGGGAGAAGACCAGTGTCCCACTAGAGGACTATAAACAGAGAACAGACTAGACAACCCTTACAAGCCAGGCTAGCTTGCAGTTTCCTAAGGGTTTAATCGCTTATAAAGAAAAGTCCAAGTCCTCATGATGGTTGATCGCACATAGAAATATGTGGTTCAGGACGAGCCAACTTTGAAATAAAGTTGGCTGGAGACCATCACTCACCCCTCCAGCTGTAGCCAAGCTGGCTACAACAACAACATTTTATTTTAATGTATGGTACATTTATTTCGATTGTTAGGAACTGATTTGAATTGAATTGCATATTATTCAAGCTTTATTTACTAAATGTACAACCCAATTCTCAATCATTAGAGCAGTTGGAATAAGACTACGAGGTAAAATAAGAAAAATTTAACATGTAACGGAAGATGGAGCTATAATTTGATCTATATTTTAAGAAGAAAAAAAAATATTTGCTTGTATTGTTGATTGATTTTAGATCAAACAAACTTATAAGTACCTACTTATTATCTTAAGAACACCCCTTAAACCGTACAATAACTTCTGATAGGGTGATCTATAGAGACAATTTGGGAACACAGTAGAATGATTAGCCAATGGTCCGTTCACATTCAAGTCGTTTCCCAGGGTCGATGATTATAAGTGAATCATTGACAATACCGAACACAATACGTTCCTTACTATAGGATGAAGAAAGTATAAAATACGAAAAGGCTCTTTTTGTGACCCCTTTCTGAGTTAGTATTGATTTCGCTTTCAACTACATGGACATACTATCACGACGAGGGATTTCCCCTCCATTCGCTGGGAAAACTACTTAAATTAACCTCACCCAACCTGTGATCATTTGCCTTATAGTGTTGATAATCTATAAATCCTGGCTTTCTACTATGCAACCATGCACGTTGAATGTGCGGGGTATTGCCATAAAAATACTTTAACTAACTTGTTATTCATCTTTATAGCAATTTGGGTTGTTTAATATTATTTACACCTTCAAGAACAACAAAAAGCTCATTATTCATTTCCTAAAAGAAAAATTAAAAGAAAACTGTACTACCTACTTAGGTAATTAAAAGAAATTTAATGATCGGTATCAGATTTCTAGTAGCCAGCCGCCTTTCAAGAAGGCAACATCAAAGATAGGACAATTTCAATCCCAAATTTTGAAAATATTTTCACCAGCCAAATTTCAAGTGCATAATTTATCAACTTGGTATTTATCAAATTAATTGTAAACACAAACCACTACACTCATACTAATCACAGGACAAGTAAGGGGTTGCATCCCCACTATCAATCCTACAGCAACATGACTCCCACACATGGACATAGGCAGTGCTGGAAGTGAAATACTCGTAAGTAACTATATCATTTCTTTTTCTTGTCTTTCTTCTTTAATTTTAATGTATTTTGCAATTCCCCAAGTCCACTCTAGCCATTTATTATTATTATTAGTATGCTTTATTACGTAATGCCGGGTCCACACTAAGCGAACATTGTTAGCTAACAATGTTCGCAGTGTGGACCCGGCATTAGAAAATGTTTTTACGACTTGTTTGAAATAACATTGTTAGCGAACATTGTTAGCGAACATTGTTAGCTAACAAGGTTCGCTTAGTGTGGACCGGCATAAGACAAAAATATATATATAATAAAATACAATGAAATTATAAAGAAAAATAAATCGATTGACCAAAGAAACAAGAACAAAAAAGAGAATGAAGCTAATGTCCTACCTAAAGGGCGGGTTATTGCCTGTGGCAATCTCTTCCACCCAAAGCCATCGTCTATACTATAGTACATTCAATGCACCACTCCTCGTTCTGTCACTGTTGTTAGCAATGGCAAGAAGGCTGGGACTTAGATGGATGACCATTCAATTCGAACCTTTATTATGCTAGCTATTCCAAGCCTCACTCAGACTGGTTAAGCTCAATTTGAGTAGCTGGTTTGTGAGTATCCAGCGAATGAAGGGTAGAATCCCCGTCGTGATGTGATCATGCATCATTTGTATGCAATATTGCAATTTTTTTATTCAATTTTTTTCTCTCAAGGTCTTATACTACCTGTCGTGCGTGCTCCATCTCGATTGATCAAATGTTCATTTTTGGCAAACTGTACAAAACGTAATTTCTGCTATCACAAACGCCCTTATTTTTGAAGGCTTGATCATTGTCCAGGTGTTTACTTCTCCAATTGACGTAGGTAGTTGTAAGGAGGAGGCTCATTAAGGATTTGTTGATCCCGTTTTCATAGTCGGTTGTATAAAAGTCAAGGTCAAGCTGGAATGAGACGTTTGTATGTCACCACAAGGGGGGGATAGGATGTTAGGGGCATGCTCGTATTGCTCGTGATGGTCAAGTGCTTTCCCTGCTTAAGCCGGACCGCTCAATTGTAATATCGAATTTTCGATTCGTATTAGTCTGGCTGGGGGACTATGAACAGGGAGTAGACCAGCAGTCTGGCTGGGGGACTATGAACAGGGAGTAGACCAGCAGTCTGGCTGGGGGACTTTAAAAAGGGAGTAGACCAGCAGTCTGGCTGGGGGACTATAAACAGAGAGTAGACCAGCATTGACTTGGTTCTGGGGGCCCGTGTCAATTATTAGACTCCTTGTATAGGCAGTGGTAGAAGTGCTGAGTCATTACTCCACTGTCTGGCTACCATCGTTCACGATGACGCCACCTTATGATATGATTAGTGGCGTTAGTAGCCACAGTGACCGAGTGAGTACATGGCACGCTTGGTGACCTGTGTTCGATCCCCAGCGGAGCAGGATTTTTTCTGATCTGTACTTGGATGTTCGGGGTCCGCTCATACCTCGTGAGGAAAAATGAGTAGCTGCTATAATGTAAGCAGCGACCAGTGGCGGAATCATAGGCGCTAAAAAAAACAAGATTTTGTAAATTAAATTGGTAAAGTCCTATGATTCTGAGCTACCCACTAAAATTGTGACATAAGAAGAGAAAGAAGAAACATTATTATTATTAATAATATTGCTTTTCATCACATCTGTCGGAGTCTCACCGGGCTGTTTGGTCAGTGGGTACCACCAGCCTCAGAAGCATTATCAATAAGGCGGCGGACTTGTAACCAGGAGGTCACGGCTTCGAAACCCAGCCGGGACATGGCAAGTTATAATCCCATTTGGGATTGTTACCACATAATGATACGTCTTGGGCTTACTGCTGGACTAATGGGATGGGACTGAATATAGTCTTAACGGGGCAGTATAAATAAGGCGATATTATTATTTGAACAAAAATCAAAGTTTATCACAATTTGGAATTAAGATATTCAGTTATTTTTACTTTCTATTACCTATAAGGTATAGAAAGTATTGTTTACGGTCGGTTTTTTCGAAATTGAGCTGATAACATTTCTGGACAAATTGAGATGATAACTCTCCTGATTTCAAAAAGTATTTCATCTTGATACCTAATTTCTTTTCTCTTGACCAAATTTCTAAGTAGGGAAAGTCTTCTGAAAGCCCCTTGACCAAGGTGTTGTGCCTCGAACAACATAAATGCCATTACTTTTCATGCCGTCGTGGACTGCAGCGAGAGATAAAAGCCGCATAACTCCATGCCCAATCTTCTCATTGCTCCTTGGTAAATTCTGTGATTGGAAATCATAGTGTTATTTTTGTTTTTTTTTTTTTTTTTTTGTCTTTGTCTGAGATATTTTTTATTTTTATTTTTTTCAATCTGAGATTGTACCAATACTTTTTTTTTAATTAATTCAGCACTTTTTTTAAGTATACAATGCTTTTAAAACGATAAGTGCTGGAGCGCAAACGCTCCAGCACTCTTTAAAATCCAGCACTCCAGACCCGTTTAAAATGCACTCGTATACCTGGAGATTTGTTCTTCACTTAGAATTATCATTTAGATTATTTAGAAGAAAAAAATAAACAATTATTCTCCTAATGTAATTTTATTTATTTTTTCTTCAAAATACATTATTTTTGTAAATGTGGAATTGTGGATACGGATTTTTTTTCAAACTTGCTTTATATAACTTTTTTTTATTTATTTTTCAATGTAATACTTCACCTAAGTATTTCACGTAGGCAAGCTTAACGAGTATCTTGTCTTTTTTATTGCAACCCTTTCAATTCAAATACTCTGATACTCGTATATCTGCCAATACACTTTTGCAGAATAAAAAAACAAAAAGTTATCAGATTTGTGTTATCTCTTCACTGACTCATTACTCAAACTCACTCTACAAAATATTTGCTTAACACATGAGCCACTCTAAGAAGTCCACCGCCTTATCGATCAAGCTACTGAATTCAGTTTGCAGGATGAACTATCCCGAGATAGCCAAATTGAACTTACAAAGAGAATATGAGACTAGCAGAACATTGCATTTCTTATTTGAAAATAAGAAGAAAAAAGGTTAGGGAAAGTAATTAAGAAAAATTCCGCCTTAAAAACTTCGATGCATATACATATATTTTTGATACATCAGGCTTACTAAAAAATGAATCCCTCATTTAGTACCAAAAGTTATAAAAAACATTACAAAGAGCTCACGAATAGCTCAGTGGTTAAGCACTCACTCGCCATGCGGAAGGTCCCGGGTTCGAACCCCCGCGCCGACATAAATCAAAATTTGGTTACAGTTGTTTGTAAGGGATACCTTCCGGTGCGCTTGTGTTGACCCAGCACCTTAATGCGAAGTATTGTGTCTCTTCTCGCCCATCAGAGGGGAGGGATGGGCACTGGGCAGGCTACAACACAGACCACAAGCGTCTACAGTAGCTATTGTTTCATGGCTGCGAAATAAAAAAGGCTGTGAAACACTTTAAAAAATCTTTAAAAAATGAGGATAAGGACGATTGACTTAATCCGAGATATACTTGAATGAATTATTTGGATACATCAAAATAATAAGGCTCATTCTTATTCCTCAAGTTCTTTGTATGTTCATGGTTTCAATATAGTTCTGACAAAAATGTATACCAGACCTTTGAACTGTCAATTTGTGGGGGAGCAAAACACAATGGCCTCGCTTTCATCCAATCCTTTGACAAAGACAGCGCTTTGTGCCAACTCTTTCTTCCGTCGACATATCAACAGAAGATATGAAGCCAGGTTAGCACCTGATACACGGAGTTTTTTCACCGCAATAATTCTCTATTCGTCTGAGGTTAGATCTTTTTGATTTGTAAGAATTCATAGTGATTTTGCCGTATCCTAGACACCGCCGGAAAGTATGGAATGCTTCAAGAAGGAATTATTTGTAAGTATTAATCTAATCTCGGTTGAGGCGTCTGACTGGTAATCCAGAGGTCGCGGGTTCGAAACTCAGCCAGGACATGACAAGTTGTCCTCCCATTTATATGTTTGATCATATAATAATACGTTTTGGGCTTACTGCTGGAATAATGGGACTCATTAGGTAAAAAAAGGTGATAATATTATTAAATATTATTCCATCCTTTAAAAACCGACCCATGATCCATTGGGTTTCCAACATAAATCTGTTCCCTCCGCACACGTGAGGTTGACATTTTTGACATTCGACCCAATGTAGTTAAAGTGGATAGCTGGTACGATACCTAGCGAATGGAGGTTAGAGCTCCCGTCCTGACCATCTCAAATTAGGACGTTAAAACGAAATAGAATCAACTGGTCATAATAGATTTAATTAGGTAGTAGTCTTAATTGTAAGGTTTTCTCTGAAAACCCTACAGTCAGGTCAGATAACAATGATAACGTTTTCTTGATCAGAAACTTAACTGTTTGCATACATAGTACATAATCTTCTTCTGATATAATAATTATACTCTGTTTGGACACAAAAAAAATTCTAAGAGACTATGTTTAACTTTATAACACGTAGCACAATTTATATAAATGAAAAGATAATAATGTACAAGTACATTGCTTGTTTTTACCGCTAACTTACCAAGTATTTAGGACTTATCAAAATTATCGTGTCCATCTCATTATCATAATTTTATTATTATTATTATAAACCCACCAACCTCAAGAGCTTGATTGATAAGGCCGCAGACTTGTAACCTGGAGGTCGATGGTTCAAGTCCCCGTTTCAGTGTAGATTTATTAGTAAAGCGAGTTTGAGTAATTGGTGATATCACGAAAGTGATGAACACAAATATGATAACTTTAATTAAATAAAAATAATAATAATTTTGATAAAACCGCCTGATAAAATAATGAAATAATAATTTACTTATTTAAATCAGGCGTACATCGTGTGACAAGCATTGGTCAAAACTACACACATGGTGAAGCTAACACAAACACTAGTACAACTTCTCACTTTTCTGTTTATACTGATTAAAATAGAGAGGTTAGTTGATGGCATGGATATTCAGAATTATTACCTGCTGATGAGAGCAAATTAGCTCGAAACAGCTGTCCAGGTATGTTCTGATATTCATGTACATCTAGTACAACTTCTCACTTTTCTGTTTATACTGATACTGATACTATTATGCTTGGTTAATAGTGAATAAAATAAATTTAAAGCCAACGTCGATGGCTCATTGAATGCACCCGTTCTCTTAGGATCACCGAAGTTAACAACGTTCAGCGAGGTGAAGACTTCGTGATGCTGGATGGCATTGCGGCCCGACCAAGTCTGGGTGTGTTTAATGTGGGTAGTAGGTTTGTGAGTTTCCTGCGAATGGAGGGTAACACCCCCGTCGCGATATGAACCTGCAGTTGAAAGCGACGTTAAACCCAAATTAAAAAATATGTTTTTATTTATAGTATGGCTTTATAACACATCTCAAAGTGAGAAGACATATGTAATAAGTTGATCAGGAAATCCAATGGCAGTGATTGTCTGATTGCCAAAATTGTCAGTACGTTAGCCGCATGTCAATACTGAACCACGAGGAAGCGTACTAACATTTCACCCCTAAAATTTCACTAACTAAAAAAATACATATATACATGTGTATAGATGTCCAATAAATCCGTTCCTATAGTGGTCCTTACGTACTAAATGAACCTTATCATATTTACTTTTTGATTCAAGAGGAGTGATAAGATAATATTTTATTTACATGCGAAGTCTTCATTTTGGGTTTAGAGTGGACAATAAATAATTAGGTATTCAATAATGAAAAATTAAATATTATCAGGTGATCCCGAGTAAAACCAATTCCAAAGGTCCCTGAGTCAATTGGTTCAGTCAGGCGCGGCCGGTGGGAAAATGTTTTGGGGGTAGTGCCACGTAATACGGACTTAAATGGGATTTATAGAGTAGCTCTTTCAGTATCTAAAGCTCTGAAGAGTTTTCTTACCATGCCAATCATATTAATTATTCTACCGACCTCAATATTATCGTGTCCATCTCATTATCATAATATTATTATTAAAAACCCACCAACCTCAGTAGCTTGATTGATAAGGCGGCGGACTTGTAACCTGGAGGTCGGTGGTTCAAGTCCCGATTTGAGCGTATATTTAGTAAAGCGAGCTTGAGTAGTTGTGATATCACAAAATTGATTAATACAAATATTATTACTTCTTCTTCATATTAATTATTCTAGAAATGCGTGGTGATTTTCATTGTGTACAAGCTAGGACTTGCGGAAATCCTTTCTTTTTCGCCTAAGGAGTGCTGCAGTTCCGCAGCTCCTTCACCGACCGCGGCTGGTCCCATTGCGGGGAAAAAATTGACCTCCGTCTCTTGATCCAAAGGTCGTGGGTTTGGATACCGGACATGTTGGAATTTCGGAACAAAAATTTCCGCTACTAGGAACGTCATTAATTATTTAAAAATAAAATATAGCATCCAGCATCATATTATTATTAATATTATGAATAAACGTGAATTAGTGAACAGCATTGATTGAAATTTCCAGTCTTAACCAATAGTACATAAATGTCTAGAATTCTAGATGAAACAAATTCCAATAATATTTTTTTCTTCTTTTTTTCAAATTGGTACTGACCATATTCATTAAGTTTATATATTCATATTTTAAGAAAATATTAAAAAGAGACTCCTGCTCCATCCATAACTTAGTGGGTCCACTCAGTCTCATTGATGCAGCTCGAATGATGGCGAACTAAATCTTACCTTACCAAGTGGCACTACAGCCCGATGTGAGCCTTGGCCTCCTCAACAATACGCCTCTAAACAAGTCTGTCCTTCACCAAATTTCCCCATCCTTTCACTTTCATTGTTTTCAGGTCACTTTGAACTTGGTCCATCCATCTAAGGCGTGGTATTCCTTTTTTCCTTGGGTTGTATAATTTGGCATTTAATATTTTTTTGGGCATTCTTTCTTCTTCCATTCGTTGGATGTGGCCAAACCATCTGAGTCTCTGGGCTTTGATGAATTTGACGATATCTTCATTATTTAGAATGTCATTGATTTCCTGGTTGTTGCGGATTCTCCAGTCTGTTTAATTGATTTGAATGCCTCCATAGATTTTCCTTACTCATTTTTCCTTAATTTTTCCTGGTCTTGTTGTGTTAGTACCCAGCATTCACTACCATATGTTATGACTGGTCTTATGAGAGTTTTATATATTTTTAATTTTGTTCTTCTAGTTATTAATTTGTTTCGGAGCAGTTTTATATTAGCAAAATAGGCCTTGTTGCCGGTTTTAATTCTTTCTTGGATGGCAGTGCTCGGTTTTGCATCATTGTTGATCAATTCTCCAAGATATTTGAGCTTATCGACACCTTTAAAACATTTTTCTTCTATTTTCAGGTCTTCCACTTTCCTACAATCTTCTGATGCGGACATTATCATATAAAAAGTTTTACTCTCATTTATTGTTAGGCCAAGTTCTTTACACTTATTTTCAATTTCTTTAAAAAGTTCTATCAGTCTTTGTTTACTTCTTGCTATTATTGCAACGTCATCGGCATATGCGCAGATCTGGGTTGATTTATTGAATATGGTACCTCTCTGATCTAGTTCTTTAATAGCTTTGTGTAGTAGGATTATAAAGAGAGTACTTGAAAGACTATCCCCTTGTTTAACTCCAGATGTGATGTTAAAACTATCACTTAGTTTCCCATCAATTTTATACTCTAGCACAAGATTGTTCCATAGTCATCATAGCCATATTTATGAGTTTTAGGGGAATCTCCATGTCCTGCATTGACTGTTTTAGTCTGTCACGTTTTACGCTATCAAAGGCTTGTTTGAAATCTATGGCGAGTATATATAAGTCCATATTGTGTTCATGAAACTTTTCCATGATTTGCCGAACGATGAACAATTGATCAGCTGTGCCGCGTGATTCCCTAAATCCACATTGATATTCTCCGATCTTTTTGTTGGATATTTCTTTGATTCTTTTATTGAGTATGGTTGTGAGGATCTTATAAGTGGTGTTTAATAATGTAATTCCTCTGTAGTTGACACAGTCTGATTTATCACATTTTTTGTGTATTGGGCAAATTATTCCTATATTCCAACTTCTTGGCATTGTTTCTGTTCTCCATATGTCTTTGATTAAATCATGTATTGCTGATTCTAGTGCCAGTCCTCCATATTTTATAAGCTCACCTACTATGGTATCCTCTCCAGGAGCTTTATTGTTCCTGATTGTTTTTATTGCTTCTTGGATCTCTTTCCTAGTTGGTGTGTTGTCCTCTTCAATATTGTTTCCGTCTGGTCCCTCGTCTCTTTGTTGGGTTGCATCATATGATGCTTCTTCATTTACTTGATGCATGTTTAGGAGGTTATCGAAATACTGTTCCCATATTTTAAGTGTTTCTCTTTCATCTGTAATGATTGCTCCGTTTCTACTTTTGCACCCTGTAATATTAGGTTGAAAATCTTTAGTGTTAGTCTCTTGGTGGCAGCGTAAAACTTTCTGGTCTCTCCTAGTTCATTTAGATTTTCTATCTCTTGAATTTCGTGATCAAGACTTTCTTTCTTTTTTCTTTTCATTAATTGTTTACATCTTCTACGTAAGTTCTTGTATTGTTCACTATTTCTTGTGGTATTCCTATTTAACATTTTCTTCCTTGCACAGTTTTTGTGTTCAAGAAGATTTTTACACTCCTCGTCAAACCATCCACTATTTCTCCTGATTTCCTTTTCCTTTATTGTTTCTTGTGCCGAGAGTGTAATTGATTCTTTGATCTTCTCCCATTTGTCTTCTAATGGTTCGTTGTCCTTGATTTCTTTCAATTTTTCTTCTGATATTCTTTGGTAGTTGCTTTGGCATTCTTTATCTTCTTTTAATTTCTGTGTATCCCATTTTGGTTGTTTTATTCTGGCGATTGTTTTTATTTTGGCCATCTTATCTCTGATAGTGGTTTTCACCATATAGTGATCAGAATCACAATTTGGACCTCTATGTGCCCTAACATCAATGATAGAAGTAAAGTGTCTTTTTGTCACCATAACATGATCTATCTGGTTTACTTCTTCTCTTCCAGGTATTTTCCAAGTCCCCAAGTGTATTTTTTTGTGTTGGAATGATGTACTCTTAATGTATAGTCCGTGTTGTGCTGCAAAATTTACAAGGTAATCTCCATTTTCATTGTTGTATTCATGTAATGTGTATTTTCCTGCTACATCAATCTGATCTTCATTGTATCTTATTTTAGCATTAAAGTCACCAAGTATAAGCAGCATGTCATATTTTTGAGTTAAAGATACTTCCTTACTTAGTTGATCATAAAATGTTTCTTTTTCTTCTTCTGTTTTCTCTTCAGTGGGTGCATGTGCTGAAGTTATTGTGGTATTTCGAAATTTTCCTTTTACAAATCCTTTCATTTATGTATTTATAATCCATGATGCTTGCTTTGACTTTGTTGTTGATGATAAATCCAGTTCCAAGTTGTCCTGTTCGTTTGCTGGGTCCACTGTATATAAAGCTGTAATTTCTTTTTTCGATTTTGCCCTGACCATGCCATCTTATTTCTTGAATAGCCATTATATCAATTTTGTGTTTCAACATTTCTGAGGCTACTTCTTCCATTTTCCCAGGTTGGAGTAGGGTTCTTACATTCCACGTTGCAAGTTTAAAATCCGATTTGTCATTCCGTGATCCTAAAATCGTGTCCATGTTAGTATTCCAGTTCAGATCCAAATTTGACAGTCCAGAATTCCGAGGCGGGTTATGAAGATTCGCAACTGCAGTTTTTTGTGATATGAGGTAGTTAGCCCCATGATCAACCCACAACAATGGACCAGTCCATTGATTTTCTCCAATGGCATAAGAAACTTGAAATAAGGGTTGGGTGGAAGAGATTGCCTAAGGCAATAACCTCGCCCTTTAGTTAGGACATATTTATAATGTATATTATATTTATTTATTATTTCTTTATTTTTTTTCTTCTATGTTATTGTATTCTAATTTGTAATTATTTGTGTTGTATATAATATGTCCTATCAATAAAGTGTAAACAAATAAATAAAATAAAATAAAAATGGCAGAGATGACTGCTGGGACATACATAATGTGGTATTCTGCACACACCAATTCTGGGACGTAGTTAAACGAGTGTACCAACCAGAAGTCACCAGCAATTTCCCATTAGCACGACCCAGGGGGCACCTGTGGATTAACAAACTCCACGGAGGATGGAAATTTCGCCCCCCATGGCGAACTAAATATTGCTTTAAATCTCTACACTTTTCCACTTTACTGCCAATGTCTTTGCGAACATTACAAATTCTGAATGCAGCGCTGCATCATATTAACATAAAAATGGACTAAATGAATAAATTATTCTATAGATTAAAAATAATAACGACTAACTTCCAATAATATTATTCTAAAAAGTACTTAAGGTTTTTCCAGTTGGCAAAATGCCCGAATCAAACTATTAGGTACCTGGAAAAAAATAAATATAACCTGGAGAAAATTGACCAAGAGTTTTAGCTGTACGAAGTCTTCGATTGCTAGAAGAAGCTTTACAACCTGTTGGAGACGTTACAATCCCCAAATATCCCTTTTTTATTATCTGACCTGGTTGCAGGGTTTTCAGTGAAACCCTTACAATTAACACTGCGACCTATTTAGATCTATTATGACCAGTTGATTCTATTTGGTTTTAACGTCCTGATTTGAGATAGTTTACCCTCCATTCGCTGGGAATAGATACCCACATTAACCCAGCCTGGGTAGGGCCGGAAGTGCCAGCCTCACGTTCGACTCCCGGTTTTCTTCGAAAAGTCTGCCCCAACCGGGAGTCGAACTCGAGACCTCTGGACTATGGGCAGTACTCACAACCATTACGCCACGGAGGCTGATATATCTCTTTCAAAATGAAAATTTCTTTCAAATTAGACAATCAGAGTGTAATGTTTACCTAAATAACTCCACTTGAAAAACAGTGAAAATGTTTTTTTTTTTTATGTCGCTTTCAACTACTTGTCTTATCACGACAGGGGTGTTACTCTCCATTCGCAGGAAATTCTCAACCCTGCTACCCTCATTAAGCTCACCCAGCCTGGGTGGGGCCGGAATGCCAGCATCACGAAGTTGGTTAACTGGACGTTGGTTAACTTCGGTGATCCTAAAAATGGCAAAAAATTATTCAAAACACCTTTTATTTATTTATTTTATTTTTGAAGTTATGTATCAATTAATCCATAAGTACGTCAAATCAAATTACGTCAGTGAGGTAGAAAAGCGTTGTGCTATACCGCTGGGTACATTAAACAGCACCTATCAAGCTGATGATTGAAAATAAATTTATTTATTTTGGAGCCATACACAGAGTGTATCAAGGAGTACATTAGGAGCAATCATGATTTTCCTCCTACTTGGTTCTTTTAAAGTTCCTGGAAAATTATGTATGTTAACTGAAGTATTCATAAAAGGTTCAGGGGTTGTAAATATGACATGTAAGATAAGAATTTCTCGTTTTGTACGTCTGAGTGCTCTGTAATATTCTTTATTTTTTAAATAAATTTCTTAGTCACCGTGGCCGAGTGAGTTAGCGCGCTAGGCATTGCACGCACGTTGACCTGGGTTCAATCCCCAGCGGGCCAGGATTTTTTCTTCTCTGTACTTGCGGGATTCGGGGTCCACTCATACCTCGTGAGGAAAAATGAGTAGCTGCTTTAATGTGAACAGCGACCAGTGGCGAATTATAGGCAAAAATAAGATATTGGGATATTAAAAATATGGAAAAGTCCTATCATTCTGCGCTACCCACTATAATTGTGATATAATAACACAAAAAAATACATTATTATTAATAAATTTCTTATACTCACCAAAGATTTTTGTTCTAAAGATTGTCTTGTGAAGACATCAATCTCTTAGAATAAAATACAGCTGGAAATCTAACGAAACTTAGTGCTTAGTCCACCTGAGGAATTACGAACAGGCAGTAGACCAGCAAATAGGGAAGGTTGACTATCAGAAGTATGTCAAGTATGTAATAAAACTACCAAGAAATATTACCACCAAAAACTGTCTAAAATCTAACGCTCACTGAAATGTTCGGTAACATTTTGCGCCGAAATTTCCGGATGGTAACAGCTCATTTTTGATGCACAACGAAACATAAAAACACTCCCGATATATGTATAATATTCGATATTCTCGGAAGTAATACCAGTGAATTGTAACATGAATCACGATTACCGAAATGTCATGTAAAGCCGTCACGGTCACAGAAATATCGTCGCGGCCATAGATAAACCAACCTCGGTAGCTTGATGGATAAGGCGGCGGATTTGTAACTTAGAGATCGGTGGTTCAAGTCCCGGTATCATCGTAGATTTAGTAAAGCGAGTTTAAGTAGTTGTGATATCACGAAAGTGCTTAACACAAATATGGTCATGGAAATACGGATTCTGTCAAAGAAAAACATCATGTTCACAGAAATAATGTCATGGACACTGGACACAGAAATATCGTCTAAGCCGCAAGAATATCGTTGCGGCCATAGAAATTGGTATTGTTATAATTGGGGCTGTCGGCTACGAAAGCTCTTTGTCACTGCGACCTTAAATAGATCTTTTGTGACATGCCCCTGTAACTCTAAAAGAGATCAAAGCTATTAATGTAGCTTAAGATTCTTTTAGGACTGATTTCGGTAACTTCTTTAGTAGTTGTTAGACAGCAATGAGAAGTGTTTCAGTCGAGCGTGAGAGGCTGCTCCACATTCACAGAGAATGTGTTTTACTCTCTGGGGCCTCTTTACTACAGAGACTGTCCATTTGTTTAGTTGGTAGTTGAGGCTACAGTGTTCTGTTAAAACGCCAGTTAGGATTCCGCTTTGCTCAGACAGAGCATTTCTTTTGCTCTTTTGGACGAATAAGTTATGAACATTTTCGCCTGCCTGTGGCCGGGACTCTCTTGGGAAGTTCTTCAGAATTACTCCCACTTTCAAAGACTTCAGGGCGTTTATAAAACTTTGAGAAGCAGTTGGGGTTTCGAATGCCACCTCTGAACTATCTCTACAAGAGAGTATAGTTGAGGTTGTTGGCATCTTCTGCCTGTCCTGCTCCATTAGCTTTTCACCCTGATGCTCTGAAGTGGTTTCTTCTGAACGAAACTCCTTTTTGGTGCTTGTTTATTGGAAAGTGGCTCTACGGCTTTTGCCCAGCTTCTTGTGGATTGAGCAGCCATTCGAACCTCTTTTCAGAAGCTCCTGAGAGTTTTATAAAGATCTCTTTTTTTGAAGCTTTTCAACAGCTTCTGAGAGATGTTCCTGTTAATCGCCTTTTACGACAGGGGGAACAACCTGTGGTCTTATTCTTAGCCGAGAGCCACACGGAACTACTGTCATAGAAAACCTCCATGGTCACAGAAATACCGCCACTATCACAGAAAGACTTGCTGGACATTGTTTTCTTACAAGAACTGGTGTATTCAAGTTGAATTGCTTGGCTGTAAGTTGCTTTCTAATGAGTAAAACGACGATTTTCAGAGCGAAATTCACAGAATTAAAGTAAGATTCGGATCTCGACAAAGGGTTTTATAAAATCTCTGAAAGGTTGAAAGCTAAAAAAGCGTCTGCAAATCCAAGAGACTTTTATTATTTCAAACTGGTTGGAGTCCTGCAAGAGAAGCTCCAGTTATGACACCGACCTCTATTTTTTTCCCTTAAACATCGCACTCTTTGCCAAGTTTATTTCATAAAAATACTCTTTACTTTACAATCATATCTCGACAACATCAAACAATTAACACCACGAATTCTTCTCCGAGTTCCTCGTAGCATTAATAATTGAAATTTCTATTTTAAATCTGAGCCATTCAAGAATTTTTCCATATGTGCTGCTCCACTTGTGGCTTAATTTTTCTGCTGTTCTTGATGAAACTTTCATGCTCTCTATTATGACCAATTAATCATATTCCATGACATTACTGATGGGTCCAAATTTTGCCAGCCTCCGTGGCGTAACGGTTTTGACTATTGCCCACAGTCCAGAGATCCTGAGTTCGATTAGCACACTTTTCATATGGTATAAATTCTGTTCCCTCCGTACACGTGAGGCTGGCATTTTCGACCCGACCCAGGCTGGGTGAGGTTAATGTGGGTAGCTGGAACGATTCCCAGCGAATGCAGGGTAAAACCTCCATCCTAATCAGGACGTTAAATAAAGTAGAATTGTTAGCGTTAGGAAGGCATCCAGCCGTAAAAAAAATGTGCCACAACCAACCAACCCAAACCTACTTGGGGTCAGGATTTGAGGTTGAACAATCCTGACCCCAAGTAGGTTTGGGAAAAGGTAAAGTGAAAGAAGACTGATGGGTCAAATTTCTCGACGGATTGTGCTGAACACCCTGTGTATACACCCGTACTTATTATCAGTGTAAAGTCCTCTTCATTAGAGAGAGCACAAGCGTCTCCCATCCAGCGACATACCGACGGTGCATCACATGCAAACATATATCAAGCCATCCCAATTAACAAAGCATTAGACTCCATTATCTGACTCTGCTTTTCCGATGTTTATACTAATCCAATCACTGTTGAAAGTTTTGTTTATAAACACTCGTCCATGCTAGCTTCATTTCATCTCGTGTAATTGTTTCATCCATTTAATTTTAATCTTTGCGAGTGTTGTACGATTTACCTTTAAAGTTTTTAATCTAGGTGTTTTTTTTATGCTAACGTGCGAATTTGTCACTTACTTTTGTCCTCATAAATTTATCAATTCCAATTTTGTAAAAAATTATTAATTTATTATAAATAAATCTTATCTTTATAATATCTTAATTTATCAAATTCTGTAGAGCACTAATAATTTGGGCTAAAAGTTAGACTTAGCTTAGGAGATGTAAACTTGTAAAATCATATTGAAATCAATAATATACCTAATTCAATTCATTAATATCCATCCCGTGATCAAATTTAAATCCTTGTCTTTGATTTTACTTCCGATGTAATCTAAGGACTAAAAGTTAGCCTTAGCTTAGGAGGTGTAAACTATGTAAACTCATTTTGAAATCAATAATTTACCCAATTCAATTCAATTAATTAATATCCATCCCGTGATCAAATTTAAATCTTTGTCTTTGATTTTACTTCCGATGTATTTTTAATATTAAAAATCGGAAGTATTGTGTTCGTTTTTGTATATTTATTTTCCTTATCCTATATCCTATAGAAAGGAAAGTAATGGAATCACCCAATTTTTTTTTTTTTTAAAGTCTCAAGTTCCTATTAACTTATTTTCTCTTTTTAACTTAATAAAATAAAGAGGTGTTAGTTCATAGCATGAATATTCGCTACTGCCAGCTGAGTTTTTATAAAACTTCGAATATGAATTATAATTTGTACTTCTCAAAATTTTCGCAAGTAGAGCGTTCCACGAGGGTTCGATTATCTCTTACCGTTTCAAAGTTAGCGAAAGCATCGCCGTACTGGTGGATAAGGCCATGCCTTTTTGTACTTATAATTTTCTCTGGAATTGGACAGACATTGGTTTTAAGGGGGGGGGGGGGAGTGAACACATCTCGAGCCACGTCAGTTAAAAACGCCTGACAGCCAGTTTTCCAAAAAAAGTGACGGTCAGTTGAAAAGGCCTGACACGTTGTTGCTCACTTTTAATCAGTGTCAGAAAACGCCTGACATCGGGAGAAATTTGGGCCTCAGGCGAAGCACAGAGAAGTACCTTTGGCACAGAAAAGTACCTTTAACCTTGCCTGGTGGTTACCTTTCACTAAAGAGTATTATTATTATATTTAAAAATATTTATGTATATAAATAATCACTGCAGATAACTAAGCTACCCATTCATCTTATATTTTCTACTTTCCCACTTTGTACGGATCAAAATTTGATAGCGAAACCTACAAGTACCTACATCTAAAAAGTCAATAGAAACCTAGCTAATATTAATACACATTTTTTGATAAACGCACAGCTACCTTTACTCGTAATCAAAGGTCAAATGCCAAAGCCAAACAAAGCGTTCTCTTACAACGTGCAATGCCGGTAACGCTAAACTAATTTTTGTGCGATTTTCTCATTTTGTTAATCAGTTGGTAAGGACGCAACAGCTTTTATTTTAAACGAAATTAATTAATTGATTTTATCTTTCCATTTTTTACTTTCCTCATCCTATAATAAGGAAAGTATTGTATTTATATATTTATTTTTTTAAGTTCTGTGTCTTACTAGAAAAGTATCTGTGATAAATTATCTAGCATACCTGTGATAACTGTACATATTTTTGAAAGAAACTTTTGTAAATAAATTACTTGTTTTTTATAAATTTTAACCCTTGCGTTCTTTGACCGGCAAAGTGGCGGGCTCTAAGGAAAAAATTACGGATTCGCGGATCCAACTTGACACGCTGTACACAAAACAGGAGAAAGAGAAGGTAAAATAAATAACTGAAGTGTGTAGATTGTAGATGACTAAATACATTTTTACGAACTCGAACGGGTTAATGTCCTGGTGCTCAGAGAGTTGTGAGTTCATGTCTTATGCATGACAATTTGCATTAAAAAAAAAAAAAAAACAAAAAAACAAAATAAACTTTTTTTCTGAATTTGCCCGGTTGTGATTGATTTTTTTTTTTTTTATTGATTGCATATTAATTTTTACAACTACATAAAACTTGCATAAGTTTAGATGTATTTATAAAAAAAGGCTACTCATAAGAATCTTTATCTTTAAAAGGTCCGGAAAATATGAAAAAGATTTGTGTACATTTTCGTGCCAGGAATCTGCCGAGAATTTTCCATCAGAAAATTGTGCACCGACCGAAATTTGAACCTAGAATCTTTGGATTACCAGTCTTCACCACGGAGATCGACCTGGCATCTTTTAGGATAATTGAACAATGCGAATACCCTGACAATGATACATGCAAAAATGATTTATGATATTTTCTGAGGGAGCTTAATCAAATATCATAGGATGGGTCAATTCTATTGTATTTTTGTTATATACATGTACCAATAATTCGACCCTGAAAAAAGCGACCATAATTTTCGACATTTATTTTTCAACCCTCATAAAATTTTACACTAAGAAAATACAAAGACAAGCGATCTCTGAGTACATAGTATTCCTTTGTACCTTTTTACTTTCCTTATCCTTTAATAAGGAAAGCATTGTATTCGTCGAAAATTTGACCTACCCAGATTTTCACATTTCTGGACGAAGTATAGCCTCAGGATAGTTGTTTTCGGCCATCGGTCCGTGTGTCTGTCTGTCTATGAACAAGATATCTCACGAACGGTAAAAGCTAGAAACTTAGTTTGAAAGTTGATTCTATATACCACACGAACCACATTTTTTTCTTTCTTTTTTTAAATCGGCCGCAGGGTCGCAAAAATTGGCCGCAAGGACCGTTTATTTGCATTGGTTAAAGATACAAAAAAAGCTGGTGTAAACATCACACGACTTTCCTTATCATAATTTTATTATGAGGAATGGGAACAGGACCAAAAGCCACTGGTGACTCAAAGGTAACATTTAGCTAAAAGTCAATGTTAAATTCGTAATCAGCACCTCAAAATCATTGGATTTGATATGTCACAACCCCCATCTAGGATGAATAATAAAAAAGTCATTCCTTAGGGAGGGAAAAGGGAAAATTGATTAATGTAGTGGACATTCTAAGATGTGGGCCACACTAAGATTGACACCACACTCACGCAAGGGGGGGGGCTTCTTGGTGAATAAGAAACAGTGTGCCAATCTAGTGTGACCCAGTCTCAGTCGGCACATTTGCACAACCCGACCTCATCATATCTCTTAGGGTATATAGCTTTTATGACAGTAATATACCTAATGTATTTCTATTTGTATAATAATAATATTATAAGTATAGTTCTAGGAGTATATAAGCATAAGTATAGATATAAGTACCTACAGTTCCAGGAGTTACTTAATGTATGTAGCTTTTAGAACAGTAATATAATGTATTTGTATTTTAATACTATTAGATTTATAGTAAATATTTTAATGAACGCACAGTAGATATAAGTAGTAAATGTTTTAATAAAGGCATAGTAGATATAAGTATAGTAAATATTTTAATAAACGCATAGTAGATATAAGTATAGTAAATATTTTAATGAGTGCATAGCTTAGAGTGAAATACAGGTCAGCCCACGAAGAACTATTTGCTCAAGAGAAAACTGTGTGACAGTGCGCAGGAGACCGATAAAAAACAGTGTAAAAGACTCATAAACAAGTCTGGAGAGATGTTAAATATTGGCCTGTGAGGATCGGCTGGCTAGCTTTCAGAAAAAAGCAAACAAAATTAATTATAATATCAGACGCGTAGGCCATCGGGTGTAAGTCAACCTTTTTTTTTTTTCTTCTTCTTCTTCTTTTTTTATGGCTTTAACGGCAGGATTCTCACACTGTAAACTCTTCCACCCAACCGAAAAAATATTCGAGTTCCCAGTGAACGTGAACACTGAAATAATTACAGGAAAGATTTCATCAAATTTTCGAAGGTTGAGATTTTAACTTTTCTTATAGGTACTATATTAAGGAAAGTACCTATTGTATTCGTCGAAAATTTGACCTACCCAGTTTTTCACATTTCTGGACGAGTCATTACCTCAGGATACCAAAAAAGTTGTTTTCAGCCATTGGTCCGTGTGTCTGTCAGTTAGCTAAAAATAAATGTCAAATTCGTCATCAGCACGTCAAAATCATTGGATTTTACTCGTACCTATATGTCACAGCCCCCATCTACGATAAAAAATAAAAAAATTTGGTCAAATGGGGACCCTCGAAAATACCGGTAAATTGGAGCCGGGTTCCAAAAAGTATAAGATATCAAAAAATGATCAGAGTAAATCAAATCCCTATTACTATTTTTAATTTTAGAAAATGTTGTACTCCAACTTTTTTGTATATTTAACCAATTCAAAGAAGTGGCGCTTGCGGCTAATATTTGCGGCCGTGCGGACGCAGAATGCGGCTGATTCCAAACCCAAAGATTCGTGATTCGTCTGGTGTATAAAATTAATTTCCACACCAAATTTCAAGTCTCTAGCTCTTACCGTTCTCGAGATATCCTGTTCAGACACACAGAGAGTCAGACAGACACACGGACGCAGGGACCAATGGCCGATTTTTTTTTTTTTTTTTGGTATCCTGAGGCTATGATTCGTCCAGAAATGTAAAAAAAACTGGGTAGGTCAAATTTTTTACAAATACAATACTTTCCTTATTATACTCGTAGGATAAGGAAAGTATAAAAAGAAAGATTTTAATTATTATTTTGGTGAAGATTTAGTTTTTGGTTTTAAATATGGATACTCCGCCACTGTCCGGCAATATCATAAGTTCAATTTTCTTCTGTCCAACATTCGAAGGCCATGCCTGCTCTAGCTAATACCAACGTCTAACTGATGGCCCAAAATTGGCATACTTCTTGCATTTGTGTGCAATAATGGGTGAATTATACATATTACATCAGAGTCCAGAATCATTCACTGTGTGTGTAAAGGTCTACAGGTACAAAGTTGTTGTACACCTGTTGCAAGATGTTATGATTTAAGGAGTAGCTATAGAAAATTATGAAATTATGAAAGGTTTAGCTTCTATAGTCTAAGTCTAGAGAACACTTGATACCAAGCACGCGAGGTCCCCATTCTAGGTGCACCTAGGCTATTAGCCCTTAAAGCTACGCGTGCTCAGTCCTAAGGTAAGCTTGGACTTGGAGTGTTTCAGGAGTGGAACTGACTTAATTTTTGCGTCCTTTTCAACACAGGGGACTTTCTGCCTCACGATTTGATTTGTCTGGAGACTCGAACCCGTTCTGGATGTCCCTTGTAGTACACTTATACACATTGTAGTACGTGTCCCTTGTAGTACACTTATTCGAACATTGAACATTCAGACATTGAACATTCAGTCATTTGAACATTCAGACAATTGAACATTCAGCTTCTATATAGTGAGAAATTGAGAATCCGTTGTTCAAAACAATGAGTTCCTAACTAAATAAATACTTATAACTTTTGGCTATTTACAATAGCTACTTTGTGTTTTAAATTCACTATAAAGTGAGTGTCATAAATCATAACATTTAAACTTACTACTTTTTAATGTGCTTATGCATTGCTTTATTCGCGGGGACTAAGAAAAGAAGAAAATACACTGCCAATTATGAACACAATACTTCCTCGTGATAAGTTCACATTTTTTATGTCCAAAACCGCTTCACCGATTTTCTTCAAATTTGTGAAACACTAATACGCATAAACATGGAAAATTTCTTTAAAATCGGGTGTACCGTTCACGAGATATAAGATGATAAGTAAAAAGTTAGTGGTCAGGCGGATGGTCTCTATCACCAAGAAAGGCCACTGCGAAGTTGATTAATTTAAAATGGAACCATCTACAATACGTCTCCTATATGTGTACAAAATTTCGTCGAAATCCGTTCAGTGGTTTTTGAGATTTGCGCGTTTCAAGAAATGTAGTTAACCGACCGACAGACACAAAATCAAAGTTGCTCATCAGAAGGTTATGAAACGTAAGTATATTTCATAACCAGAAATATGAGAAAAAAAATTAAAATCGGAGCAAAAAAATATTTTTTTTACGAAAACAAACACAATACTTCAGATTTATAATCTTAGAAATTTCTCGGAACTAATGTGTATATCTATATATAAGTATAGATGTATTGCTCAGAATGCTCAGTACAAATAAGATCTAATATTTATTTTTAAGATGTACAAGTTCAAGCCGACAGGTTTATGAACCTAGTTAATAATTTATGCACCTGCCTTTGAGAATGTGCATTCGACACTTGGTACAAAATTCCAGCTAATGTGTCGTAGAGAAATGCAGAAATTCAATACCTTGATAGGAGAAGAAATACGAGGCAGTGTTTAAACGATAACAAGCCGAGATCTTATCAAGATATGTTCGTACTTTGTACCTGGATTGTGTGCTTACCTATAGAAACTTTGTTTAGTGGTGGATTCTGGACTAACATCTTTTAGAAATAATCATTTTATAGTCTGTAGCTCAGTGGTAAAGGCGGCACTCTGTGAATCCAGAGATTCTAGAGGTCGCGGGTTCGTAACCCAGCCGGGACAAAACAAGGTATCCTCCCTTTTGGGATTATTACCACATAATAATACGTCTTGGGCTTACTGCTGGAATAATGGGACTAAAATATTTTTTTTTTTTTAATTGTAATAATAAACAATTACAATGAAATTTGACATACACTTAATGACATTATGATACACTGTAATAAAGTAAATTGTAATAAAGATTACAATTTTTTCATTACAATTCAGTGACTCATAGATTCGGTGAGACATAGGCGTCAGAAACCGCACTTATTTTATCATCCGAACGCAGTGAGGGAGCGAAGTGACCTCACTAAGTGAGGTTCTGTTTTAACTTGGATATTGGACGATTTGGCTTTCGTCTGTCTGCCTGTTTGTCTGTCTGTTCCGCGTTCACTGTCGAACGGATTGTTCAACATTGTTGAAATTTAGTATACATGTTCGCTGGGGTCCTAGAATTTTACCTATAGTTTTTAGGCCGAACTAGGCAACAAAATTGAAAACGATTTTTCTATTTTTATTGAATCAAGGAAGCCTTTTGAAATTTTGTAGAGTCGTTAAGAAAATATATTTAAATTCAGTAGTGAAATTTTGTGATCGCGAAAGCTAATGGGACCGCACTGTGATAAAAAAAAAACCCGAAAAAGATATTTTTTCATTAAAACCTATCAAGTGGGACTTCAAATTTGGTATGGATGTTGATTTATACAGCACACTATCCACGAAACTGGTTGAAATCGGCCCATTCTGCGGCCGCAGTGCAGCAAAAATCAGCCGCAAGGGCCGCTTCTTTGAATTGGTCAGTTACAAAAAAAGTTAGAGAACAACCATTTCTTAGAATGAAAAAATAATAGGGTTTTATTCAAATCTTTTTTTTTTATCTTGAACTTTTTGGAACCCGGCCCCAATTTACCGGTATTTTGGGAGGGTCCCCTTAGGACCTACTTTTTTCTATTCATTCTAGATGGGGGTTGTGACGTATCAAATCGATTGATTTTGTGGTACTGATTACGAATTTGATATTGATTTTTATCTAACTGTAATTGTTGAGTCACCAGTGGCTGTGATAAAGAAAGTCGTGTGATGCGTCACACCAGATTTTTATGTATATTGTTTCTCATTTTGTAATTAATTATGTATTTTAATTTATCACTATTTCTATGTACCTACATGATTATGTCCTCATTAATAAATAATTTAATAATAAAAATGCAACAACAAAATAATAATAATAATCCCTAGCTGGATCCGCCACTGGTGGGCCCGGCTACATTATCGCATACAGTGTCCGGTGACAATCCGTTGGACCGCTCGTTGGCGACAATTTAAATCACCAACCGTTTCCATGCTTGCGAATTCCTCCCGGTGATTAAACAAACATTGTGATAGCAAGTCCGCGAGAGCAAAGTACACTCACAGAAGTAGAAACTTTTGAGCTCTTGGCTAAGTTCCTCGGTTAGAGAGATATTCGAACTTTTAATTAATCGAGTTGAAGATATCGGCATTATACGTTAGTTGTGTCGAGAATCAAAGTATGAATAGACTTGAAAATAAATATCACGTTTAATTTGTTATTTCACCGATTGCTACCGATTTGGGTTGGGTGGAAGAGATTGCCACAGGCAATAACCTCGCCCTTTAGGTAGGACATTACTTCATTCTCTTTTTTGTTCTTGTTTTTTTGTTCGATCTTTTTATTTTTTTTTATAATTTCATTGTATTTTACTGTATATATTTTTGTCTTACCTAATAAAGCATACTATCTATAATGATAATAATTTGGTCTGAAAGAAAAGACAATTTGAATAAATTAAGGAATCTCTTCAAAGCGATGTTGATTCTGTGGGCCTAAATTTTCAAATCGATCCAATATAAAGATTTGAACATTTTTATACTTTCCAATTTTTTTCGAAACCATATTTTTCTACCTACCTATTTTTAGCCCCAAACGATTTGCTGTAATGATATAATCTTTGATCCATAATCACTTAATCTTTGACGTAACTTTAACTTAAGTAAACTCGGTGATAACTTCGTTAAATTTTTATCAATTAAATTAGTTTATAGATTTGATTGTAAAACTAATAATAAATCTAAATTCCTAAGAAAAATTAGCTTTTGAAATACTGACTCGAAGTTTTGTTTCCAAGATATTGACTTGACTTTATTTCGAAGATATTGAGTTGAATTGGTTTCCAAGATATTGACTCATAATGTTCCTCACTTGTTGTTCACAGAACTCATCTGATAACAAACACAGCAGTATTGTCACAATGTAAGTACCTTTATTAATTCTTTTTTCAAAGCTTTCCACTTACTCTATAACCCCATAACCACTTAATAATAATACTCTTTAGTGGAAGGTAACCAACTGGCGAGGTTAATGCTCAAAGCATTTTCTACCACTTAACCCTCAAAGTCTTATTATTTTTTGGTCACAAACTGAAATAAATGAGGAAAAATTCATGCATTGGGTGGGATTCGAACCAACGGATCCCTATGTTACCTGGGTTACCAGACTAGCACCTTAACCACTTGACTACCACTTCGGACTAGGAAACCTTATATAATTATACATTCATGTGATTCTAGTAACGGCAACTTGCTGTTCAAAAACTGTGCAAGGGCTGGGTTTGAACCCGGAGTATTCGGATCAAGAGGCTGAGGTCGGACGGGCTTTGACAATATTAATTAATGTATACTTTACCCTGGCAATCAAAAATGGCATACTTTTATGTATAGTGTATCTGTCGGCCTCAGAAAGCCATTAACATATTGAGTCACTCAGATATATATTAACCTCTTAAAAATTTCATTATTTTTAAATACCTATCAAAATTTAAGTACTTTCAAAGGTCAAGAGCCGGTCAAAGAATATTCTTTATTTACATTTGTTTTAGACCCTTATTGTAAAGACAGTGCTGAGTCATTCCTCCACTGTCTGGCTACCAACGTTCACGATGACGTCACCCTGTAGACCCTTATTGCTTAATAATTGTAAACGGATATAAGGA
Source organism: Bactericera cockerelli (assembly GCA_024516035.1). Taxonomy (NCBI): domain Eukaryota; kingdom Metazoa; phylum Arthropoda; class Insecta; order Hemiptera; family Triozidae; genus Bactericera; species Bactericera cockerelli. Next base: position 13,599,081 of record CM044959.1, on the reverse strand, counting down.
CTATGACCCTATGTGCGCGAACACAACGGAGGCCTATACCCTGGACCCTGGAGTAGAGCCAGTACCTCGTAAAATAATCTAACCGTGTTATTTAATGTAAGCGCCACAACTGAGTCCCGAAAATCGTCTATATCAAGCTGTAGGTACCAGGGTCTGGGGTCCAGGGTTCAGGGTGTAGCGTATAGTCCAGGGTCCTCGTTGTTGCCGCCGACTAGGAAAGTCACATAGTACATACTTAGGTACATAATTATTATGAATTGTCTACCTGGTTTGAGTTGACTTTTGGACCCTTCTAAAATAAATTGTTTGGCTACATAACATCGAAGGATACTATTAGAGTTACTAAATTCTAACCTAGGGACATTCAACTATCCTCGATTACAGTTGAGGCCTCCTATATGTATACTTCTGTTGAAAGACTTCTAAGGCCCGTATTTTTGAACGACCCTAAAACAAATTTAGTGTGAGTGGTCCGGATACGCATGCGCAGTGAATCATATCAGCCACAGAGACAGAATTTATTTTGAACTTAAGTCTTGAACGCTTCTCACAAATCTTGAGCGCTGCTCAGCGCATGAGCAGAAAGCAGTCGATCACAACATTTTCCCATTTCAGCCAGAAAGATGTATACAGGGTGGGGCAAAAGTCTGGAAACCCCTGAATAACTTTCGAATGGCTTCTTCGGTAAAATTCAAATTTTGTACGGTAAACCGGGCTAATAAGACCTTCTTTTAGAGTCGGGTCGATTTTTGTTAGCGGCCCCAATGTCGGGGCCAGGGGGGCCAACTTCATTTTTTTAAATACGAACCCCCACCTTGCGATACATTTTTGAAAAGGTCTTTAAATAACAAATACATTGGTGCAATTTTTTTATTTATTTTTATTAACTGTTTGCAAATGGTGTCCAACTTTCTGTATGCAATAAAGTCTGGAAACCCCTGAATATCTTTCGAAATGGCTTTCTCAGTAAATTTAAAATTGTGTACGGTAATCCTTGGTAATTAGACCTAATATTAGAATGGGACCGATTTTTTTTTACCGGCCCCCATGTCGGGGCCAGGGAGGCCAAACTTCATTTTTTTAATACAAAACCCGACATTGCGATACATTTTTGGAAAGGTCTAATTACCCCGACTTCCCGTGCACAATTTTAAATTTACTGAGAAAGCCCTTTCAAAAGATATTCAGGGGTTTCCAGACTTTACTGCATACACAAAGTTGGACACCATTTGCAAACAGTTAATATTAACAAAATAAAATTTGCACCTATGTATTTTTTATTTAAAGACCTTTCCAAAAATGTATCGCAAGGTGGGGGTTCGTATTTAAAAAAATGAAGTTGGCCCCCCTGGCCCCGACATGGGGACCGGTAACAAAAATCGACCCCACTCTAAGAAAAGGTCTTATTAGCTTGGTTTACCTTACAAAATTTTAATTTTACCGAAGAAGCCATTCGAAAGTTATTCATGGGTTTCCAGACTTTTGCCCCACCCTGTATATAAATATACATAAACAGCACGTTTCTTTGCATTTCCAATCAGCTGACCCTAAAAATGAATGAAATTTGTTGAAATTCTGAAGTGTCGGAAATCGGCACTTTACAACTGCCGGTGATTTCTCATCGGTATTTTTGAAATTCGTGAAGACACATTATACTATTTTTTGGAAGTGATTTTACTTCCTTAATATTATTGTATTTCATTTATTTAACAAATATAATTATATCCTTTTCAACAAATTTCATAATTATACTGGCAATATTCGAGAATCAAACAAAACGCTAATTTTGCACCGCCAAGAAAGAAAGAAAACCTTTTTTTAATACCTACGTATCCATGTATTTACTTTGGAAAGACGAACATCTTTCAAGAGATATCCTTAATTTTGAATGGCCTAATAGAACCTGAAGGACAAGCAAGACATCTGATGAAGAAAAAAGTTTGCTAACAAGTAGTTTCGACAAACTAATTTACAATAGACATGTTGTATAATTATATTGAAAGTTAAATATTTGTCATTATTAATAATATTCTAAATATTAAGAAAAATATTATAATATATGTATCTTTTAATCAAGTATCTGCAAAGAAATATGTTTACTGTACCCTCCTGATTTTAGGACAAAGGTAGCATTTACCTATCTCGTTTTTTTCATATTAAGACGGGGGTTTTACCCTCCGATCGTAGGAAACATACAAACTTTCTACCCACATTAACTTCAGCCAGCCTGGGTTGGGCCGAAATGCCAGCATCACGAAGTCTTCACCCGGACGTTGTTGATTAACTTTGGTAGTCCCACGAGAACAGGTGCATTCACCGCGCAATCAACGCTGGCTCTATCTGGTTTTTTTTTTGTTTTTTTTTTTTTTTTTAAAGTGGGGTTTAACGTCGCTTTCAACTGCCATGGTCATATCACGACGGGGGTTTTACCCTCCATTCGCAGGAAACTCACAAACCTTCTACTCACATTGACCTCACCCAGCCTGAGTGGGGCCGGGAAAAGCCAGCGTCACGAGAATTAGAATTTGAATGGTCACCCATCCAAGTCTTAACCTCGCTGGATGTCGCTTAACTTCGGTGTTCTGAAGGGAACCGGTGTATTCAACATGCCATCGACGCTGGCTCTATCTGGTTTATTTGTGATGTTATATCACAACGTATGTCAGGTGATTGACGAAATTTCAAGTAACATATTCATTTTTTATTCTCGTCTCTACTTTATTTATTTCACAGTGTTCGTCTCTACCAATACTCATTTTTCCTCTCAAGATATTAGTGAACCACGTAACATCCAAAATACAGATATAAAAAAGTCTAATTCCTCCGGAATTCGAACTCAGCTCATTTCAATGTATCTCTGGTGCGCTAGACCACTCAGACACTGGACTCCTGACACCGTCGAGCATAAAAAGTATTTGAAGGGCTCGGAAAATCATAAATAATGAGTACGTTTTTTAGATACCTGTGTAGAAAATATGTAGAATGCAAAACATTGAAAAGAGAACATTGGATATGTGATAAAACAATGAATTAACATTTTTTTTTATTAATAAATTAATTCAATTATTGAACAATAGATAGCACAGTCTGAGTTGGACCGGGAATAGCTAGCATCAAGATTGTCCAAAATTTAGATAGTCACCCATCCAAGGCCTAAATTCGCTGGTCGTTGCTTGACATCATTGACAGTACGAAAACTGGTGAACTCAACGTGTCATCGACACTCCTATCGACTCACAATGTGCCTGTGAGATGTGAGATATAAATTGTAGGTACTTCTTTCGCTGAGAAGGCTGACATGGGAATAGTAATAATTATTTTCAATTTGGCTTCCATCTCGGAAAAAAACTTGTTTAAACTCTTCAAAAGGATAAAGAAATTTAAAACTATTAAACAACAAGAATCACCAGACAAAAATTATTTTTGAAAAGATTAGAAAATGTAAACAATAACACAAATGATTTTCACACAGAGGTGATAATACCCTCTGTGTGAAATGGGCCATATTCAAAGAAAAAATGTAATTGCTCGTGAGCAAAGAAAAAGTTTGCAAGCTTTATTTTTAGCTTTGTGATGTACATATATCTTTTACTTCCATAGATACAAAAGCTTTTGATATTTGATAAAAGAAAAAACTCTTTATTGCACTCAAAACTCTTTTATTATAGATCGAAGCAACTCCTTTGGATTTCTTTTAAATAGGACCCAATATTGCGTCTGTGCGGAAACTGAATCGAGAGAAACTGAGTCACAATTTGTGTACTTGATTGGCCAGAAAATTTTCAAAATCCCGACGGTTGTCCCTAAAGTAGTTTTAGGGACGTTCAAAAATACGGGCCTAAAAGTTATCAAATTTGTGTTAATCATAATCATGATATCACAACTACTGAGACTAGCTAATACTGTAACCAATTTTCACGCAGCCAGTATGAAACTGTCTGCTCCTCTTCACTACAGCGACCTTAGTAAAGGCGTACATGCGCACAATTTCTTTTATTAGATACCCTGAAAGCACATGGGCTAGCTACTAAATTTTGAGCGTAAAGTAGCGCGGCCAGCTTGACGAAACTCGTCAACGGGAAATGTATCGGTAAGTGGTATAGTGTTTCTGAACTCTGACTAGATAGGTTCAAATCTCACTGGAGAATCAAATCTTAAGGTCCGAATATCAACACAGTATTAGAGTTAAGATAAGCCAGCCTGATGCTCAACATGGGTTCTGTGATTGGTTGAAACTCCGACTTGAGGACGTGTCTAACTTAACTTTAATCCTGTTTCATAATGTGGTCCGAACTGTAACACTATTACAATACCTGTAATATGTTTAAAAAAATCTGGTGTAAACATCACTCGACTTTCCTTATCCCCCAAAAAGAAGTCGAATTCCGCCACTGGTGACTCAACGGTAACAGATACTTAAAAATCAGCGCCAAATTCGTAATCAGCACTTCAAAATCATTGGATTTGATATGTCGCAACCCCCATCTAGGGTGAATAATAAAAAAGTTAGTCCAAGCGAGTGAATTGTGGCCGGGTTCCAAAAATTTCAAGATATCAAAAAAATGATCAGAGTAAACCCCTATTATTTTTCTAATCCGAGAAAATGTTGTTCTGTAACTTTTTTTGTATCTTTAACCAATTCAAAGAAGCGGTGCTCACGGCCAATATTTGCGGCCCCGCGGCCGCATCTTGCGGCTGATTTCAACCAAAAGTTTCGTGGTTCATCTGGTGTATAAAGTTAATTTGCATACCAAATTTCAAGTCTCTAGCTCTTACGGTTCTCGAGATATCCTGTTTACACACACACACACACACACACACAGACAGACGCACGGACCAATGGCCGAAAACAACTTTTTTGGTATCCTGAGGCATTGATTCGTCCAGAAATGTGAAAAACTGGGTAGGTCAAATTTTCGACGAATACAATACTTTCCTTATTATAGGATAAGGAAAGTAAAAATGTTTTACTTCATATCATCATAGGGTGGCGTCATCCTGAGCGATGGTAGCCAAACAGTGGAGGAATGACTCAGCACCTCTACCACTGTATTTACAAGGAGGCTAATAATTGACAAGGGCCCTCAGAACCATGCCAATGCTGGTCTAATCCCTGTTTTTAGTCCCCCAGCCAGACTGCTGGTCTACTCCCTGTTTCTAGTCCCCCAGCCAGACTGCTGGTCTACTCCCTGTTTATAGTCCCACAACCACACTTGTTTTACTTACTTTTTCTAAAATAAGTGACATATCTAGCAGTTCCAGAAGAACAGTCAGAGATCTGCATCAGCTCTTTAACCTTTCCTGCTTAATTTTGTCAGCCTTGATATTGAGACAATCAAAAAAGCAATCGAAAACGCAATCGTTTTAAAGTAATATAAATGGCCCGTCTTGAGTTTTGATACAACTGATTAATAAATCATTAGTCCTAATTAGACGAGGATATGAAACTGCGAATGAAATAAATAATAGTAATAATATCGCCTTATTTACACTGCCCGATTAGGACTATTAAGTCCCATTATTCCAGCAGTAAGCGCAAGACATATTATTATGTGGTAAAAATTCCAAATGGGAAGATAACTTGAGCCGTATTTTTCTTTAAAATGTTAACTAGAGCCAAAGTTAACCAAACGGGAATAAAATGAACCAAACTGGAAGCAAGTCATTTTTCTTTTGCAGAGGAAAAATTTCCTCTTCCAAAGTTAACCAAAATGGAAGTAGAAAATTCTTGCTTCCAGTTCTTTTATAGGCTAAGTCAATTGTTTATCTTTAGAAGTACCGAAACGCATTTTTCTTTCACGAATGACCTTGGAATAAAATGGAAATATTTGAAAAAACCTAACCTGGAAAAAAAATTTGGTTAGAAAGAAAAATACGACATTGTCATGTTCCGGCTGGGTTTCGAACCGCGACCTCTGGTATCTCTGGATTTACAGAGTGCCGCCTTTACATCTGAGATACCGCGGCACATATTGTACAGTTTTTTCATCCCAGACTCGAGATGATTCTCGAGATTCAAATGATTATTTTTTAATTTTTTATAGTTTTTTTTATCTATAGGACAGTTAATAGTTGTTATTTTCATTGGTACCTACTTTAGGGAGAGTGCTAAGATATCTCTCGGGATAATTTGATAGCACTTCCAGATAACTCTCTATAACAATACATTACCCAAGTATCCATTAGTAGTGGCTTTACGCGTGCATCTTGACTGAAGTGGTTGTTGGTTCAAGAGGTCATTGAAAATCCTCTTATATTAGAGATGAGCGACAAAGTATAGAACAATTTTACTTTCGTATCTCATTAAAAAGTAGGGTCAATTTTTCAGATTCTAGGGTAGGGTATAGGGTAGGGTGTAGGGTATAGGGTAGGGTGTAGGGTATAGGGTAGGGTGTAGGTTATAGGGTAGGGTGTAGGGTAGGGTGTAGGGCTGTAGGGTATAGGTCAGGCTCCTCGGTGTGGTCGGATTTAGAAACAGGATATCGGCGCGAACGACCTGCTCCAGCAAAGTTAAAGCGCATAAAAGGAAAAAAAAACTTGATAATATGCTATATGCTCACTGCTAAACGCCGCGTCGGAAGTTTGATAGAAGATACTTTTAATCTTCATTACGGACAACTTCCTCGATGCCACTTCCAATTAAAGGCGAACAAGTTCAATGACCTTTTATGGACGCACCCATAACTATGTTAGTTATCATACATGTGTTTTGTGTTAATCCCTTTCGCGATGTCACATCTAATCAAACTAGCTTTACTAAATCTTTGCTGAAAGCGGGACTTGAACTACCGACCTCCAGGTTACAAGTCCGCCGCCTTATCGATCAAGCGACTGAGGTCGGTACGCACCTATAACTATGTTGAGTACCAGGCAGACGCAGGCTAAAAGCTGATGGAGAGATAAACAATAAACTGACTGATTACTTTGTCCGCGAACAGAAGGCGAATTCTTGTCAGAATGTATCAGGCGTATCAGGCCAGATGGTTCCCGACAAAAGACGTTCTCATCGTAGGTACATAGTCCGGGCCAAATGACAATAATAATAATGATAATAATAATATCACCTTATCTATAATTACCGCCTGATTATGTGGTAAAAAGGATAACTTGTCATTTCCCAGCTGGTTTTCGAACACACCATCTCTGGATCACAGAGGTCGCGGTATTCACAGAGGATTCACAAATAACACAAATTATTGGCTCTCCTAACCGAGTTAGCATTAAGAAAGACATCCAGCTGTAAAATGTGGAAGTAGGTGCCAAAAGCAACCAGCCTAAAATAAAAATAATACCTAATGGAAAAAAGAACATAAATAGGTAATTTTATCAGGTATAATTTGCAAAACGACTCTGGTGGACTCTGGGAACCGCTACACACGATAAGAGACAAAATGATAGCAAGAGCAGAAAGCACATCTTTTATCGACAAACATTCATGATGGCCAAATATAAACAAGGAGATTATTTTCCGAAATAATGTAAACATGGCGATTTAAAAAAGACATGAAGCAAAAACAAACGTAAACTGAAAGAGTGATTGCGCAAAATGGCGATTTTCACTAGAATCTAATTATGTCAGGATTCGAACCCAGGTAACCTGGTTGTAAATTGTAAGGCCGTGTTACGGCCAACATTACAAGAACCTTTATACAGGGTGAAGCGCGGGAGAGATGGAATTAGTAGAGGCGCATGCGCAGCAGGGGTCTGATAGGGCGCTTGTTTGAAGCAGGAAAATGGGAAGTTTTTGATTTGTAGCTAATGAGCTAATCAGACGCCGCAATGTTTTGGTCTGTGGAACATCGTACGTTTTGCGTTAGAGCCTACTTTGAGAATAGCCCCTAGATTGTGCGCGTGCAACGTGCGCAGTCGCCAGATTTGGCCCCTTGCGATTTTTTCCTTTTGGGCTACCTCAAATCCAAGGTTTACAATGATAGTCTCTGGACCTTAGACGACCTAAAGAACAATATTAGGACCAACATCGCCGAAATTCCTGAAACGCTCGGAAGAGTTCACGAAAACCAACTTTAGAAAACGGCTTGATCAGTGTATTCCGAGTGAGGGTAGGGTACCACTTGCCAGATATGCTGTTCAAAACCAAATTAATATAAATTTCCAATTCTTACATGTGAGAAAAAAATGAAAAGTTTGAAAAAAATTTATTCGTTAGTTTTGTTTTTTTCATTTTATAATTCATCTGTCACACGCGCTCCACCCAGTATATTCTACAGACCTTTGTCGCTTGATCGGGAAAGCGGTGGAGCTGCAACTTAGGGCAACATTATGAAAACAGGATTAAATTTAAGCTAAGCTAGACATGCCCTCAAGTCGGACTTTCAACCAATCACAGCGCACTACTCGTATAGCCCGAGCTAAGGGAAAAGGCGTGATTATTGCCTGAGGTAATCTCTGCCATCAAACCCATAGTCTATAGTTTATGTGGAAGCACACCCAAAACTTTTTCCAACGCGTCTGGACACAATTATGATATAGTCACAGTGGCAGAGTGAGTTAACGCGCTAGGCATTGTATGCATGGTGACCTGGGTTCGATTCCCAGCGGAGCAGGAATTTTTCTGCTCTATAGTTGGATGTTCGGGGTTCACTCATACCTCGTGAGGAAAAATGAGTAGTTACTTGTATGAGTAACGACCAGTGGCGGCATTACCAGAGTAAAACGAAATTAATGTAATAGAATTCGAAAAGTACAGGAGGCTCTTAGTAATGCTGCGCTACCCACAAAAATTGTGAAGAGGCCTTGTGCTTCTCCACAAATAAAATCATACATACATACAATATGATAAGTACCTAACTTTCTTCATGTTTCCAGATTCTCAATATGGAACACGATCATGGGAACCTCCATCCTCACCATCCCCTGGGCTATCCACCAGGCCGGCTTTCTGACAGCTGTCTGTCTGATGCTCGGCTCGACGGCACTCTGTCTCTACACAGCCTGGAGGATCTTGAAGATACAGTCGCTTCATGGTGAGTGAACCGAGATAATAATAATAATAATATCGCCTTATTTATAATGCCCGATAAGGACTATCAAAGTCCCATTATTCCAGCAGTAAGTCCAAGACATATTATTATGTGGTAAAAATCCCAAATGGGAGGATAACTTGTCATGTGCCGGTTGGGTTTCGAACCCACGACCTCTGGTAACTCTGGATTCACAGAGTGTCGCTGTGCCGCCTTTACCACTGAGCTACCGGGACAGACGGTGAGATGTGTGAACTGTAGAGGAGTGAAGTGGTCCTGTGAACTGTTGAGTAGTACCTAGTTTTATGAACTGTTAATTGTCTGGCTGAGAGACGTCCCTTCATGGTGAGTGAACTGAGATGTGTGAACTGTAGAGGAGTTGAGTGGTTCTGTGAACTGTTGAGTAGTAGTTGTATGAACTGTTATAATTGTCTGGCTGAGAGACGTCCCTTCATGGTGAGTGAACTGAGATGTGTGAACTGTAGAGGAGTTGAGTGGTTCTGTGAACTGTTGAGTAGTAGTTGTATGAACTGTTATAATTGTCTGGCTGAGAGACGTCCCTTCATGGTGAGTGAACTGAGATGTGTGAACTGTAGAGGAGTTGAGTGGTTCTGTGAACTGTTGAGTAGTAGTTGTATGAACTGTTATAATTGTCTGGCTGAGAGACGTCCCTTCATGGTGAGTGAACTGAGATGTGTGAACTGTAGAGGAGTTGAGTGGTTCTGTGAACTGTTGAGTAGTCGTTTTGTGAACTGTTAATTGTCTTGCTGAGAGACGTCCCTTAATGGTGAGTGAACTGAGATGTGTGAACTGTAGAGGAGTTGAGTGGTTCTGTGAACTGTTGAGTATTAGTTGTATGAACTGTCAATTGTCTGGCTGAGAGACGTCCCTTAATGGTGAGTGAACTGTCGAGGAGTGTAGTGGTTCTGTGAACTGTTGAGTATTAGTTGTATGAACTGTTAATTGTCTGGCTGAGAGGCGTCCCTTCATGGTGAGTGAACTGATATGTGTGAACTGTAGAGGAGTTGAGTGGTTCTGTGAACTGTTGAGTAGTAGTTGTATGAACTGTTAATTGTCTGGCTGAGAGACGTCCCTTCATGGTGAGTGAACTGAGATGTGTGAACTGTAGAGGAGTTGAGTGGTTCTGTGAACTGTTGAGTAGTCGTTTTGTGAACTGTTAACTGTCTGGCTGGGAGACGTTTATTTATTTATTTATTTCGTAGAATGTCCCCTTCATGGTGAGTGAACCGAGATGTGTGAACTGTAGAGGAGTTGAGTGGTTCTGTGAACTGTTGAGTAGTAGTTGTATGAACTGTTAATTGTCTGGCTGAGAGACGTCCCTTCATGGTGAGTGAACTGAGATGTGTGAACTGTACAGGAGTGAAGTGGTTCTGTGAACTGTTGAGTAGTACCTAGTTTTATGAACTGTTAATTGTCTGGCTGAGAGACGTCCCTTCATGTTGAGTGAACCAAGATGTGTGAACTGTAGAGGAGTTGAGTGGTTCTGTGAACTGTTGAGTAGTAGTTTTATGAACTGTCAATTGTCTGGCTGAGAGACGTCCCTTAATGGTGAGTGAACTGAGATGTGTGAACTGTAGAGGAGTTGAGTGGCTCTGTGAACTGTTGAGTAGTAGTTGTATGAACTGTTATTAATTGTCTGGCTGAGAGACGTCCCTTCATGGTGAGTGAACCGAGATGTCTGAACTGTGGAGGAGTGAAGTGGTTCTGTGAATTGTTGAGTAGAACCTAGTTTTATGAACTGTTAACTGTCTGGCTAGGAGACGTTTATTTATTTATTTCGTAGAATGTTAACATATTTTTCTGTTTTTTTTTTTAATTCGAGAAATAGAGAAGAATAGAATTTTGAAGAGATAAGAAAAAAGTAATATTAAGAAATTAAAATAAGTATCTAAAAAAAAGTATACAACGTTTAGCAAGGAGAAGACTAGTGTCTCGTTAGTAGACTATCATACTATCAACTGAGAATAGACTAGCCAACCCTAACAAGAAAGGCTAGCAAGGGATTAATAAAAAGAAAAAGCCCAAGTTCCCACGATGGTTGATCGCACATAGAAATACGAGTATGTGTTTCAGAAAGAGCCAACTTTTCAACAAAAGTTGGATAGAGACCATCACTTCCCCTAGATGTAGCCAAGCTGGCTACAACATCAACATGTACTATTCAGGAGTAGTATATATTTTGAACTGTTGAGAAGTATTTTTGTGAACAGTATAGAGAAGTAGTTTGTGAACTATAGCCTAATATAGTAGTTCTTTGAACTGACCGACCCCAGTAGCTCGATCGATAAGGCGGCGGACTTGTAACCTGGAGGTCGGTGGTTCAAGTCCCGGTTTCAGCGTAGATTTAGTAAAGCTAGTTTGAGTAGTTGTGACATACGAAAGTGATTACCACAAATATGATAACTTTTTTTAACTTAACACTTAGACGACCGCGTGTACCACCGGTGGTACACGCGTGTCTGTGCGGAATGGACCGGGTGTACCACCGGTGGTACACAAATGCACTACGTCTAAACATCGCCGGTCCCACGGGAGAATTCACTAAAAACCATGCCGGTCGTCTAAGTGTTAAAAACTTAGTTCTTTGAACTGTAGAGTACTAGTTTTGTGAAGAAGTTGAGTACTAGATTTGTGAACTCTAGAATAAGTAGTAGTTTTATATTCGGTAGTACTGTGTGGACGTGGACTATCAATCTAACTATGAGAGAACTGAGATTTATGAGCTGTAAATTAATAGTCCAGCTAACGATAGAGATATATTTCTGTGAAATTTAGCTTCTTGCATGAGAATCATAATTACATCATCTTTTTCCTGTCAATAGTATTCAAGAAACAGACTGACTCACAACTCTCAAATTCACGCCACACTGGTGGTGAATTTATCTAGTAAAGCGAGTTTGACTGATAGTGATATCACGATAATGATTAACACAAATGAAAACAATATGGGTTTAAACCATATTGTTCTATTTAAAGTATTACTTACAACAATATTTTTATACAATTTATACAAATCAATACTATTTATCCTGCGAAAATGAGACTACTGAGTCACTCTCACAATCTTTGTGAGAATAAAGGGATTTATATATTTTTAATTTTGAAAAAAGTATCTTTTAGTTAATAACAGACAAACAACGCCTAACTATCTTTTGTTGTTGTTTTTTTTTTTTTTTTTTACAAATTAACGGGGTTTACCCATGTTTAACTAACCGATTCTGTTCCCAGGTGGAGGTAAGGGGGAGGTGGCAGACCTGAGCAAGCTCCTCCTAGGGAGGTACGCGGAGGTGACAGCTCAGGGGTTCTCATTCATTATCCTGTTGGGGGCGGACGTGATCTACTGGATCCTCATGTCCAACTTCCTCTACTTTACGGTCAGCTTCATACACGGTGAGTCAGGGGTTCGGTTCTTTTTAATAATAATAATAAAATAACCTCCCCACATTATGAACCAAACAACTTCAGGAGACTTGATCTTCGGATCCGCTCCTGAAGTTACAACACCAGGAGACTTGATCATATGATCCGCTCCTGGTGTAATACCCTTTGAAAGGTAATAATTACCTTCCGAAGGAGAGAAAGTGGAAATAATAATAATAAAGTCAATTAGAATAATACCCATTGTAATGTTAAGTGAAGGTGTGACTTCATATAATTTCTCGAAGAACATTGAAATGGTTGGCATCCAAAAATCAGTGAAATGGAAGATCCAGAAAAGTGTCATCTTACAATCCTGCTATCTAGTCAGAAAGTTTTTGAATTCCTATTTTTTTTTTCCCCCCCGATATATTTTAATTCTAATTTTAATACTGATTGTCAAAATTTATGTGAGAAAGTATGAATTTACTCCTCACATAAACTAAGAAAAACTGTTAATAAAAGTACAAGTTCATGGTTCATAATAATACTCTTCAGTGGAAGGTAACCACCAGGCGAGGTTAATGCTCAAAGCATTTTCTAACACCTAACCCTCAGAGTCTTATTATTATGTGGTCACAAACTCAAATTAATGAGGAAAAATCCATACTGGGTGGGATTTGAACCAACGGTGTTCTTTTCTTGTGTACAATTTGTGAAGGTAGTCGAACTTGGATATAAGAGAGGAGTTCCACGTGAAACTGTCCTATCCATAAGAGAAAATAACCTCTTTTTAAAAGCAGAATTTCCTGATCAAAATTACCTCTCCATAAGGGAAAATAAGCTATTTATATGAGGAACCTGAATATAATATATGTAAGATAATATATATTCAGAGAATTCTGGATATAAGAGTACAATTTCCAAGATAAATTTACCTATACAAAGGAAAAGAAGCTCTTAATAAGAGAAACCTGGATATAAGAGAATATTTTCTAGGTCAGATTTACACCTCTGTATGAGGGAAAATAACTTCTTTGAAAGAGAAACCTGGGAATAAGAAAAGAATTTCAAGGTCTGATTTACCTCTCCATAATCAGTATAAATAACAATAATTCTATAGAATACAAAAAGAACACCGCGACCTCAGTAGCTTGATCGATAAGCCGGCGGACTTGTAATCTGGAGGTCCGCGGTTCAAGTCCCGGTTTCAGCGCAGATTTTAGTGAAGCGAGTTCGAGTAGTTCTGATATCACGAAAGTGATTAACACAAACGTGAGAACTAAAAAAATACAAAAAGAACCTAAAATTTCCAGACAGAAAAGTATGCCATTGATAATTGTTTTCAGGAAAAGTCCCAAACCTCAGTAATTAGTAGGTATATTTAAAAAAAAATCTTCTTATAAATTTTCAAATCCTTTTCCGAAATTATTAAAATCTTCTTCAGCAAAAGCCTTAAGTGGGAAAACAACGCCCATTTGTTTGAGCCCGTCTCTTATCTTTCTTATCACAAGGTTCCCATATGCTGTAGTGTGCAGTTCTGATTTTTGTGGAAAGCCTGATAACGCAAAGGTTATCGCTTGGCACGGTTAGCTTGACGAACATCTAAGCGAGTGACCTTTGGCAATTTTGAGGAACATTCTATCGATTTTGAATTGAGGAGTCTGGTTGAAATAAATTATAATTTCTATTTTATTTCATAATAAATAGGTAGGTACATAAATTATGTATTGAATTGCTAGATGATATAATATTTTGAGATTTCGAGTAAGAATGCGATTGACTCAAGTTTTGTAAATTTACTTCAAGAGGCAAGCCAGCCGAAGATGGCAAGTTTAATACACCAGTTCTCATTTGATCACTGAAGTTAAGCTACGTCCGGCGGGGTAAGGCCATAGATTTTTCTGATTTCGAATCTATCCTCGTTTATCGTGGAAATCCAAGTTTTGCTGGCCATTTACGGCCCCATTCAGGCTGGATGATGTTAATTTGAGTAGCTTTGTAGTTTGCCTAGCAAAGGGTGGGTTAAACGTAAATCCGGGTCTAATTTTTTTCACTCACTTTGGGGTCGACATTGGAAAATTGCAATAAACTCACATCTTTGTTTGCCACAGTAGCTCAATAGTCAAAGCGTCTGACTGGTAATCCAGAGGTCGTGGGTTCGAAATCCAGCCAGGACACGTCAAGTTATCCTCTCATTTGGGATTTTGACCACAAATAATACGTCTTGGGCTTACTGATGGAATAATGGTACTCATTAGTCCTAATGAGGCCGAATAATTAAGGAAGTTATTATTATCTCCAGTTTCCATTAATTATGCGGTCGAGGGAATGAAGTTGATGTGTTGTTCTCGTCATCTCCGAAGTAATAATCGAATGCATATTGTCACCGACTGGCTGGGGGACTATAAACAGGGAGTAGACCAACATTAGCTTAGTTCTGGGGGCCCTTGTCAATTATTAGCCTCCTTGTAAAGACAGTGTTAGAAGTGCTGAGTCATTACTGATAAAAATAAGAGAGGTTAGTTGATGGCATGGATATTCAGAACTATAACCTGCTGATGAGAGCAAATAAGCTCGAAACAGCTGTCCAGGCATGTTCTGATATTCATGTACATCTAGTACAACTTCTCACTTTTCTGTTTGTACTGATTCCTCCACTGTCTGGCTACCATCGTTCACGATGACGCCACCCTATGATGATTGTCACCGACCGAATAAATCGATGTAAATCTTACGAGTAAAGTACGTCGCAGCCATAATAGATCATCCAAACCGTTACACGCGGTTTTCACATTTTGTGTCCATTGTGCAATGTGGTTTTCCCTACTTTGATCCCATACCGACCTACGAGTCAGCTAGTCTTCGTGACATAGGACCACTAATAACAGACCGGGAGCCAGGTCGGTTTTACTAACCTCAGAAGGTACGATATTTTCATCTTGTCGGTCTGATGACGGACTGTCTTGGTGATACAGAAAAGTTAAGTTTTTTTTATATAAAGTTATCATACATGTGTTAATCACTTTCGCGATGTCCCATCTACTCAAACTTGCTTTACTAAATCTTTGCTGATACTCATGTACATCTAATACAACTTCTCACTTTTCTGTTTATACTGATTAAAATAGAGAGGTTAGTTGATGGCATGAACATTCAGAATTATCACCTGCTGATGAGAGCAAATAACCTTGAAACAGCTGTCCAGGTATATTCTGATATTCATGTACAACTTCTCACTTTTCTGTTTATACTGATTGCTGAAACCGGGACTTGAACAACCGACCTCCAGGTTACAAGTCCACCGCCTTATCGATCAAGCTACTGAGGTCGGCGATACAGAAAAGTTACTTCTTAGTTGACGCTAATGGGGCGTAAACCGATGTGTGCGGACGAAAAAACCAAAAAGGTGGCCAAATTTTACCTGATAAGGTAAAACAATGAAATGCTGTAAAACAACATTGAATGTGATGTCAGATTAAAGAGAGCTTTAATCTGACATCCCTTTTTCAAACTTTATGGCCCTTCTTTGTTACTGAATGGCCCAGTAATTAGATATGAGTTTTTAGTTTCAAAAGCTCGAAGACATTCCGTGTTGAATGACACCGTTTTCGTTGTTCCTTATAAGGATAAATTTGGTCCCTTTTGATTTTTCGGTCGCCCGTCACAGGTCAACGACCTCATACCTCATAAGGGGCTTATGAGGTATGTAAAATCGAGCTGGCTCCCAGTCTATGAGGGACAATGTTTACTTATGTTTTGTTTGTGGTTCTTGTTGAGTCTAATGAGAGGCACTAATTGTGTAATTACTGACGTTTCTTGCAGTTATATAATCAGTATTAATCATCATAGCTTGGTAATGTTACTATGCATTTAGAAAAATGTACAATTTTCTGTAAGTCTCTACTTACTGAGGAAGTATGGATATACAGGATTAAGTAAGCAAATTTGTAGTACAATAATTGAAGATACCAATAATTACCCCAGGGTTTAAGCGTAGAAGTAGAATTTTCTGACTTTTCTTGCTTTTCAAATCTATAAATTTCTTGGTTGTTCCTCCGTTTTTGACAAAAGGGTTTGTAAAAAAGGGTTTTTTGTTTTAAATGCTAGGGTGCTTTAAATAATCTCACTTTGTATTCTCATCATCATATCATCATAGGGTGGCGTCATCGTGAACGATGGTAGCCAAAGAGTGGAGGAATGACTCAGCACCTCTAACACTGTCTTTACAAGGAGGCTTATAATTGACAAGGGCCCCCTGAACCAAGCCGATCCTGGTCTACTCCCTGTTTATAGTCCCCCGATTTATGTATTCTCATTGGCTGAAAAAATTGTAGGCAGCGCTGAAGGAAAAAAGTATACCAGGTGTTGTGTAAAATTCAAAGCCAGCAAGAGTCGATGGCGCGTTGAATACATCGGTTCTCGTAGGATCAACGAAGTTAAGCAACGTCCATCGAGGTGAAGACTTCGTGATGCTGCCATTCTGGCCCCATCCAAGCTGAGTGAGGTTAATGTGGGTAGCAGATTTGTGAGTTTCCTGCGAATGGAGGGTAACACCGCCGTCGTGATATCACCATGCAGTTGAAAGCGACGTTAAAATCAAATTAAAAATATCACAGCCAATTTCAGGTTTCACATTCTATTAGACACGCACCCTGTCACCTCTAGTGCCTATTATATAACTAAGTTTTTAACGGTGGGATTGTAGGTTAAACTATGCTGTGCGAATATGCATACGTAACAATAATATTTTTTAATGTCTTACCTAATTGAAGGAAAGAAAAAACCTTGGAAAATAGATGAATTGATCTACAGAATTTGTTTTTTATCCGTCTTGGTAGCTTAGTGGTCAAGGTGTCTGTCTAGTACTCCAGAGGTCGCGGGTTCGAAACTCATCCGGGACTTTACAAACTAATCGGGCATTATGAATTAGACCATATTATTATTTATTTATGGTGGTGTTGACATGCACAAAGGCTTTAGTCCCTTCACAGCAAGCTCGAACTACCAACCTTCAGGTTACAAATCTGTCTTAATGTTTAAAATCTCCATTTTATTATTATTATTATGAAACGCTTTATTAGAAGAAGATAAATGTATATAAACAATAATGGTAAAAATTAAAATACAAAATTGACAAAAGTAATATAAACAGGGAAAAAAATAAACAAAATATATGTCCTAACTAAAGGGCGGGGTTATTGCCTATGGCAATCTCTGCCACCCAACCCTTAATGTTTAAAATCTCCATTTTAGTGTTTATTTGCTTAAAATCTTCATTGAAATCATTAATGGAGAAAGGTACAGCGCATTTAAAGCATTGCATATTAGGTATGAACAGCAATATTAAAATACGACTATTACTTGCGACTTCATGCAAAGGCTTGATTAGAAATTTAGGTCAGGGAATGATCGCCGAAGAGCGGGTCAGTGTTTTTCTTTCAAGTAACCGCACTGATAATAATATATGAAATAAATTATGTATCTAAATGAAGGTAGGTATATACATTCAAATAAATAAATTAAACTGTTATGAAGACAAATAATAAAATTAACATAAATAAGATGCAAGTAATTTACATTTAATTACGTAGAACTGAAGTCTTATTGATGATATTAAATTTTACCCTTGTTATGGTGGCCTACATTTTACATAATTACATACTCATTATATGAATACAATTCTACATACTGATACATACATTTCTACAAATAACATATACAATTCTACATACTGATGATTAGAAATGTGGGGTTCGCAGCACACCTGCTAGGAAAAACATCTTGACCTAGTACTTTATGGTGCCTTTGAAGAAGGGCCGAGTAGTGAGTACAGAGATACCAATTACCTAGTTGTGCATTTTTAGTCAAGTGATTAAGGCGCTGGTCTGGTAATCCAGGTAGCGATAGAGTAGGGATCCGTTGGTTCGAATACCCCCAATGCATGAATTTTTCTTCGTGTATTTGTGTTCATGACCACATAATCTCTGAGTTACCTAGGTGGTAGAAAATGCTTTAAGCATTAACCTCGCATGGTGGTTACCTCAAACGAAAGCGTATTATTATTTGTTTGTAAATGGAAGCACATATATTAATGTTTGTTGGTTTTACTTCATGATGTGCAAAATCTAACTTATTGTACTACTAGCGGGCTGTCGCCCGCTTTGCGGGCCGAGGCATGGCCGTGAAAGCAAAAAATCCTTTTTCGAAAATGGCAGGTGTTGTAGTGGGAATTTCGAAAAATCCCGTCTTATTGCACATCTAGACTATAAGACAAAGCTACTTACCAAATTTCAGCTTCCTAGGACTTACGGTTTGGGCTGTAGAGCGATGATCAGTCAGTCAGTCAGTGGTCAGTCAGTGACTTTGACATTTATATATTAAGATTAAGTATATTAAACCATTATATAATTAAACCGAAACCCTTATTGTACTATTAAGTATATTAAACTATTATATAATTAAACCGAAACCGCCCTCAGTAGCTATTGTAAAATCATCAAACCGACCTTATACTAATAATGATAACACTCTTTAGTGGAAGATAACCACCAGGCGAGGTTAATGTTCAAAGTCTTTTCTACCACCTAACCCTTAGAGTCTTATTATTATGTGGTCATGAACGCAAATTAATGAGGAAAAATTCATGCACTGGGTGGGATTCGAACCAACGGATACCAACGCTTCCTGGATTACCAGACTACCGCGTTAACCACTTGACCACCAGTGCACCTTGAGAACTCAATCGAAAAGGTGGCAGACTCGTAACCTGGAGGTTGCTGGTTCGAGACCCATGGTTGGCAGAAATTTAGTTGGGCGAGTGTAAAAAATTGTGGCATTACGATTGTGATTAACACAAGTATGATAACTTCATTTCATTTTCCAGATGAGCTGGTGGGTGAGGATTCAAACGGACCAATTTCAGAAGTTCTACCAGGGATGGGTAAGTTTCCGAAACAAAATAATTTGTCGATATTATAGGGTTTTCTCAACATTTCGATATTCACACCAATAAATGATACTTCGTTGAGACTGTGAGAGTAAAGGGACTTTTTAGTCTCATTCTTGCAGGATAAACAGAGTATTTTATTGTATTGTATTGTATATTGTAGGGTTTTATTCAACATTCTCAGAAACATTTTTTTTTCTTCCAAAAAATTGGTACAGACTACTAGAAAAATACAGTCGAACCTGGATATAAGATAAACCTGGATACAAGAGAAACCTGGATATTAGAGAAACCTGGATATTAGAGAAACCTGGATATAAGATAAACCTGGATATAAGGTAAACCTTGATATTAGAGAGCGATTTTCAGCTTGACTTTAGCTCTCTTTACAGGAAAAGAACCTCTTTATAAGAGAAACCCGTATGTAAAAGAGAAAAATTTCGGTCCCTTGAGTTCTCTCATATCCAGGTTATATAAGCTTATAAACTGACTATCGAAAATTTTTGGGTGAGTCCATTACTTTCCTTTCTATAGGATGATGAAAGTAAAAAAAAAGTTGCTCAGGAGGTTTTGAAACGTCCAGAAATATGAAGAAAAAGCCATACGATAAAAAATAATAATAATAAAAAAATATGAAAAAAATTGAAGTCGGAGCAAAAATATATTTTTTTTTTTTTTTTTTTTTACAAAAACGAACACAATACTTCCGATTTCTAATATCAGAAATTTCTCTGAAGTAATATATAGGAAGGCTGGGGGACTATAAACAGGGAGTAGACCAGCAGTCTGGCTGGGGGACTATAAACAGGGAGTAGATCAGTATTGGCTTGGTTCTGGGGGCCCTTGCCAAATATTAGCCTCCTTGTAAAGACAGTGGTAGAAGTGCTGAGTCATTCCTCCACTGTCTGGCTACCATCGTTCACGATGACGCCACCCTATGATGATGAATATCTATTCGAACCCTCATCCCCCAGTGATCTGCCCGGTGAAGACCGCCGTGAAGCACCTGAACGAGTCTCTCACGAGTTCGGTGTCCAACATCAGCACGTCCCACCTCAACAACAGTCTGTACCACACGCTCTGGAACCTCGAGTACACGGTGCCCATCGTGCTGGTCTTCTTCCTGGGGCCCCTCATCAACATCAAGTCGCCTTCCTTCTTCACGAGGTTCAACTCATCAGGTACATTTTATTTTATTAGGTATTATTATATTATTTCGCAAACGTCCTAATCCAGGACGTTAAATCAAATAGAATCGTTGGCGTTAGGAAGGGCATCCAGCCGTCAAACATGTGCCAAAACCAAGCAACCTCAACCATGAGGTTGAACAACGTCGACCCTGCTTGAGCGGTATAAGACAGAGTAAAAGTAGAAGATATTATTTCGCAAACATGTTTGCCTTTTATTTAAAAAAAAATCAGTTTTTCTCCACTCATCTCCTTATTGAGCTTGTTCTTGAAACGCCTTCTTTGGATGTCATGTCTTCCTAGAATTTTGACTTGAAATTTTGATGTTTATAATTTTCTGACCTCATGGGCAATGGGCATAGCCAGGATTTTGGGGAGGGGGGGGCAGCTCCCTGGAATTTTCTAGGGGGGACAGCTGCTCCTCCTGGCTACGCCCTTGTCTGACCTGGTTACAGGGCTTTTCAGTGATATCCTTACAATTAACACTGCGATCTAATTACATCTATTGTGATCAGTTTATTATTTTTTTTTTTTCTGTACAAAAAACATTTATACAAAGGTACTTCTCCTATGCCTTGAAAGGCTTCTAAGGTTTTAACGCAGGTACTGATTTGCGATGAATAGTCAGGACAGGGGTTTTACCCTCCATTCGCTGGAAATTGTACCAGCTACCTAACCCAGCCTGGGTTGGGCCGGAATTTTCTGTTAGAAAAATTTGCCCCAACCGGGAATTGAACTCATAATCTCTGGACCACGGGCAGTAGGCACAACCGTTACGCCACGGAGGATGATTATGGTAAGTGTTGTTAGATCGAAGGAATTCGCCCTGTCTATAAAAATATTAATATATTGCCTTATTTATATTGCACAATATCGACTAAAGTCCCATTGTTCTAGCAGTTAGGTCAAGACGTATTATTATATATGTGGTCAAAACTCCAAGTGAGAGGATAACTTGTCATACCCCGGCAGGGTTTCAAACCTGCGACCTCTGGATTAACAGTCAAACGACTTGATCACTGAGGTACGGGGCCTGAAACAGCTTATTAAATTTGGTAACTTAAAAGAAAACTTGTGAAAATACTTTCAGAATGCACGTATGGAATTGCCGTATCAACCATTAATGTTTTTTTGGTCCTGTGTTGTCAAAAATAGATAAGTATCACACAGGTGTTTGATGCACGATGATGCCACGTGTGTAATTCATTCATAAAAGAGGTTATCCTATCTATCTTTTATTAAGAGTAGTGCAAATTAGTTGTTAATGAAGTCTCTGCTATCTTCTGGGAAAAAGCAGCTGCTGTAGCCGACAGCGTGGTGCATGCTAGCTTCATGAGTATTTAGTTAATTTAGTTAATAGGTACTTAGATACTCTAGGTAGGCATATTATACACATAATGACGCATATTATGAACATTTTTATATATAATTATATATATAAAGATGAGTGTTTCATAGTCGTTTTTATTTCGTAGCCATGAAACGGGAGCTACTGTAAACGTTTTTGGTCTGAGTTGTATCCTACCCTTTCCGTAGTATGCCTCCCCTCTGGTGGGCGAGAATTGACACAATACTTCCCATTTAGGTGCTGGGTCAACACGAGCTCACCGGAAGGTATCCCTCACAAACAATTTTGTATACAAATTAAGAATACAAATTTTTGTCGGCACGGGGGATCGAACCCGGGACCTTAAGTACCATTAATACTATCTGCAGTCACTCACCTTGGCCTAGCGGTAGGTTCCTCGGCTTGCACTCCAGGTGATACGGGTTGAAATCCCGGCGGGCTCGGATTTTTTTCGACTCTGTACTTCGTATGTGGGGGCCTAATCTAGCCTTGTGAGGACAATTGGGGCTGTTGTAGAGTGGACAACGACCAGTGGCGGCATTATGAGATGCTTCGCTTTACCTTAAGGATCAAATCACAAATGAGATCAAATCTCACTGACTGAAACATTGCTTTGAAACATTTCGCATTGAATGTGACACAATGCAGCATAATGTTTCGAAACAAAATGTTTCACTAAGTGGGATTTATTGTGCTCAAAATTAATTGTATTGATGTGTTTACTCCTATAGTGAAAAAGAGAGCTAGCTAAACCATTTTATGAACGCCTGATTTTAATATTTACATATGCAATGTGCTATTTATATCAAAAAAGTCTCATCAAATGATAAGACAAGTTAATCCCAGCGTTTTCAAAACTTTTTGGGTTCTCCCGATAATCTTTGAATATGCAGGTTACTTGTGAGGCTTCAACACCACATTGACATGATGATTATATTGATAGGCACCACATTGACATGATGATTATATTGATTACCAACCTCCGATAGGAGAGGAACTACAAGAAGAAGAAGGGAACTTTTTGAACAGACCTCGTATTTTACCCTGTTGGCTCTATTCCTTATCGCATCTGTCTTCATTATTGGATTAATTCTGTCCGGTAGCTTAGTGGTTAAGGCGGCACTCTGTGAATCCAGAGGTTCCAGAGGTCGTGAGTTTGAAACCCAGCCGGGACATGACAAGTTATCCTCCCATTTTGGGATTTTTACCACATAATAATACGTCTTGGGTTTACTGCTGGAATAATGGGACTTTAATCGTCCTTATCGGGCAGTATAAATGAGGCGATATTATTATTATTTTATAACAAAAAAGTCTCGTCAAATGATAAGACAAAATCCCAGCATTTTCACAACTTTTTGAGTTCTCCCGATAATCTATAAATATGCAGGTTACTTGTGAGGCTTCAACAAACACAATGCGCCCTAGTGGAAGTCTGTGGCATCTAATGGCGGGGAGAAATTAAATAAGTTGGGGAACTTTTTGAACAGACCTCGTATTTTACCCTGTTGGCTCTATTCCTTATCGCATTAATTGTCTTCATTATTGGATTAATTCTGTCCGGTAGCTTAGTGGTTAAGGCGGCACTCTGGGAATCCAGAGATTCCAGAGGTCGTGAGTTTGAAACCCAGCCGGGACATGACAAGTTATCCTCCCATTTTGGGATTTTTACCACATAATAATACGTCTTGGGTTTACTGCTGGAATAATGGGACTTTAATAGTCCTTATCGGGCAGCAGGCGCGGCGGGTGAGAAAATGGTTTGGGGGTGCTGCCACATAAACTGGACTAAAATGGGATTCATAGAGTTTCTCTCTTAATACCTGACTAGTTTGAATTTGTTTACCATGGCAATCATAATAGTTATTAATTAATTTTCTAGAAATGTGCAATGATTTTCA
Organism: Bactericera cockerelli; assembly: GCA_024516035.1. Lineage (NCBI taxonomy): Eukaryota > Metazoa > Arthropoda > Insecta > Hemiptera > Triozidae > Bactericera > Bactericera cockerelli. The sequence continues at coordinate 13,575,337 of CM044959.1, read as the reverse complement.
CTGTGTACGAGCTAGACTGGATTTTTTTCCCCTTTTTGTCTGGGGGCGCTGCAGTTCCGCAGCCCCTTAGCACCGGCCGCGCCTGTCGGGCAGTATAAATAAGGCGATATTATTAATATTATTAAAATTCTACTTGAATTTATTCTGTTCCAGGCACCCTGTCGGTTCTCTTCCTCATCATCTTCGTTCTCATCAAGGCGTGGCGCTGGGGCATCAACGTCGATTTCTCCGACACCACCTCCATCCACCACGTGAAACTGTTCAGCCTCAACTTCCCGGCCACCACCGGCGTGCTGGCTCTCTCCATGTTCATTCACAACATCATCATCACCATCATGCGGAACAACCGCCATCAGGAGCACAATGGGCGGGACCTGAGCATCGCCTACCTGTTGGTTTTCCTCACCTACGCCGCGGTCGGGCTGATTTTCTACATCACGTTCCCGCTCGCCAAGTCCTGCATCCAGGATGTGAGTGTCCACAGTATTTTTTTTTTTTGGCTTTCCTATTGTGGCAGGGTTCTCATGAATGAGCTCTTCCACCCAACCGACGAAGAAGCGTCTCTTTACTCAAGCTTCAAGTAACGAACCACTTCAGATTTGAATAAACTTAGGTTTTGTAAATTTCTAATTTCAGATGGCAACGAATTCCAAAGTCGGACTGTGCATATCTGGAAAGATTTTTCAAAAGATGTTGTGTGATGTAGAAGCACAGTTAAAAGTTTTGTTGCAACTGATCTTGTGCTGTAATTATTTGTACAGTATCAATAAATTTCTATCAACAAAAATAATCATAGTAATATTTCTGTCACTAGGGTTGGGTGGAAGAGATTGCCATAGGCAATAACCCCGCCCTTTAGTTAGGACATAAATATGTTTTTATATATTTTCTGTTCTTTTTCATTTTTATTGTATATATTGTTTCCTTTATTTTCATTGTTATAATAATTATTTGTATGTACATAATGTCCATTTATAACTAATAAAGCGTTGTTTTAATAATATGGTCAGCGGTCACCAGATGGCAAAAGTATGTGACAGAGCTCGAGAAAGTGCAAAGGAAAGTTATGTTGAGGTTGAGACTGTGTATGTAGGCAGTAGACCAGCAGTCTGGCTGGGGGTCTAAAAACAGGGAGTAGAGCAGCATTGGCTTGGTTCTGGGGGCCCTTGTCAATTATTAGCCTCCTTGTAAAGAGAGTGGTAGAAGTGCTGAGTCATTCCTCCACTTTCTGGCTACCAGCGTTCACGATGACGCCACCCTATGATGATGAATATTTCCATGACCCTTAGGAAAGGAAACACGGTAGCATCTCACGGTAGAACTAAAAAAAGTTATCATGGATATCTATGTTAATCACAATCGTGATATCACAACTATTTAAAATATCTTTACTAAACATTTGCTTCGTGGGGCAAGGACTTCGATTGTTATAGACCTCTCTTTAAATAAATGTTCATTACAAAAAAAAAACATAAAAAAACATTTGCTTAACTTGGGACTTGAACTACCAACCTCCGATATCACGTCCGCCGCCTTATCGATTAAGCTACTAAGCTTATTATTATTGACTTTGAATAACTACAGTTATTCAAAGGAATCACTGACATAAGTTCAGTCAGATTAATGAAATCAACAGGAAGAGTGAATATATTCTGCAATAATATTTCAAAACTTGAGATTTATCATGACGAAATTTCAAATCTTAAGACTTGTCATAACAATGTTTTCAAAACATATTTTATCTCATGTTATACAACATTGAGGGTCACAGTTCACAATAGAATTAATTAAGTTGCAGTGTTAATCGTACTGAAAACCCTCCAAACAGGTCATATAATAGGTAACAATATTTTAAAACTAACGATTTTTTTATACATTTACCCCTACCTACTCGTATATGTACACTTGTACAGGATGATCAAAACGTACAAACAATTACATTTGTGTCAAACTTATTAATTTCAGAACCTCCTGAACAACTTCCTTCGTCACGACGTGTTAACCCTTGCGGCCCGCATGTTCCTCCTGTTCCAACTCACCACCGTGTACCCACTCATCACCTACATGCTGCGGGTGCAGATATTCGCCGCCCTGAAGAAACCCCCCTACCCCGGCTTCTACCAGGTGCTGCTGCTGAACACGACCATTGTAGTTGTGTGCGTGCTGTTCGCCATCTTTCTCCCGCAGATTGGAACCGTGCTCAGGTGAGGACGGAGTGGGTTTAAGGGTTAATTTTTTAGTTTAAAAAATTAGAAGGAGTTTTTTTTTCCTTTTAAGCGCTAAAAGATTGAAAATGTGGGTTTTTTCTTCAATAAATTCCCATGTACTTGGTACAAAAATGGATATTTTTCGTATCTGGGAGATATTTTTGGCCAACAAACTTTCTAGGTTGCTTCTCAAATAATTTAATAGAGTACTTAGACCATAAAAAGTGAACCCTGGCGGTTTCAAAATGTCCTTCTTGAGTGATGAGGCTTCTAGAGTCTAGAATCTAGACTCTAGATGGATCATTTTTCAATTTTTGTAGTACTTGAAAATATTTCACTGGCCACATTCAAAGTATCAAAAACCCTAATTAATCCCCCTGGAATTAAACCGTACTACCATTAAAAAAGTGACCTTCGGCGTATTTAAATTAGTCATTAAATAATAATAATAACACGGATAACTAGCACTTTTTGATCATTTACTATATCCTTCTAAAGAACATTTTCTTCTATTTTGCTCTAACCAATTATTAACTATGAATTTTTACCCTCAGGTTCACGGGAGCTCTCGGCGGGTTCATCTACATTTTCACCCTCCCTAGTATTCTCCACCTCTCCTCCCAGAACAAGCGGGAGGAAATGTCCATCCCGTCCTTCCTCTTCCACAGTTTCATTGTCCTGCTCGGATTCCTCAACCTGGTTGCGCAGTTCTTTGTGGTTTAGGCGAGCAGAAAACTTCGGAAAACCTGAGAAAATGGTTTTGTCTGTGATCTTATCCTCATTTTGGCCCGTGAATTCTGCGCGGGACTATTTTTTGTCCCCTTTTCAAAAAATTGTCTCGTCTGTAAATTCTTTGTTGTTGTCGTTGTTGTTGTTGCTGTAGCAATCGTCAAAATTGCAGTCACTAATCCGCCATTAACATTGTCAGATTGTGGCTTACATAAGCGAAAAGATTTTTTTTAACTTGCGAAAATGTCTGTGATCTTATTTAGAAAAGTTTTATCCTTTGGAAATTTTATAATTAGGTCGTGTACCTTTTTTGAGGAAGAATTCTTTTTTTTTAATTTTATATAAAGATGCTTGCTGGGACGTGGCCTGGCGCACTGCCGTGCGCTCAGATCAATTCATATGAACAAGAGAAGATGTAGTCACAATTTTATTGAATTTTAGTTTTTATGACTTTTGTGTTATAGTTTTTTTTAATTTGTGTTTTTTTACTGTTATCCTATAGAAAGGAAAGTAACGGATTTTATTCTTTGACGTACAACGAAAGTACTACTTATCTATGAATTTTTTTGAGATTTTTTGAAATGATATCATTACTCTCTAACTCTCTATTACTTATCAAAGGTATAGAAAGTATTGTTCTCGGTCGGTTTTTTGTATTTGTAAACGTAAAAAATTAAGCCGTCCATCCCCGATCGATATTTTGTTGAAAAAAAGAGATAAGTTGTTAAGTATTTTTTCATTTATTTTCTTTTTATTGAAAAGTTCTATTACTAAGGAGAGACACGAGCACTGACCTCCAGACCATGAGCCCTGTCAATATTTGGAGCCTTGGTAACCAAAAACGTTTTGCATCTCAATTTATTGTTATCATTTTACGTAGGTGTTAAACGCAATGTGTAAATGCCTTTAAAGAAAAATGGCAGATTTCAAGAAGTTTTTTTTACAGTTAAATTTTATTGAAATGACAACTTTTTCAATTACATTTTAAACAAAATTAACTATGAAAATTATTAAACACAATCTATATTTTAAATAAATAAAAGTTCAAACGGGAAAATTACGAGAGAAAATATTGGTAAAAATAATCACGGTGATGTTTTCTCTCTATCCAAAAAAAATTAATGCTGTTGCAGTGGACATCACTCAATTTGTTCGGCAAGTCAATCTTCAGTTGAAAGTCAACTTTGCAAGATTTCTGTAAGATTTAAAATTTAAATGTATAAGCCCAAGATTATTATATCAATCGTTATTATTTATTATTATTTTTAATTTAAGTTAGTTGCATCAATATAACAGTAAATTTGTTTTGTTTTTTTTTTTTTTTTAATTCTTCAATGAGGAAGGGTATTCTCAAATCAACTATCTATACTCAGTATGGCCATGTTGCCACGGTCTAGGGCCCAAGACTGGTAAATAAGAGAATGAGGATCGACTCCTATCCGGATGATTGAATTTTTATTTAATAAGTATGAGATGATATTGACCAAACATAAATATTACCCCAAGATTTTTGCATCACTTGGAGAAATAGGCTGAGAAGAATAAATACCACAGCGCGAAAGAACAAATTTACGAATGTTGAAACTTGAACTTTTAGGCTAACTAATTTGTAAATAAAATAAGCCGTTAATTATTTTAATTTTATACATAACTGACTTTTATTTTTCTTTAATAAATACTAGATACTATCACAACAACCTATGAATAAGTGTACCATTACTAAGAAAAAACTCCTTTGGTAATATTGTAATAATAATATCGCATTCTTTATACTGCTTGATACCAACTAACAAATCCCATTATTCCAGCAGTAAGCCCAAGACGTACCACTATGTGGTATGAATCCCAAAAGGGAGGATAACTTGTCATGTTCAAGCTGGGTTTCCAACCCGCGACCTCTGGATTCACTGAATTCACTGGTCTTTACCACTGAGCTACCGGGACAGAGAAATAAAAAGTAAAAGAATCTATCACAGAACGACACAGAAGGCGAACTTGGTAACGAATATGCCTGTTGGCGAGGACTGCCATGTCACATGTCACTGCATAGGAGAACCATAATACAGGTTTTTTTCTGTATGGCAGGTTCGATTGCCGCCTGATTTAATTGTTCCACATGAAACAATTATTCTCAGAGGTTGGACAATACTGACAATAGTAATATTTTTACGGCAATATATTCACAAAAAATCTACATGATATAATGGATCTGAAAATCAATTTATAGAAGACTAGTATTCAGTTGAGCTTGTTCAGTATGCAAATAGTCCCGGGTGTGAAATCCAGAACTACTAGAAAGTTGGATAGTACAATATTGGCAAGTTCCAACACAAAACACAAATGTCTTCACTGGCGAGTGTTTCATGACCAAGGTGTTAAATACCATTTTCAATAATAATATATATGGAGCATGATTTCAATAGCACTCTTGTACCACTGCTTTAAGTTTATTTTAGGCCCCTCTTTTTTTTGTTTCTAAATAACTAGTAAATCTCACTATTTTCAGAAATCCATCTCACTATTTTCAGTAGGTATGGTAATTTTTCCAAAGACCTCATCAATGACTACTCTGAGATTGTTTCTTAGAGAACTCATAGCACCAGACAGCGTCTATCCCCTCCCCTATGGTAAGCACAGGATCAAATTTAGACAATGGGAATCTGCAGGCTATGACACAACTGTTGACCAACTCCTTCTCAAATTTAACTTCCAAAGGAGACATCTGAAATTATACCAATGATTAGGGTTTTACAATTCAATGATGTATTCGTTTTTTCATTTCCAGATGACAGCACAAGTGTGCTATTTAAAGTATACAAAAGTGTTTGCGTACAGTACCAGATGACCGTACAAGTGTGCTATTTAAAGTATAAAAAAGTGTATACCTACACATATGATTTTTTTTTTTTAAATAATACCTACACTTATTTCAAAAACTGTAAAACAGTTAACTTATAAATTCACCATGGTTAATGCACAGTGACCCGGGTTTGATGTGCAGCAGGGTAGGAATTTTTCTGTGTTCTCTACTTGGATAACCAGAGTCCACTCATACCATGTTAGAGGACTTCAAGTATTGTAATGTCCACTAAAATTGTGACAACCTAAGCAGGTATGTGTACATCTGTACATCTAACTTAGTTTTACAAGATGTAAGAAGAGTAGGTTAGGTCATAAAGTTGAATTATTATATTAAACAGTTGAAAGTGTACAACAATGTAAGTGTTTCCTTCAAAATAAGAGCCACCATATTTGATGGCTTGGAATCAAATTAAAGGCAATGTTTTCATTTGCCCAAATAGTTCTAATATAGTAGCAGAAAAAATTGTTTCAACAGCTAATGGCTATTGGTACTTTTAGGTTTGGGCATAATATAATTTTGAAACTATCCATACAACATGGGTTGGGGTAATTCAATAATTTCTAGCTTACCATTTGCTCTACACCAAAAATGACAATATTAGGATAAGGTGTCAGAGGATATTTCCACAGGTCAGTCTTGAAGAATGAACAATCTCTGCTGACTCCATTACGCCAGGCACTCCATTTTGAATAAAGAACTAACCATGGATTAAGCTCAACACCATCAGCTTTGAAGCCTTTTTTGGCTGTCTCTATGACCTGAAAAAAATACCTTTTATTAAATAAGAAAATATAGGTACACAGAAATAAAATTATGAACATTTCTTGAGCAAAGGAAGATTGGATGGAACAAATCTGATGGAAAAAAATAATATTTTTATGAAAAGATATATAGGTAGTCTCAAATTAATTTGATTATTTAAAGAAAATAATATTATATAATTACTAGTTAAAATCCTGCACTTAGTTGCCATTTTAGTTTTTGCCCATGATAGGAGTCTCATTTGGAATCTATTTTTTTTTTTAAAAGATCCTTTTTTAATATGCACCTAAATAGCAAACTTTGACTTGGTGCCACATTTGAATGTATTTGGTCCAGTCATTTCAGAGTTTTGTTGATTAATATGAATAAATGAATTAATATTATTCTAATATAATTTAATTACTCAACAACAAAAAATGTCTTCCTAGTTCTTGTTTTTCTTTTAGTAGAGTTAAATCTGTAATATACACCAGTTGTATTTAGTGGACTACCTACTAAAACTAGAAATACCTATTCTAAAACATTACAAAAATGGGAATAATTACAATGCGACCATCACCACTTCCAAGATCAATGAGTCTACCCGATCTTCCTTCTAATGCCTTCAGAATGTTGGCAATTTGTGTTGTTGTTGCAGGAACATATGGAAGAGTGATTTTCCTAAATGCAGGTGACACAAATGAATAACAGATTGTTGTCAATGCCAAAGCTGTTCCTCCTGAAAGAAAAGCAAACATATTTGATTTTTTATTATAATTTAAAGATTGAAAGTTCATAGTTAGAAATAAACTACCTAGAGATCTTGATTCTGTTTTACGATTTTTTACCCCTGCAGACTTAGTATTACATAACTATGATAAAGGGTAAGTTGAGTATCCTGTTGAGCTCTTGGTCTTTACATCTAATGAGTATCAAGATTTTTACTTTATCCATAAACAATACAAATCAGGATCCATATAAAACTCACAAATACTTCATGTATTCTATGGGCTTAGGGCTCCAGTATCCCTTTCACCCAGAAATTCAAACAAAGTCTAATATATTTGACAAATTATGTCTTCTAGTTAATTTAGATCTGGAATTTGCAAAAGTGAGGTATCAGCATAATACAAAGCTGATTCTGTATGTCAAAATTATTATTACCTGACAAAGCTAGAAGTACTTTTCCTGTTTTACTGAGAGTAGGAGTTTTGTAAGTTGACTCCCTGTGCTGTCTTTGAACCTCCTCACAGAATTCACACTTTTCAGTCATGATTATTGATATTATACCTATTTCTTTGAACAATAATTAGTTGACCACCTGAGACACTGAAAATGTAGATTGTAAAAAAGCTATGTAGACACTGTGAACTTATACAGACTATAATAATATGAAATTGAAAACTAAATTAAATTTGCTGATAAACTGATAAGACACAATATTTATTTTTTGAAATGATTCCCGCTAGTCAGCCATGTTTGGATAGAACATGATGCAAAGAGGTTCCGTTCCGAATTTCAGATCCAAAGAAGAATAATATCGAGGGCGAGCTTTAGCACTCTGTACAAAAACTGTTTAACCCTAATTTAGGGTTTTACAATATTTCAGACGGTAAAACGTAAGGTAATGAAAGCGAGTGGTGGGGTTTTTTTTTTATCTACACCTTCTTTTGATGACTTCTTGAGGCCGGCGTCTTTCGGATCTCTTCTCTATTGAATAAATTAATGGAGGGAGCTGCTCTGTTCTAATATTTTTTAATTATGAGATTTGTAAGTTTCCCATGTAGACTTGTACTATATTTTACAAATTGAGAAAAAAATGAAACCCTCTGTATTTTGAATTTTGATTTTATAATTAAATTTAACATATTTTATTATTATGACATGACACCATTTTCCTTTCTTTTTTTTTCTTACAGCCTGTTTTTTTCTCCTCTTCAACTTATACCACTCCCACGAACAAGGTATTGGTCTAAAAACAACATAATGAGAACTTTTAGGAGAGACCTATCACCTTAGTCATTTAATTTATTGATGGATCCCAAACAAATTTCAGGCACCTTGTTCAAGAGACCCACTAATTAATGAACTGAACGGTATCATGGGCGTAGCCAGCATCCGCTCTAGGGGGGGCAACAAAGATATCCGTGTCGAAAGTGGGGGGGGGGGGGGTGTGGGGTCCTTTGGGTGCGGAAAAAGGCAGTGGAAGCGATTTGTTTTGTTGTTCTTGAAATCCAAAGGTCCCACTAGAAACTGAATATATATTTGTAATTTGTACCTACACATACAACGAATACAAACAGCTTTTCTTCTCTCTCAATAATATTTTAGAACAGGCTTTTTATTTATTGAATGGAATACAGGTAACAATGTTATTGAAACTTATTTGATGCAAAGTTAATTTCTAAAAAAAAAAAATTAAAATCGAAAGCGCATTACTTTTGAGGTTTTTTGAGTATAAATCTCGATTCGTCGCGAGGACATAATTATACTTTATTATACATATTTAGAACCGCAATTTTATTGCAAATCTAAAACTGTGCCGATCGTAACGATTTGGGTAGTACTTTTTGAGCGAGGAGCCTTTTTGTACGGTCGAAACGTTGAAAATTGCCGTAACGAAAAATCTTTATTGACCTATATTGACCCTACCTTGACTGATTTAAGAAAAAAAAAGTTACTACTAATTGTCACTTTTAGAGACAAAGCTTTTAATATGCAACACATTAGGTCAAAATTAAAAAAAAAAAAGTTGACCTATTTTTCATTTTTTTCAATCTTTCATTATTTTGACCTATTTGCCCTTTTAAAAAAATCTGAAATTTAAATGGCAAAAAAAGTCATTTGTGTGGTTTTACAAAAAAAATTATCTTGTTACTATAAAGTTAACGCCCCCAAATAAGCCGGCAAAAACAGGTCTGACGCAACAAATTTGACCTAAATTTGCCTTAAAAGTTTTTTGGCCTTAACTCGAGATTAGTCGCTTTGACCTACATCGTTTATGGCATTTTTGAATTTTCCAGGTCAATGCGCATCGAATGATAAGAGGTCTAGTTTTGATAAAATTTTACAGTCACTTTGGGCAAATTAAAATTTTCCGAAAATTTTAATCAATGAACCGGCCCCGCCCACATGGACTGGGTTATATATGAAGCTTTTCTTTTAGAAAATTCTTGTAGCTGACAATTTTTCGGTTCGATCGATATGCAATATGCCCTGTTAATGTTTATAATAGCCCCGGAAAACGGCCCGGAAAAATCACTAAAATTTTTTAATTTTTCAAATAATTAAAAAAAATTCAAATGAATTAAAAACATGGTTAACGATTAAAATTTTCAATTTTTTTTTGGCAAAAATGTAGGCAATCACATGGAGAATCACTGTTTCTGCCTAACCCTCTACCCCCTTTTTTTCAAAAAGCCGAAAAAACGTCTCCTTCTGCCTTAAAACGGCGTTTGAAAAAACCGTTTTAATCGTCGCCTTGAAATTAATCAATTTTAAGGCTTAAGGCGGTAATGTTATACCTTTTTGGATTTGCGTCGTCAAGGCAAATCGAACGATATGTAACATCATGTGCTTGCGACACTTTATCGGTGCATAATCACCGATTGAAAAAAAAGCAGCCATTTTTTGACATATCATTAATTTTAACTTTAAGCTGTTTTTATGACATATTCTTGTAGCCCTCGTCTGTACGAACCTAACGCAACAAATCAGCCTTTCGTCATTAACGCAGCCAGAGTTATGGCGAAAAAACGCAAAAAATTCAAGCGCCTCTGCGCCGCTGGCGCCACCAGATGAAGCGTGAATTTCCTTACAAAAAATGTTTATCTTGTATGGGAGAAGATATTTAGATGACAAAATGGCGTCCAGAGGCTACCAAAGAGGCAGGGCAAAACTGGCACGAAAAAATCTCTGTTCTGCGTATAACTCGTGAACGGTACCACGAAAAGGTGCGCCTACACATTCTACACATTTCATATTCTATACATGTTTGCTTCATCTGCAACACAGAAGGAGTTAGAGCGGCATATATTATATGGTTTTCCAAAAAGGCCCTAATTCGGCCCTAGTAGGTGACGAAAGGCCCTAACACTAACCCTAGATAGTGGCCATTTATACCTGTCGGTGGAACCCAGTTTGAACCTGATCGGCACCAAAAGGCCATTTGCTCGCCCCGATTTTCCATTGGAGCGCCTCACTAATTATACAAGCCAGGGAGAGCTTTGATATTTTTTTTAGGGTCTACTTGATATTTTTACCCTTTTGAAAATCCTTTGATTTTTGATTTTAAGGTTTTTCAATGTTTTTTTTTTTTTTTTCTCGAAAAATATTTTTCAAAAAATATCATATGTAAATTTAAGTTGCCCCTTCCATGTTGCATACTATTGAGGTTTCTCTAGGGGGGGGCAGCTGCCCCCCCCTGCCCCCCCCTGGCTACGCCCATGAACGGTATAGTAACATGCATGCAGGTAGCATCAAAGTTCTGGCTATTATTCAAGCAGAACAACAATCAAAATTAAAAGTATAGATTACAGTTGAAAGCGATGTTAAACAACAAAAAAAAAATCATTTAATCGTACCCCAGAGAATAATGCTTAAAAATTAAATAAAAAAAAAATATTCCGTGCCATAAGAAAAACTATTTTTTGAAAATTTCTATGAGACGCGAACGCACGGAGAAGGGAGCATCGATAGACTTGAAATATTCTCCAGCAGCAGTCATCGAACCTGAAGTCTTTTGTTCAGATGTCACCCACGAATTCAGAGTATTTTCTCGACCAGTAAATTACGGGCCTGGGTTCAATTTTCGGCTGAGCCTTGTAATTTTTCACATAATATTTTTTTAAAGTTGAGCTTTTTCACACTCAAATCTGGCTGTCTAAATAGATCTCTGAAATGTTCAAATTTAATATAATATAGGTATATGAGAATTTTCAAATAGAAGTGAACCCTTTTCCATTTTCTACCTGCCACAAAATTATTAATTTCGTTCTGATACGTAGTTCTAACTTTAGATTGCTAAAACTCGCCCAGGATAATCTGAGATAAGTGACGTCACAAATATTTCATTTCTTGAGGGAAAGGACGAAATTCCTATCTGCATGACGTGTCTTTTGTTTGGGTTTTGTAACTGAATGCGTTTCCTGAGGAATTTCCTATCAACATTTTCGTTCACGTTGTATTATTTGTGCGTTATTTTCTTGCTTTTTATCAGTCTGTTTAAAGTGTTAAATCTGTAACATCTTGAATTCTGTTTCGTAAGTGATCATCAGTGAAAGTTCTTGTGGTTCGTGTTTCTATTCCTTTGGATTTTTGTTGGTAAGTTTAAGATTGCATAACGTACATTCATCAAGTTCACGCCTTGCCAGTTTTTTTTTTATCGTTATGGCGGGAGGGACATTCACATTTTACATACTGCAGGTGCATTTGTGAAATGAACTATTAATTTTTTAAAACCTGATAACCCTGGATGATTGCTAACTCAGGTACTGAAATGGTTTAATATGGTTCCTCAATATCAGACATTTTTGAGTGTTTCTTATTTCATTATCAAAGTTGGTTTGTGTTTCAATACTTTCAGGTTACATTGAACACATCCCCACCCTGGTTTGTATTTCCTTCAACATTCAAATTCTTTGACAAAACCAGGTTCTAATCCTACTGTGACTACTGTGGTTGTTTAGCAGAACTCATACTATCTCTACTTCTAAACAACCTTCATAACAATAAAATTAAAAATATTAAATAATGTATCATAAAAAACTGCCAACCTACACCCACCTTCCAATCTGGACAACTTTGGTTCAACATTCAAAGTAGGATACCCATCATGTTTTGGTATATTGGCTCATGAAAAATGTCAGGCTGGGTTTCTAGTAGAATAGCTTGTTTTTAAAAAAATATTATGATAAGAGTACCTACACCCCTTCAGTGTCAAAATTGATACAAACAGAATATTACTGTTAAATTGTGTTCATTGGCCTTTGTGGTACCTTGTGTAGTCAATGTTTTGCTAAAAAGATGAGTCCTTCAACTTTAAGTTTCTTGAACATACCAAGTTACCTCATGCCACAAATCCTAGTCACCACATTACCCTGATAAATTTAACTCAATGGTCAATACACAATCCATTAGGTATTATGTTTTCTCACACCAGAAATTTAAATATTTAATGGTCAGGTTATAATAGATTGTTATTTAAACACTGTACTATTTTTATGCATTCAGTAAAAAACCCCCAAGAAAAATAATTACCTACCACCATATTATACTTTCAAAGTATGATAATGACAGAGTGCTGCAATTGTCTTAGATTTAACTAGGTCAACAGTCTCTATGAATTTCAAATAGAATCTCAATTTCAACCTGATCACATTAGATCGGAACAGAATGCTCTGGTGAAAGGTTAGTTATTAAAGGTTATCTTGGGAACCTTACAACACATAGTAAATAGTAAAATTTCTTCAAGGTCACCTCCATATGAACCTAGTACTTACCACCTTGTTGTTAGTACCTATTTAGGAATTTAAAAACTTTATGTAAGGTACCAACTGCATTACTAATTATATTATTTTATAATAATTTAATATTAAATTTCTCATGATTGGAATGAGTAAATTACTTTTAGGGGTCTCTAAAGTTCATAATAAATTTTGTTGAACTACTATCTAATAATGCATTGAGGTTCTTGGGAGCTCAGAACAATGGCACAACAGCCAATAGCATGCCAGGCACCCACTTACCTAGTAAAACCAGTCCCAATGACATGCTAGTTGATTGCTAATAAATGAATTGCAAAAAAATTGAGGTAGGGAAGCAAGTAGGAGGTACCTATTCAAATTAGTGCCAAGGACAGAAATGAATGTCTTGCTTCTAAATTTGGCAAATCTTGAAGGTATTTTAGTGATGAAAAGTTTCTCCTAAGTGAGGACAGATTTAATGTTGCATTGGTGACTTGTTCATTTTTTACTAAAACCATTACTCTGTCAGTTTATCATTCAGAGAACAATTTTTTAAATGATTAAATTAGCTGAATTGCAACAGTAAAGCATATTTATCTGATGAATAGAAGATGAAGTAACTATTTGATTCCTACCAGGCTTCCTCAAAAGGCTTTTTGGATTTTTTCTCCTACCATCAGGTAATGAAAAAAAGGGTGGATTACCTATTTTTGACTTATACATATATGTTCTTAAAAAATTTGAACAATAAAACTTAGTAAAAATGTACTCTTATTAGGCTGACTCCATTCTATTTTGCTGTCATTTTTAATAGCAGTTAATAAAATATGTTTCATGGCTTCAGGACAGTTCCCAAGCACCAGACATTGTTTTGGAGACTGGTTGCATAATGACCTAGTTTCAAAGTGACCATGGTTGACCACCATTCCTGTGAGAATTTGCTTATTTCAGTCAATAGTCTTAATCGTTCAATGGATAAATGAATGGGCACCCATGTTTCATATACTTGACAGAGGCTAGTAGAGAGCACTTCACCAATGTTTACTGCATTAAATTTTTTGAACTGTCAGGAATAATAATAATAATATCGGCTTATTTATACTACCTGATTAGGACTAAAGTCCCATTATTCCAGCTGTAAGCCCAAGACGTATCATTATGTGGCAAAAATCCCAACTGGGAGTATAACTTGTCTTGTCCCGGCTGGGTGACGAACCCGCGACCTCTGGTATCTGAGCTACTGGGAATACTTGGGCCGAATTATAAAATAGGATACAAACTAAGATAAGTGAGTGCCAGACCATCCTTCAACTTGAATATAGTGCGCTGCTATTGGTTGAAAATCCGTCTTTAGGGACGGTCTAACATCTTCTTTGTCTTCTTTTTTTCTGTCTTATCCCGCTTGAGCAGGGTCGACGTTGTTCAACCTCATGGTTGTGGTTGGTTGGTTTTGGCCCATTTTTTTTCGACTGGATGTCCTTCCTAACGCCAACGTTTCTATTTGGTTTTAAAGTCCTGACTTGAGGTAGACAGGACGGGGGTTTTACCCTCCTTTCGCTGGGAATCGTACCAGCTACCAAAATTAAACTCGCCCAGCCTGGGTAGGGCCGGAAATGCCAGCCTCACTTGTACGGAGGGAACAGAATTTTCTGGGTGGAAAATCTGCTCCAACCGGGGATTGAACTCAGGGTCTCTGGACTACGGGCAGTAGTCACAACCGTTACTGGCCCTTGGGCTGTGAGTGTAAAGGCTGGCCCTTGGGCTGTGAGTGTAAAGGCTGGCCCTTGGGCTGTGAGTGTAAAGGCTGGCCCTTGGGCTGTGAGTGTAAAGGTAATCTTTGTCGGTTCAATGTTCGCAGAACAAATAGGAGCTTTTCATTTCTGTCTATAGAACCAGAACATAGACAATCACAACCTTCTTGATCATTGTATTCAGGAAATTTCCCCACAAGGTGATAAATGTGACATCAAATTAGGAGAGGCCTTGACTTTTAGGAAGTTCCTATCTGATCTATTGTACTAGCTTGACTGATGTGTACGATTTGCTATGAACATTGTACAGTGTACACCCCACCGGTAATGATTACTCACCTAAAATCCTACGAGTCGTCAGGTGCCACTGTAATTCTAATGGGTTCCTGGATTTTAGTACTCCTGACACGATCAGGACTTTTCTTTAACATGATGAATTACTCTGGTTTGGTAATTGGTATGACTGGTATGAGCTGTATGAGTAGCAACATACCAGTATGACTTACATAGTTTTTAGCTAGTCAGTAGAGACCTATCTACTGGAAGCAACCTTGTTTACTCACTCCAGGACACTTGTGAGAATTGTTGGAAATATAAACATTTCCTTCTACTTCCCTCCCCTTCGTTTTTTTCGAAAGTAAAAATCCTGCAAGTAAAAATTAAAGTAAAAATCGTTTTTTCGAAAGTAAAAATCTGTGTTGAAAAACGTAATAACAATGCGGAACACACCTTTAAGTGCTTTTGGATACCTAACTAATTAAACTTGGGTATTGATTAGTAATGGATAGAATAGCATTAGGAAGCAATAAATAGGAATCAATCTCGATAGTACTCTCTCAATGCAGTGGCGACGAATTCAGGCCCGAAATGATGTACGGAAATGCCTCATTATTATTATTAAATGCTTTATCAGATACAAAGACATATAATTATGTACAATACAAATAATTATTATGTAAAAAAATGGAAACAATATAAAAAATAAAATGGAAATTAATACATATGTCCTAACTAAAGGGTGGGGTTATTGCTTATGGCAATCTCTTCCACCCAACCCTTATGGTATACTGGTACCTCATGGTATACTGCAAAGTAAAGGGTTACGAAAAATAAATATAGGACCATGGTCCATGCCTCAGGCCGTATCGCGGCTGCAGACCTTACAATGAACTAACATCCCGTAGTATGAACTGTTTTATGAACTAACATCCCTCTGCTGATGGGCGAGAAGTGATACCTATTTAGGTGCTGGCTGGGTCAACACGAGCGCACCCCAAGGTGTCCCTTACAAACAACTGTCACCAAAATATGAATAATTTTTTTTTTGTCGGCTCGGGGATTCGAACCAAGTATCTTCCGCAAGGTTTTCGAGGATCTTATTACTGAGCTAAGAACTGTGGTAATGGTAACTTCAATTAAAAAATTTCATGTCACCACAGTCCTCTCGCCCAACTAGCAACGTTCGATTGCCAAACAAAGCCTTTGAATGGACTTCTTGGCAGTCAACAGTACGATTTCTATTATTTATGGATAGTTTTAATTAGACTTAAAGTTAGCAGCCATATCCTGCCGTCTGACTCATTCAGTGACCATTTAAGGAGATGGTCTGTGTCTTAGTCATGTCTGCGGAGGTCCCGTGAGTTGGCTGCTGTGAGACCACTTTCATGTTGTATTCTGGTGTCTGGTCTGATTTCAAAACCGTTTATTTTATCTTTTGAGTCCTCATTCTTTCTGTTCTAAAATGTCCACGATTGATTTTTTTTAATGCTGTGTCCGAAAGGCAACTTCAATTTTGTAGCAGTTCGTTAAAATAATGAATTTTAATTTATGTCTCTCTCTTTAATTTATGTCTAGCCCAAGTTGAGTGACAGTTAGGCTCTTTCAAATTGAGCCCTAAGACTTAGCCCAAGAGATAGTCCTAGTATTTGACCCACATTTGAGTACCACCATAAAGCAATTTAAAAGATGGAAAAAGAAATCTCCAAATAATCTCCGAAACTACTACTCAGCCAAATTTGTCTATTCTACCTTTGAAATAGAGTCTCGAAAAGTTGCTCGCTATTTGAAATAGAGAGCAATTTTATGGTCAACTAAATAAGGCACACCGGAAAATGACTAGGAAAATCAGAGGTAACTATTTGCCTAGGTCGCAGCCTTGATTACACGTCGCTAAAAAAACACCTTGGATTTTTCACACATCACTGACAGAGTGTAGAGTGTGACAGATCGTCATGTTGATAGGTTGAGGAGAGCACACCAGCACACACTGCTCACATAACTTGTTCTTCGCAAACGGCATAATTGCTAACTTACCGATTTAATCACTAACTTAACGGACTACTTTATACACATTTACACTAGCAGATTGCTATTGGATAGTTAGTTTTATTATTAAATCCGCTCATTAAAGACTAAGAGCGAAATTAAAAATCGAGATCACAAGTTCGAGTTTGTTCTTATACATTTCCTCATTTAAAACAATACGCACATTCCAGACTTAAGTGAGTCCATAGAGACATAACGAAAATATCTTAGGGCGAAATTAATAGATGTTTTTGTAATACCTTTGTGGCGCTAAGTCACGGATTGCGTACTGTGTGAAATAGGGAAAGCCGACGCTTATAGCAATGACGTGTGATATACATTAATTTCGGCCTTAATTTCGACCCAAAGTACTGGGGGTCTGTGTTTTACATTTTGGTTATCAGTGGTCAAGGCGCTAGTTTCGTGTACAGCAGTGATAATAATAGACACATTCCTACCACCCTCACAGTAGCTTGATGGATAAGGCGGCGGACTTGTAACCTGGAGGTCGGTGGTTCAAGTCGCGGTTTCAGCGTAGATTTAGTAAAAAGCTATTTTGATTAGTTGTGATATCACGAAAGTGATTAACACAAATAATTATGATAACAAATAACTTAACACATTCCTACCAATCATTAAATTGGCGCACTCATTAGTCAATCAGCGTAATATTTGCAAAACACCATTCTATGCTAGACGCCACGCAGATGTATTATATAAATTGCATTCCTCTTTAATTGAACGACAAAATACTGTTTATAAATCCATCTATACTCTTGAGCGAGATTTAATGGACTTCTACGAATCCGCAGGCGAATTGGTCTCTGATTGCTGAAAGCAAAATCTATTAATATTAAATGCTTTATTAGATACAAAAACTTATGTATATGTACAATGTACAGTACAAATAAATCAGTATATCAGTATAAACAGAATGTATAAATACATATGAAAGAAATAGATAAATACATATGTCCTAACTAAGTTATTGCCTATGGCAATAACCCCACCTTTAGTTATTAGGACATATGTATTGCCTATTGCAATAACCCCACCTTTAGTTAGGACATATGTAGGGGTTATTGCCTACCTAAAGGGTGGGGTTAGGACATATGTAGGCGGCAATAACCCCACCTTTAGGCAATAACCCACCGCCAAAGTCTGGGCTCCTTACATGTCCTACAGTGTATGGTTTTGAACCCGCGAACTCTGGATTAACAGACCGACCGACGCCGCGACGTCTTGACAACTGAGCTACTGTGTCAAAAGGTTGTGAGTTTGTGACCACACAATAAGACTCTGAGGGTAAGGTGGTAGAAAATGCTACAAGCATTAAAACCTCGCCTG
Source organism: Bactericera cockerelli (assembly GCA_024516035.1). Classification (NCBI taxonomy): domain Eukaryota; kingdom Metazoa; phylum Arthropoda; class Insecta; order Hemiptera; family Triozidae; genus Bactericera; species Bactericera cockerelli. The sequence goes on along the minus strand of CM044959.1, from coordinate 13,556,931 downwards.
GTGGTTAAAAACTATTGAAGCGGCAAAGTGCAGGGATGAGCTAGTGTGTCTACATTGTATGTGAGTGTAACTAAATTGTATGAGTGTGCCGTACAATGTATGAGAGTGTGACTCAGAACACAAGGTTCTGCTTCATTAATCTCTCATTGGTGACAGTCGGTTTCTACTTTTGAAACTCGACCATAATATATGTGGGCTCAGGCTAATGAGGCACGTATGCTGCACACGTCATGTGTGCAGAGAGAGGTACAACAATGTATGTCGGGTATGTCGGGCTGAGCAGAAACACTTGTGTCTGGGAGTCTGGCTGGAAAGCTGTGGGGCTATGAATCAATGGCAGAGGTACTCCGCGATACAGACAGGGAAAACGTGAGGAACAACACCGAACCATAAGCACTGGTAGTCAAGTGGTTAACGCGCTAGTCTGGTAATCCAGGTAGCGTAGGAATCCGTTAGTTCGAATCCCACCCAGTGCACGAATTTTTCCTCATTAATTTGAGTTAGTGACCACTTAATAATAAGACTGAGGGTTAGGTGATGGAAAATGCTTTGAGCATTAACCTCGCCTGATGGTTATCTTCCACTAAAGAGTATTATTATTATTATAAGCCATAAGAGTGTCTATGCTAACTAGATGCTAGATGAGGACGCAGAAAGCCTTTCAAACCAGACTATAAAGTTAATAGACAGTGGCTTGTTAAATACAGCCCATCACTTCTCGCCCATTAGAGAGGAGGCATACTACGGAATGCTAATTCATAAAACAGTTCAATGTGAGGTCTGCACCCGAGTTACGGCCCAAGGCATGGTCCTATATTTATTTTTCTTAAGCCTACTATACACAATGAGGCATTGCCGAACATCGTTTTGGTACTGAATTCGACGCCACCGGTTGAATACACCAGGTCTTGTCAGATTACAGCACAATAGGAACGCGAACGTCTAACGAGGTCAGGACAGGAATCCATACGATAAATAAAACTAAAGGACAGGAATCAGTAGGGAACAACTGTGACAACTCAAATGCGAACACTCGTGATGCTGCTGGGTATGCGACTATGCAAATGCATGTCCTTTATCGAAAATATATCGATATATCGACAAAAAATATATCGGTATTCGATTTATCGGGACACCCTTACTGCTGGGTATGCCATTTTGAATTTTCACATTTGCAAACTGTATAAACTGTATATGTCTGACATATATTTACCAATACGTGCATGATATACAGTAATTAATGTTGAAGAATTTTGCCATCGAAGTTGCCCCAGAACATTTTGCACATGGCGGAAAATTTTGCAATACCATTCTATTGTATTCTGACGATATTTTCCGAAGTCAGGTAGAAACTTCGGTACAAATTGCCACAGGTTTATGTCAAAGAAATTATTATTATTATTATTATTAGATTATTACTATGGACATTGGACATACCTGATTATTATTATTATTATTGCTAGACGGTCGCGGACCACCGTCCAAGAGCTTTCTGATCTGATAATCACCAGACATGATAAAACTATAGCTGATATTAGCTTACCTATAGTCATAATATGTTCCATATAGTTAGGTACTGTTTTTCCATATACTACCTATGTAATATATACTTACGAATCTTCACTACCTATGTAAAGATTCTTAAGTATATTATACCTATATCTAGCTTAGAGCGGTGAATGTATGGCTGATGCAGTCTTCTTCATCTAGCCGAGATGCCACCTTATAGGATCAGAGCCGTGGCTACGACAAGTGTACTGGTAGTCAAGTGGTTAACGCGCTTAGTCTGTTAATCCAAGTAGCGTAGAGATCCGTTGGTTCGATTCCCACCCAGAGCATGTATTTTTCCTCATCAATTTGAGTTTGTGACCACATAATAAAAACACTCTGTGGGTTAGGTGGTAGAAAATGCTTTGAGTATTAACCTCGCCTGGTGGTCACCTTCCACTAAAGAGTGTTATTACTATTTGAATTTTGGCTTGGTTTTTCTGTGATTTTTTTTTCTCTTTAGAAACGAATCTATTCTATCAGAATGTGGACAGTACGGTCTGAATTATAAAATAGTATTAAATTCAAGATAAGACAGACCCCGTCGGAGCTTCAACCAATTATATATAGGGCACTACTATAGCCCGACTTGAGAGACAGTCTGGCTTGTCTTAAATTTAATCCTGTTTTATAATAAGATAAGTACCTATAACAGTGCTTTATTAGGAGTTTTAGACTGTCAGCGGAAGACAGTTAGTCCCATTATGCCAACAGTTTAACAGAGCACCTCTACATATTTGAGTAAATAAATACAGTGAAAATGTAAATTAAAAAGACAATTAGAGGGTACGTTGACCCCAAATCTATGCGGCCTACGCCACTGGTCATGTAGATTAAAGAAGGAAGTCTAGCTGAACTTTCTACCAGAGCTCTAGAATTGAGCCAGTCCGGAGTATCGGGTCTGATGAATGGGCGAAAGTAAAAGTTGTTCCTTCTGCCCAGGGTGAATAAACCCATCCACCACATTCGGTAACCTTTCGGAACAGCTTTGATCTAGCTAGACAGCCAGTGGCGAGCATTCGATAACCTTTCTGCAGAGCTTTGATAGAGCTAGACTTTGATCTGATCTAGACAGCCTGTGGCTAGCATTCGGTAACCTTTCTAAAGAGCTTTGATCTAGCTAGACTTTGATCTGATCCAGGCAACCAGTGGCCAGCATTCGGTAACCTTTCTGAACATCTTTGATCTAGCTTAGACAGAAAGTGGCTAGCATTCGGTAACCCTTCTAAAGAGCTTTGATCTAGCTAGACTTTGATCTGATCTAGACAGCCAATGGCGAGCATTCGGTAACCTTTCTAAAGAGCTTTGATCTAGCTAGACTTTGATCTGATATAGACATCCAGTGGCTAGCATTCGGTAACCTTTTTAAAGAGCTTTGATCTAGCTAGACAGCCAGTGGCTCATAGTATTCGGTAACCGTTTTGATAGAGCTAGACTTTGATCTGATCTAGACAGCCAATGACGAGCATTCGGTAACCCTTCTAAAGAGCTTTGATCTGGCTAGACTTTGATCTGATCTAGACAGCCAGTGGCCAGCATTCGGTAACCGTTCTGCAGAGCTTTGATAGAGCTAGACTTTGATCTGATCTAGACAGCCAATGGCGAGCATTCGGTAACCTTTCTGAATAGCTTTGATCTAGCTAGACTTTGATCTGATCTAGACAGCCAATGGCGAGCATTCGGTAACCTTTCTGAACAGCTTTGATCTAGCTAGACTTTGATCTGATCTAGACAGCCAGGGGCTAGCATTCGGTAACCTTTCTGAACAGCTTTGATCTAATCTAGTTCTAGTCTCCTAATATAGTAGACTAAATTCGGTAACTTTTTTAACAGCCCTGATATCTTTTCTAAGAAAATGTTTTTTACATAGTATGTTTTTCTATAATATGATTTTTACTTTCTATTACCTATGAGATATAATAGAAAGTATTGTTTATCATTTTAAGTTGAGGTGTCATCGGAAATCTAATCCAAATATACTTTTGTGAAGTCACCGTTGTCGAGTGAGTTAGCGCGCTAGGCATTACACGCACGGTGACCTGGGTTAGATCCCCAGCGGGGCAGGATTTTTTCTGCTCTGTTCTTGGATGTTCGGGGTTCACTCATACCTCGTGAGGATAAATGAGTAACTGCTTTAATGTGAGCAGCGGCCAGTGGCGAAATTGTAGGCAAAAATAAGATATTAGGATATTAAAAGATATGGAAATGTCCTATAATTCTGCGCTATCCACTAAAAATTGTGATATTATAACACAAAGAAACACATTTATTTTATTTATTTAATATACTTTTGTTTTCCTCGCTATTTAGGTCCTCGAGTTTTAGCAGCATTTAAATTGACGTGTTGATTTTCAACTGAGATGTTGACTAAAAAACAATATTCAAGGCTGAGAATACGGATCTTTCAATACTTCCTATTTATTCGTCCAATACAACATTCATAGGCCTACGTGACAACTCACACGTGGTTTCTTCTTGTTTATACCAATAGTTCAGTTTTATTTTGATAAACAAAATTTGAAAACTTCTCACAGAATTTAGGACACCACCACGTGGTTTCTGGTGAAATAACATTTTAATTACATTTTTTTATTACATTAATATAACGAAACGATCGTCTTTGGCTGCATGCTTGTGGATTGAATATGTACATATGTAGCGATGAACATTGGGCTTGGACTAGATGTAAAAATAAAAATAGATTTGATGAATTTGACTTATGAAGAATAATTTTCTTAAAAAAAAGATGAGTGTTTGTTTCTTAGCCTTGTACATTTGCGCTGCGTTTTCTTTAAATTGAAGCATTTGTAGTCAAATAGTCTGGACGCCAGTTAGACAGTTATTCGTGAGAATCGAGTTCGAATCCCACTCATTGCACGTAATTTTCCTTGTGTTATGTTTGAGAATTGGACAACAATAGAATGTCAACCAAAAAAGTGTGTTAGTTCAGGACTTATGGGTTTTTTTGTTAAAATTCGTGAGTTCTCCAATCCCACACTATTGCATGGATTTTTCTTTATTTATGAGATAAATAATAATTTGACCAAATATTCTTGAATGCGGGCGATTATCGTACCTTAAACAAAGGGTAAAGGGACTTGGAATTATTTTTGTAGTGTCCATTGGCGGTTCTACTCACTTTCTCGGTGCCGTTGACCTAAGTTCATATAGTATATCTTATGGTCTTATGTATGTACAAATTGTACATAATATGGATATTGTTTAAAAGTAGGAGTTGACTTACTCGTAGCAACCAATTAAAGAGTCCTTAATGAATAAACTAATTAAATATAGTAATGGATTAATTGAATATAGTCATTCATTAAGATTGCATTAAATACAGGGTGATTCAGAAAAGTACCGTCAAACGTTAACCACATATTCTATGGGCTAGTTAAGGAGGGGTCAACTCTATAAAAGAAAGTGCGCAAATGCCTCCTAACGGAGGTACACGCCCCTTAAGGTGTATTTAAACAATCGAAATTTTCATTTTACGGCTTACCTATTTGGGATATCGCAATGTGGTAAAAAAATCACTCTCAATACTAGATAGCACCTTTCTTTTGGCACAAAATTTAACACCATTCCAATGTTAGGGGCGGTCTCAGGAGGGTCAGATGGTAGAAAAAAGGTTCTAACTTTTTAGTCGTTGCTTGTAATTGAATTTGGTTTTCACCCTATTAAAACGTCTGTCATTGTCTACAAAAATGTTCTGAATAATTTTTTTCTCAAACCAACACAAACGCTTGAAAATTGAAATTGAAGATTTTAAAACCGCATTAAGTTTTGAAACCTATGCAACTAGCATACAATTTTAGAACAAGAATTTTCAGCCAGTTCATTATTTAACAAAGAAATACACCTGGAATATTTGAACGTGTTCGTCAATCTTTTCGAAGGCGTATGGAGGTCTGCATTGAAGCCAGAGGAGCCCATGTGGAACATTTGCTGTAAATCTTATTTCGGCTTAAGCCCATCAATTTCGATTTTCAAGCGTTTGTGTTGGTTTTAGAAAAAAATTATTCAGAACATTTTTGTAGACAATGACAGACGTTTTAATAGGGTGAAAACCAAATTCAATTACAAGCAACGACTAAAAAGTTAGAACCTTTTTTCTACCATCTGACCCTCCTGAGACCGCCCCTGACATTGGAATGGTGTTAAATTTTGTGCCAAAAGAAAGGTGCTATCTAGTATTGAGAGTGATTTTTTTACCACATTGCGATATCCCAAATAGGTAAGCCGTAAAATGAAAATTTCGATTGTTTAAAAACACCTTAAGGGGCGTGTACCTCCGTTAGGAGGCATTTGCGCACTTTCTTTTATAGAGTTGACCCCTCCTTAACTAGCCTATAGAATATGTGGTTAACGTTTGACGGTACTTTTCTGAATCACCCTGTATAGTCAGTCATTCATTAAGATCGCATTAAACAAGGTCTCTCGATTTCCTGCGTCCCAATCAGGAGAGAATTCAATCTTGAAAGTTGAGAAAGCGACCGCAGGATTTGCAACGCTCGGACTGAATGCTCGGTGGATCTGGTGAGCATCGGTTGCACCGGTGGTTCTGGTGTGCACCGCTTGCATCGAACCGGTGACCCGTGGCTAATGTTTGTTGTGACTGCGCACGGCTGGTGTCTGGCCAATTTGTACCCGGGTACCTCTCTGGCTCTAACGAGGACGTGTATACGTCTGGTTTTGATGTAGCCAGCCGTGAAGCGAATGGTTTTTCGCAGGATTAGGATACTTTTCCCATTACGCGTCCCGTGGCTTCGTCTGGAAATGAGGCTCACGAAACGGAAGCCTGAGAAAACCTTATGGCCAAAATGACTTATGGCCAAATTATGAAACAGGATTAGTTAATTTAAGTGGACACTATCTATTAACTTTCTCACCTTCACAACAAATTTGTTTGTAATATGTACCTAATCTCACTAATCTGTATTTACTGTATATTTACCTGTGTTAACAATTTATTAATTGATGCACATTAAAAAAAAAAATGTAGAGGTCATACGTCATATCCAAGCCGCGATTTGTAGCTGTATTTTCTGTCTGTGGCATAGCGGAGCTTGTAGCCAGCCTTCGTGGCAAAAAAAACTTTTTTTTTTGCCAAAAAACTTAGTCTTTTGGCCTGACATGGTACCCTGTATCTCTTTAACGTCCACCACCAAGGCATTTCAAATTCCCCGCTACTTATGTACATAATTTCCTGAAAGTCCATTCTCACTTGCCCCACTGCTGTATAGGTACAACACGGTACATCAACTCAAGCTTCCGTCAAACTGTCCAAACCTCATTTGTTCGGAACTCAAAACTTACCACGGCAATATGTCGATCACCCAACCCAACTACTAATTACTCTTAACTAATTGACTTGACAGCTTTCGAAATCCTTACAATTTCTCCAATCACTTCTGTCGACAGTCTGTAATTAAATCAAGGTACCAGTGAAATAGGATTGCAATTTATTAACGTGAGGCTCTCTGGCCGTCTGGTTGGAGTGATGAAGTAAAAGTTAAAATTATGACTTGGGTAATTTAATTACCTGTGATATGATTAAGACCAGACTATAGCAGACTGTGGTTATTAGTTATTCGGCATATTTATGGTGCTCTATTTGACGTTTTAATAACCAGGATGTACTGAAGTATCAGAGGCGGGGTGGTATGTGTTATAAGTTAATTAGGATACAACGCCGTGGGGGCCAAAAGGCCAAAATGTTTGTATCAGAGAACAACTAGGTACAAATAAACAATATCGATTTTCTTTACCAAATTTTGACATAGAAAGGATATTGAAATAAAATTTCGACATGTTCATATGCCACCAATAGACAACACACTTTAGTGGAAGGTAACCACCAGGCGAGGTTAATGCTCAAAGCATTTTCTACCACCTAACCCTCAGAGTCTTATTATTATGTGGTCACAAACTCAAATTAATCAGGAAAAATTCATGCACTAGGTGGGATTCGAACCAACCGATCCCTACGCAACCTGGATTACCAGACTAGCGCGTTAACCACTTGACTGCCAGTATACACAATGTCTATTTCAGCATAGAAGAAATACCCACTTAATAGTTGAGATGGAAACTGTCTATGCTTAATTTGCTCAGGTTCGATTATGGCCCATTGAAGAGCAAATTTTCTCCGAATGACCAAATAAAAAGTTATCATATTTGTGTTCATCACTTTCATGATATCACAACTACTCAAACTTGCTTCACTAAATCTAAGCTGAAACCGGGACTTGAACCACCGACCTCCAGGTTACAAGTCCGCCGCCTTATCGATCAAGCTACTGAGATCGGTTGTTCTCTTGAATAATACCTACGTTTTCTTTTACACAGTTCAAATTACTTATTTATAGGATTCTACGTAACCAAATAAATACCTTTCTCGTGTTCATTTTAGGCTTTTTTCTTTTCTCTAAGAGAATCCAAGTTACCAAGATTTTTTCTCTTATAACGAGGTTTCTACTATGTCCAGTTTCTGTAGATTTCGGGATGAAATGTTTCTGGCCTCCTAATTAAAAAAGAGAATCAATCCATCTTGCGGTCTGAAAGTTTCTCAATTCCTCGAGGTTTGCGGCCACATTTAACCATTCAGCAATTAGTTCTCTTAATGAATTGAGGACTAGGTAGTGGTTAGTGTGGCTACGCTCTGTAATGGTGTTCTGGCGAAATCTGTACCTGACCAAATTAAGGCATGTGGAATGAAAGTTTGCCGGTCATACATTCTGGAAACCAAATTTTAAAGCATTCCTTTTAATTACTAGCTTCTGAAAATGAGGCAATCTTATTATGTTTTAAGAAATGGCTTGTCCATTGTTTTTGCAACTTCTTGGTCCATTATTTTTGGTATTCTTCTTTCTTTATCAGTTCAATACAATACATATATATTATGTACTTGAAATCTGAAACTTTTTTCCTGTATTTTCATGTTTCCAAATTGAGACAGGGAAAACAGATTTGTGATACAAATATTAAATTAGCTTGATTGCTACGAGACTCTTGTTGTCGTTCAACTTTACCTCAAAACTATGCAACGATAGGTCTGTACTGACTATTCCTTATAGTTCATTTTAATTATTCAACTAAAATGATGACTACGGTTCCATCTAGTTTTACAATCATCATCATAGGGTGGCGTCATTGTGAACGATGGTAGCCAGACAGTGGAAGCAGCACTTCTACCGCTGTCTTTACAAGGAAGCTCATAATTGACACGGGCCCCCAGAACCAAGCCAATGCTGGTCTACTCCCTGTTTGTAGTCCCCCAGCCAGACTGCTGGTCTGTATTCCCAGTTTATAGTCCCCCAGCGAGATTGCTGATCTACTCCCTGTTTATAGTCCCCTAGCCAGACTAGATGTACAATGCGCTAAAAATTTAATGGTGTAAGAATTTTACTTTGATAACGTCGCTAAACAATTATTTGAGTTGATGGTTCACAAAATTTTGCCTGAATTTTTTAATGCCTATATTGAACCTTGGATCTTAGGATTATAGAGCACGGATACTCCCATACGATAGGCTAATTAGTTAAAACACATAATCTGTCCTTGTCTCCTTCAATCAATGTCAACCTTATATGTACAATTGTACATTCTACGCCCACTTTTACTCATGAATATACATGCTGTACTTAGTATATGTCATATGTATAATATGTCAAAGCTCATTACTGTAATCAATGATAGTGGTCATAATAACTAATAATTTTATTATAATATCGCCTCATTTAGTAGGGTAGTAACCCGACTGATGGGTGACTGATAAGTCCCATTATTTCAGCAGGAAGCCCAAGATATTGCTGTGTGTGGTAAAATGGGAGGATAACTTGCCATCTCCCAGCTGGGTTTCGAACCCGCGACCTCTGCATTACCAGACCGACGAAGCCTTGACCTCTGAGCTGACTGAGCTATCGGACAGACTAACGATCACAATTTGCTCATAAAATGCAAATTATGTTTGTTTAATATTGAACTATTCCACCTTACCTTCTCTTGTGAATTTGTTTTAATCTGATGCAATTTTTTCAATGTTCATATCTCGTTCTCTCTCTCATCTCATCTCTCCTCACAAGTTAATTTGTATCAGCTTTGGAGATGTTAGGTATATTTGTAAATTTAAAATTATTATAAATTAAAATAAATCTCCCTCTCTCCCTCTCTTTCTCTCTCTCTCTATCTCTCTCTCTCCATCTCCCTCCCTCTCTCCCCCCCCTTCCCCCCTCTTACATCTCTCTCTTCCCATCTCCCGCCCTCCCTTTCTCTCTTCTCATCTTCCGCCCCCCCTCTCTCTCTCTCTCCCATGTTGGTTCCTCAGGCAAGGTCAGTACCGGGTTGGAACCCCGCTGGGTGAGCAACCCACTAGCTATTAGTCACTCCACGCATGTACCCGGATAACCTTGGGAAGAAGTGGACGACATACCGTTAAAATGTTGAATTTATGGTCGGAGGAAAAGAAATGCACATTATCGACACACCCCTTTTTCTTTTCCAATCGTAGCTTTAATTGTTGTAGGTAATATGAGTAAATACAGGTATATACTTTTATTTATTGTTATTAACTTTCAGAAACTTCTTTCTTTTCCGGGGTTCGAACAAGAAACTAGGGTTGGGAATTCCCTGGACTCAAACAGGCGTGTTTTAAGGTTTCATATTATATAGTTTTCCAAAAGGGTTTTTACTTTTCTTTTGACTGTCGAATTTGACCGCGCAGGGCTTAAATAAGAGATACTGTTAGAGAAGGCAACTTGAAAAGAAATATTTATTAATACTTCTTTTCTAAGAGATAGAAAGAAATCTATAGAAAAAGAAAATAAATAGTTCTGTATATCATTCTGCCATTTTTTTTTTTTTTTTTCATTTTTGGGGGGTATTTCGGCGGGAGAGGGGGGGGGGGGGGTCAGGTAGGATTTTTCATACAAGCTGACATATCCCCTCAGTATGTTGTGAAAATAAAGTGAACGGAGAATCCAATGCGCGATGGTACAAATTTTTAATTTGGTTTGACTTGTGGCTTTGGACTTTGAACTGTTTGATGAAAAGTCCATTCCACTTACCATAGGGCTGCATTTACTATATAAAAAAAGTTAGCATATTTGTGTTAATCGCCTACGTGATATCACAACTACTCAAACTAGCTTTACTAAATCTACGCTGAATCCAGGACTTGAACCATCCGGATTTCATCAGTTGGGCCAAAATGCCTTTAAAAAGGTTTCTTTTAAACGGAGGGATCAAAAAAATCCATCACTTGGGCCATTTGAATATGATATACTTGTGTAAGTCACCTAATACGTGATATCACAAGTAGGTACTCAAACTCGCTTTACTAAATCTACGCTGAAACCGGAACTTGAACCACCGACCTCCAGGTTACAAGTCCGTCGCCTTATCGATCAAGCTACTGAGGTCGATTGCATTGACTGTAAATTTTGACCTTAAACTACTAGTTTTCGATTCGACACCTAAAATTTTGATTCCGTCCCTGGAGATTGACTTTTATTGACTACCCAGTCAGTGTTTCCGTGTGGTACAATTTACATGGAAGATATTTCATATGTGTATAGATAGTAATTACATAAATAATTATTATGTATGACAACCTCCATGTACATTATAACATTTTATGTACTGAAGTATCTAGACTTAAGTATAATACAGAGGTATAAAAAAAGGTCTATCAATTTCGCCCTAAATCTAGGTAATTCTATGTACACCCTTATGTGTCTATGACACACTATAAAAATTAATGTAATTTGTAATACCCAGATAAGTACAGACAAGATAGTGTTTATCTAATCGTAAGAAAAGTCAATACCTCATTAGATAATACCGGACTGTTTTATTACCGTGTAATGGGTGGTGTTCGGGGTTACTTACTTGTTATAGCACTATATGGAAGTGAGCACAGCATGCACTTCCATATACTTGTGGTCTGGAAACCTGATATAGTTGAACTTTGCACAAACACCGTCCATGTACTTTTTGTTGCCTTACATGATGTAATCCAGGAAACCGAGAAAAGACTTGTGAAGTAAGACACAGAAACGTGTTGAGTGTCTTTTTCCGAGTGCATATATACTGCATTAACTATGCAGCAACTAGTGCACTAGCTCAATCTCGTCACTTTATCTCAAAGTATTATCATTATTAAATTATTTATTAGAATATAAAAAGACATATGGAAAAATATAGAAAGGGCGGGGTTATTGCCCATGTTGGGTGGAAGATATTGACAATAAATTCTTATAGATTAAACCATTATTGGGTAGGAATTACTGATTCTGTTTCGAGTAATGGTCAAGTTACATTCTTAAACAACTACAATCGAAGTTGGATATTAGAGAAATCTGGACTGAATTATTAATATTGCAACCAGCTCAAGCAGTGCCCAACTGCCCTGTCCACTCATGACGTGTCTAAAAATTTGTTTATCAATTGCAACTGCACATGACTGTTTGTTTTATTCGCTCGAGTGCAAACCATCCTGTTCATTCAATAGCAGAAGTGGCACACAATAGTTTGTTTATTAGTTGCTGAAGTGAGAGAATCAACAATCAGTAGTTTAAACAGTTTGTTTATCGCTTGGCGCGGGCGAGATAAACACTTTGTTGGACACAGTGAAGTAGGTACGGGTGACGAGCCCCTCCTTGACATGTCTACACTCGTCAGTACTATTCTTGCCCCCCCCCCCCCCCCCCCCCCCCCCTCTCCTCGCTTCCTGCTTGTTTTACTCCTCAATACCCCGCCCATATCCCATACGTACTGAATTACTGATCCCCCTTATTTTCAATAAATGCCCAGTTAAATAGCCTGTAGAAGAATAATAATATTTATTTTTTAGACAAATATTCATGCTGCCCACCATATGGTGGGTTGCTAAAAATCACAGCATAACAGTTTAAAAAACATTTTTTCCCCTTATTTTTTTTTACTTGTAAGAGAATCCACGATATAACGGACTAATTTTCAGACCATGTGAGAAAAAATTCCGGCCCCTTGAGTTCTCTTTATATCCCAGGTTTGACTATACTACAGATTACTACAGAATAGCATATAGAAGCTACTCTTTATATCCCAGGTTTGACTATACTACAGATTACTACAGAATAGCATAAATAGAAGCTACTCTTTATATCCCAGGTTCGACTATACTACAGAATAGCATAAATAGAAGCTACTCTTTATATCCCAGGTTCGACTATACTACAGATTACTACAGCATATAGAAGCTATGGTCCTTGGCATGGGCGCATAGACTATAGCTGTTCGGCCCCGCCTCCCCGGCCCCCCCCCCCCTTGACCTTCTCCACAAAGAGGTGACCTTGTCAATAGTCAATTCAGTCCCCCCCTGTCCGCGCCCCCCCTCGCCCGCCGTGACCCCGGGACGGGCTCGTCACTTCGTTATCGTCAATTGATTTTGTTTTGGAAAAATCAATTGACGATAACGAAGTCGAAGGGTCTGCGTCGTTGGAAGATTGGGATTGAGACGAGTTAATTCATTGAGTCTGTGTACGAGTGAGTTGATTCATTGAGTCAGTCTGTGTTCTGGTGAGTTGATTCATTGAGTCGGTGTACTTAGTGAGTTGATTCACTGAGTCAGTCTGTGTTCTGGTGAGTTGATTCATTGAGTCTGTGTTCTGGTGAGTTGATTTATGCAGTCTGTGTTCTAATGAGTTGATTCATTGAGTCTGTGTTCTGGTGAGCTGTGTTCTGTTGAGTTGATTCATTGAGTCTGTGTTCTGGTGAGTTGATTCATTGAGTCTGTGTTCTGGTGAGTTGATCCTTTGAGGCGGTGTACTAGTGAGTTGATTCTTTGAGTCTGTGTACTAGTGAGTTGATTCATGCAGTCTGTGTTCTGGTGCGTCTTGATTAATAATTAATTCCGTTTCCGTGAGATAGGTATTGATACCTAAATCACGGTGATGAGAGGATTATATGGACGCCCAAATCCAATGTCTAGGCTCCTTTCATGTCCATTGATTTTGTTAGGTTTTAACGTCCTGACTTGAGGTAGACAGGACGGGGGTTTTACCCTATATTCGCTGGGAATCGTACCAGCTACCCACATTAACCTCACCCAGCCTGGGTAGGGCCAGAACTGCCAGCCTCACATTTTCGGAGGGAACAGAATTTTCTGTGCGAAAAGTCTGCTCCAACCGGGAATCGAAATCAGGATCTCTGTACGGGCAGTAGTCACAACTTGATTTGCCAGTAGTCTTGATTCATTGAGTCTGTGTTCTGGTGAGTTGATTCATTGAGTATGTGGTCTAGTGAGTTGATTCATTGAGTCTGTGTTCTGGTGAGTTGATTCATTGAGTCTGTGTTCTGGTGAGTTGATTCATTGAGTCTGTGTACGAGTGAGTTGATTCATTGAGTCTGTGTACTAGGGAGTTGATTCATTCAGTCTGTGTTCTAGTGAGTTGATTCATTGAGTCTGTGTTCTGGTGAGTTGATTCATTGAGTCTGTGTTATGGTGAGCTGATTCATTGAGTCTGTGTTCTGGTAAGTTGATTTATTGAGTCTGTGTACTAGTGACTTAACCTATAACAGAACTGGAAGCAATAATTTTCTAATTCCATTTTGGTTAACCAAACTGGAAGAAGGAAGAGGAAAAATTTCCTCTTCCAAAAGAAAAATGACTTGCTTCCAGTTTGGTTCATTTTATTCCAGTTTGCTTAACTTTGGTTAGAAAGAAAAATACGGCTAAAATGTTGCGCTCTGTCGGATCCCGGCCTTGTCCATGTATGGCTTACGTTGATTTTTGCGGCGCGGCGTGTGAGAATCATTACTTACATATCGCTTGAGGCTCTGGCTGAACAGTCTCTCTGTAATTGCGACCCAAGCCGACTGCTTTCCGTCGACCGAGTCTGTCTGCCTGACAATTTGTTATGATTTTATGATCTTGAGGTTTCATGTGTATGAATAGCGGCGCACTGTTGTCGCGTCTCAATTTCCGCGTTATCTGTCCCCCCGCGACACTCTGGAATGTTCCCGCGATGTGATTCATTGCAGCATATAGCAGTGGTGTAGGTCCGTAGGAGATGTGTTGTAGAAAGCCAAAATTATGTGTTATCCGTGATTCATTGCAGCATATAGCATTGGTGTAGGTCCGTAGGAGATGTGTTTTAGAAAGCCAAAATATTTTGTTATCCGTGATTCATTGCAGCATGTGTAGCCAGTGTTGTAGGTCCGTAGGAGATGTGTTGTAGAAAGCCAAAATTATGTGTTATCCGTGATTCATTGCAGCATATAGCATTGGTGTAGGTCCGTAGGAGATGTGTTTTAGAAAGCCAAAATTATTTGTTATCCGTGATTCATTGCAGCATATAGGCAGTGGTGTAATTCCGTAAGAGATGTGTTGTAGAAAGCCAAAATTATGTGTTATCCGTGATTCATTGCAGCATATAGCAGTGGTGTAGGTCCGTAGGAAATGTGTTGTAGAAAGCCAAAATTATTTGTTATCTGTGATTCAACCTCATGGTTGAGGTTGATTGGTTTCGGCACATTTTTTTTACGGCTAGATGCCCTTCTTAACGCCAACGAATGTATTTGATTTAACGTCCTGAATTAGGACTCAAAAAATACCAAAACATGAAAATTGAAAATGTGACACAGTTATAGTCCCGTGACAAAATGTGAAACCTCTTCTTGAAATGTATTCCGTTGTTTGGAATGATTTACTAGCAACTGTCAGTAGAGGTGCTTAGTTGTGTTGAGCAGTAGAAATTTGTTACATGTCAGGGTATCATTTGTTACATGTCAGGGTATCATTATTTCTGTTTATACTGATCATTACGAGATTGCAGCAAATGCATTTTTAAGTGAAAGACAGTTTACAATGCATTTCGTTAACACTGTTGTGATTTGTTTTCCTAATTGAACGTGAAATTTGTATTTGGAAAAAAAGTTATTTATGTTTCTGCATGCATTAAAATAACATCATTCATGTTTACTTTGTATACAAAGATAACATTGCGTAGATAACAAGAAAATGGTACGAGTGGTAGCGTCAACATTGCACCTTACCTTGGGAACAACAGTTATTCTCAGAATTGGGTGCGAAAATAACATCAACTTGGAAGAAAAGAAATATTATATTCAGCAAATCCATGATAACTTTTCTTTGTTTTTAATTACCATGAAGTTAAAACTGTCTATTAAAATGATAACATAGACTATAGTAATTCTGTATTTATTATTATTATTAAATAATTTTGTAATTCATTATATGCAATTCTATCATTAATTCAATAAACTACTAATATTATTAATAATATCGCCTCATTTATACTGTCCAGCTAGGTTTAATGGGCTTCATTATCGCATCAGTAATACCAAGACATAATAATGATATTGATTCTCTATAAATTTTTAATCAACAATAAAATTAATATGAATATCATAGATTTAATTATAATGATTCCAACTATCATTACAAAAAGTAATTTTATACTATGATTTATTTAATTCTTATTAAAGAATAGCCTATTGTGATAGCGATAACCTTAGAGTGTACGGAAGGGTGATTATTTGATCTTTAGAACTTGATATTGAAAACAATATCTCGAAAAATAATGATCATTCTGTGCGTAGAGCATCGAGAGGTCGATTCTTATGTAGGCATCAGAATTCTATCTAATCTTTTTCGGCAGCTGATTTTTTTTTCTTTTTTTTTTTCTTGTATTCGCTTTTATAGATATGGTTCGATGAGAATTAAATGTTGAATGTAGACTTACGAGACTAGAAATTGCATATATGTTTAATTTGCAAAAGTGCACCATTCAAGAACTGAGCAGATCATCAAGATTTTTTCCACCATCTCCAGTGCGGTGTCTTTGGTTTCTCTACTCGGCTCTCGAACCACCGCCCACCCGATTAAAACGAACGCCTTAACTACATATAATTCCATTTAATTTGACCCCTGTTGACTGCAGCTTCTTTGGACCTGTGAGTCATAGATGTAGTCTACAATGTCTAGATATACTACTGCATTGTATAATGTATACTGTATAGAGTTTTATTTTACATAGTAAATTTTACTCGGATACCGAGTGGTAAACTCAGATAGGTACTCGGACACTAAGTAACCGAGCCAAACATAAGTTTAAAAATAAATAAATTTTTATTTTGTATCTTGTTTGTTGTTTTATTAGAGTTAAGCGTCGTTTTTCAACTGCATGGTCAATTGGTCATACACGACAGGGGTTTCACCCTCCATTCGCAGGAAACTTACAAACCTGCTACCCAAATTGACCTCACCCACAGCCTGGGTTGGGCCGGAATGCCAGCATTACGAAGACCAGCTCGAACATCTGATTTTCACATTTCTGTCTTGGGCTGGATCAAAATCGCGGTATCCGGACAGAACAGACTAGAAGTTTCATAGACCTCTGAACCAGATCTGTTCTGGGTTTGGTACCGCCGCGCCGGATGCTCGTGGGCTTACTGACACAGATTTATGTAGAGGTGTTCATTTGGCGTAGAATTTCAGCTGTACCTACTCTCAAGTTTTGGTCACTTTGTCAGTGTATAGTGTGAACGTGGGATGCTGAGGCTGTGATCCTCTAACAGCATCCTCTGTTGGATGTGGATTATGCTGTTGGGTGGAGATTGTACAATACATAAAGGGACTAAGCAAACAGTAGGGGTCCTTTCAGGGCCTAGGAGATCTATGTGGTATGTAAGGAGGATGGTTTTTAGAAGGTTTAGAGTGTTCTGGATTTGTGGCTCCTCTCTCTCTTTCTCTCTCTCTCTCTCTCTCTCTCTCTCTCTCTCTCTCTCTCTCTCTCTCTCACACACACACACACACACACACACCACATCCAGCAACTTTAATATAAACTGATATTATAATTAGGATTATTCCTAAAAATGCTATGAACATAAATCTATTGCAGCTTTGTCATATTATTTTTCCTGTAGTCGTATGTCCTCTGCACTGGTAGTCAAGTGGTTAACGCGCTAGTCTGGTAATCCAGGTAGCGTAGAGCTCCGTTGGTTTGAATCCCACCCAGTGCTAGTATTTTTCCTCATTAATTTGAGTTTGTCACCACATAATAATGAGACTCAGAGGGTTAGGTGGTAGAAAATGCTTTGAGCATTAACCCCGCCTGATGTTTACCTTCCAATAAAGAGTGTTATATTATTATTATGTCCTCTTATGTGTCAACGATGAACCGTCCATTGTCCATTGTGTCCAATATTCTGGTTTATTTGGTATTACCAAATTTTACCAATTCTATATAGCTCACTTCTCCCCATTCTTTTCACACTGTGTCTCGGTTCCGAAGACAACATATTTTGTCAATCCTCAGGCACGCATTGTATAGAAATTCTATGCATTGATCGAACCAATCTACAGCTTTTTTGTCCTTATAAGAGAAGAGGTATGTCTTGCATTGTCCTGTTGCGCGCTGGGCCAATGCCCCCTAATACTCGCGGTCTGTGGACCAGACTCTGGACTCATTCCTCTGGTTCTGCCTGTGTCTTGTCTTGGGTCTCTCCCCTCGGGTGCTGGAGAATGAGTCATCCACGAAGCTGGAACCTGTGGAGTAGTGTGGAGCTGGTAGGACCAATGACCATAGCTGGTAGGACCATGTAGGAGACGTACATGCGGTACATGCTTCTGTATTGAATGAGACGCATTCTTCTCTGAGATATAAGATCTTGAGATATAAGATATAAGAAATATAAGAACAGTGCTTACCTTTTTTTATATAAATTATATTTAAATCTTGGTTGTATACTTGCGAACTGGTAGAACATATGGGATATTTTGTTCTCTAAGATACGAGATGCATTCTTCTCTAAGATTATAAGATACATTCTTCTTTGAGAATATTATGCGCCAGTAAGTACTTAGTGCTTACCTTTTTTTATATAAATATTTAAATCTTGGTTGTATACTTGCGAACTGGTAGTACAGAATTATGGGATATTTTATTCTCTAAGATACGAGATACATTCTTCTCTGAGATATGAGATACGTTCTTCTCTGAGATATGAGATACATTCTTCTCTGAGATATGAGATACATTCTTCTCTGAGATATGAGATACATTCTTCTCTGAGATATGAGATACATTCTTCTCTGAGATATGAGATACATTCTTCTCTGAGATATGAGATACATTCTTCTCTGAGATATGAGATACATTCTTATAGAGAAGAGGTATGTCTTGCATTGTCCTGGCGCGCTGGGCCAATGCCCCCTACTCGCGATCTCTGGACTCATTCCTCTGGTTCTGCCCGTGTCTTGTCTTGCGTCTCTCCCCGGGAGCTGGAGAATGAGTCATCCACGAAGCTGGAAGCTGTGGAGCTGGTAGGAACAATGACCATAGCTGGTAGGATCATGTAGGATACGTACATTCTTCTGTAATGTATGAGATGCATTCTTCTCTGAGATATGAGATACATTCTTCTTTGAGAATATTTTATGTCAGTGAGTGCTTAGTGCTTACCTTTTTTTTATATAAAAATTAAATCTTGGTTGTATACTTGCGAACTGGTAGAACATATGGGATATTTTGTTCTCTAAGATACGAGATGCATTCTTCTCTAAGATATAAGATACATTCTTCTTTGAGAATATTATGCGCCAGTAAGTACTTAGTGCTTACCTTTTTTTTATAAACATTTAAATCTTGGTTGTATATTTACGAACTGGTAGAACATATGGTATATTTTCTTCTCTAAGATACGAGATACTTTCTTCTTCAAGAGTATGTGCCAGAAATATTTAAATAATGTGCTTAGTTGAATTATTATTTAATACTTTATTGGCAAACTACATGATACATTTTGCAGGACACGACATGAAATGAAATGAAAAGAACTCAATAGAATATGTAGTGAACCAAGGGGGGCGAGGTTGAAGCCCTTGGCTTTCTCTTCCACCGAGCTCCAATATGTAGGACATACTGGGATTCGTAGGACCATTGAATACTTTCTTATTTAAGTATGTACGTATGTAGGGGAAACCAGTGTGTTGATATAATCATTGGGTTGATAGGTGAGTCTCGCTGGGGGACTTTAATCAGGTACCAGCTGTGTCAGGCCAGAAAACAATAACACAAATCACTGGGACCCTCAACTGCGGTTGGTGTTATGAAGAGCATCCAGCCATTAAATGTGGAAGTAGGAGTGTCAGAACCAACCAACCTCAACCATGTGGAAGAGGTTGATCAGTGCCAACCCTAAGTGGGTTTGGGAAAAGGCAAAGTGAAAGAAGAAGAAGAAGATTGGTACCTTATTATTTGCTGGAAGACAAATAATGATAAATAGTTATCTCTATGTAGGTTGTAGGATTGCTAGCATATTCTATTACAGAAGTCGAATATAAAATGTAAGGACGTTTACTATAGTATTGGTGTGGATTAGCAGCTGATTACGTAATGCAATATCTAGCTTCGAGCTCCAGATTTTCGATTCGTGAGTCTGCTAGAGCTGATGGGACCAGATGACCATTAGGTGATGCCCTGACCGATAGGAGATGGTCAAATGAGAGAGAGAGAGAGGGAGACTTGTTTTGGAACAGGAAGATGGTCCTCTGTAGATGATGCTGTGACCGATAGGAGATGGTCAAATAAGAGCGAGAGAGAGAGAGACTTGTTTTGGAACAGAAAGATGATCCTCCAATCGGACCAAGCATACTTGGAGGTTTTAATCAAGAGTACAGGACAGTAAAGTGCAATTTGTTGAAATGGTGCTAAGGTGGTGGTGGGGAATGAACAAGTTTTAAATCCTGGAACTTTCGAATTCTCTTAAATAATGAAAATAATAACACTCTTTAGTGGAAGGTAATCACCAGGCGAGCTTAATGCTCAAAGTATTTTCTACTACTTAACCTTCAGAGTCTTATTATTTTGTGGTCACAAACTCAAATTAATGAGGAAGAATTTATGCACCAGGTTTATGATTCGAACGGATCCCTAGTGCGTTAACCACTTGACTACCAATGACTTACAATGTAAATTCCAGTGCAGGTAAACAACTTTTGACACTTTAAAATATTATTATTACTCTCCGTACTACATTAATTATTTCGACTTGACATATTTTGTGCTCATACACCAGAATTCCTGTTCAAAGTTTTAGCATCTTTAATATACCATGTTAGAAGGACACTGAATATTTAGAGTTCTGTTAAGAGAGTTATGACTGTAAAGTATGTACTATAAACGATTCATGTCATTGCAGTGAAGTACTATATCCACAGTACTTATATACACCACTTACCTCGAACATTATTTACAAACATTTAATTGTTCTGAAATACCATTGCCTCGACATCACGCACCGGAATTCCTGGCATAACTTGCGATGGCAGAATCGGCAGGTGAAAGTAAGAGGTTCTCTGAGGTTAGGATCTACTCGTAGCCAAGTTATCTTGCTCTGAGGATGTCTGCTACTCGGTTGCTAAGTTATCTGCATCCGACGGTGATTGAGCGATCAGAAGCGGGACCTGAGGAAAATCCTGGGGTTCATATGTATTCATAATAATAATATCGCCTTATTTATACTGCCCGATTAGGACTATTAAAGTCCCATTATTCCAGCAGTAAGCCTAAGACTTATTATTATGTGGTAAAAATCCCAAATGGGAGGATAACATGTCATGTCTCGGCCGGGTTTCGAACCCACGACCTCTGGAGTTTCTGGATTCACAGAGTGCCGCCTTTACCACTGAGCTACCGGGACAGACGTATTCGTATGTGTGAAGGATGAAGGTGCATTTCCCCCGGCTTTTAAAAGTATATCTTCTTTGTTTTATTCATAAAATACCTATTGGTCTTATTACCTAAAAAGATCAATAGGTCTCTTTAGATCCAAATTGGTGTAGTGGACGCTATTACTATAGTATCTGATTTCAGTTATGTGATTGGCTGTTTCCATGGTATTACAAGGGTAGTAATAGTCTCCTAATTAGCGTCGTTCATTAAATTAATTCCGGCATTACTCTACCTCTGGGCATGTCTGGCTGGGGGACTATATGTACAGGGAGTAGACCAGCATTGGCTTGGTTCTGGGGGCCCTTGTCAGTTATTATCCTCCTTGTAAAGACAGTGGTTGAAGTGCTGAGTCATTCCTCCACTGCCTGGCTACCATCTTTCACGATGACGCCACCCTATGAATATGATTACTCTACCAGTTTTAAGCACGTTCATTATGAGGTCAGGGAGCAAATGTCCTCTTCGAACTGCGCCACTGGCGGCAATCAGCAGTGTGTGTACTTTACTATTTGTGTATCATCTCATATCCTTGAACGTTTTGACTGTTTCAATGGACTGGCTTCTCAGTTTGAATGGGATTCGTGTCTATTGAGCACAGAGGAGATCTAATCTACACTTCCTCTGTGGAGGCTGTGGTGGAATGCAATGGAGAGATCCGAGAAACCGAGTCAGAAACGTCTAGAATCATCTAGAATGTTGGCTCGTTCTGGGTGTTTATATGCATAAAATCACTGAATTTCATGCATATAAATTCTTGTTTCGTCTTGATTAAATATTCGTATTAGTAGTATAGCAGCTTTAGCAGTATGAGCAACTTTGTTGAATTATGTGACTTTAAATAATGGAAATGATAATATGCATTTCAAAATCTACTAAGTTGAAACTTTCAGGACATTGTTTATTTCTTTGGGTTTAATGTCGCTTTCAGTCACATCATGGTCATATCACGATGGGCCTTTTGCTTCATTAAAGTTTGAAATGCGTGAAAGCTTTCAGATCAGAAATTGAATAACTTACTTCATATTTTCGATACTTAATTACGTGTAACGACACTCATCATGAAATCTGAAGAAACCTCTGGAATATCTAGAAATTCTAGAATGTTTCATGGTTTTGGGTTTTTGTTCGTGTCTCTTTTTTTTCGTCGTATCCGAATATGTTCTGGAATTAGTACACAAATTCAGTTGTGTTTATTTACAGAAGATGTACAAACTCTTCCAGAGCTGAAGGTACAGGTAGAGAGGATCATATTTGTGCTAGGAGATGACAGTTGATAATGTTAGAGCAAAGCTCTATCAAGAATCAAGATAAGAAAAATAAATTTAGATAATGCTACTGAATAATGTTTTTTTTTTTTTTTTTTTTTTTTTTTTTTTTTTTTTTTTTTTTTATTGGGGTTTAACGTCGCTTTCAACTGCCATGGTCATATCACGACGGGGGTTTTACCCTCCATTCGCAGGAAACTCACAAACCTGCTACTCACATTGACCTCACCCAGCCTGAGTGGGGCCGGGAAAAGCCAGCGTCACGAGAATTAGAATTTGAATGGTCACCCATCCAAGTCTTGACCTCGCTGGATGTCGCTTAACTTCGGTGTTCTGAAGGGAACCGGTGTATTCAACATGCCATCGACGC
The DNA here is from genome assembly GCA_024516035.1 of Bactericera cockerelli. Classification (NCBI taxonomy): domain Eukaryota; kingdom Metazoa; phylum Arthropoda; class Insecta; order Hemiptera; family Triozidae; genus Bactericera; species Bactericera cockerelli. The sequence continues at coordinate 13,534,003 of CM044959.1, read as the reverse complement.
TGGCTTAATAATGTTTGATTTAACCTCGGGATCTGTCCCGGTAGCTCAGTGGTAAAGGCGGCAGGCACTCTGTGAATCCAAAGATTCCAGAGGTCGTGGGTTCGAATCCCAGCCGGGACAGGGCAAGATATCCTCCCATTTGCGATTTTGACCACATCATAATACGTCTTGGGCTTACTGCTGGAATAATGGGACTTAATAGTCCTAATCGGGCAGTATAAATAAGGTATATTATTATTATTTCTCTGCACTCAAACTCTGAAATCGCGATCTACATAATTATGAAGTCAGTAATTCCAGAACTTCTTTTTATCCTAAGAATTAACTGAGTCTTGGAATACTCTGTTTACAAACATGAACGTTGTTTTGGTTTTCACAATTCCCTAGAATCTTGAGCAATTCTAACGTGATGACTGCTAAATATAGATGTTGCTTCTACCATGTGTAGAAGTCCCGTTGCAAACATCCTCTTCACATGTCTCATGTTTTATTACTATGAATGTCTGATGTTCAATAAACTCTTAGGCCCAAGTGCATAGTTGCTAATGAACAGATTAAAACTATCAACTAGCAACTTTAAACACAATCAAATGGCTATTGGCCGTGCTTAATCAGGCTGTTAGTAACTATGCACTTGGGCTTTAGTCCATTAAGTTTATCACATTATTTTAATAGATGATTAAGTTTCTAATAAGCTAGTTTTGTGTTATTACTGAATCAAATCTTAATCAAATGGCTAATGGCCGTGGTTAATCAGGCTGTTAGTGACTATGCAGTTGGGCCTTAGTCCATTAAGTTTATCACATTATTTTAATAGATGATTAAGTTTCTAATAAGCTAGTTTTGTGTTATTACTGAATCAAATCTGTTATTTTTACTAATCATACGCTTCTAAAGTGAAAAGAACCTCTCGCTTTTTCAAAATCAGAGAAATTCTGTGTTAATTTTTTAATTTTATTTTTGAATGGCTTAAGAAGTCTTAATACGACTTCTACTTACCATTCTCTGTTAAAAGAGCTTGCAAATTTAGTTAAAAAAGCTCAATAAACTCATGAGTTCATTTAGTTTATAAGACACACACTGTTACTTGAATGGCTAAGTTTGTATTAGTTTCACTATTTCTCTTTGAGCATTAAAGTATATTAGTGCTTTATTTAGACTGTCAAGACAGGGAGTCCCATTACGCTAATATGTAGTTATGAAACATTTCTCTTTTTCAAATAACTGCATTGACTCTTAAGTTTAAGTAGCAATTTTAGAAGTCAAATGCTTAATAGACTCATTAGTTCATTAGGTTTCTGTTATATTAATGCCTTCATTTGTTTTTGTTTTTTTTTTTTTTTTTTAACTCATATAAAACATTCTCTCACTATTTCAAGTTTCTGTGACACTTGGTCTAAGAATGAACTCAGAGAAGTCTAAATCAGTCCCGCTTTGCCGAATAATCATTGTAAGCACGTGCCCAGGGTGGGCGCTAGGTAATTGTCATTTTTGGGGGGCGCAAAAAATAATGCTTTTATCTGCATGCTTCATTTATTGCGCCACTGCCGAAAGCCGAAATCTGACCCAGATCATAGCCGCGCCCACTGGTAGGGGGTAAAAGAAGGGGAGCTAGTTTTCGTTGTGCCTAGGGCGCTGGCAGGGTGTAAAACGGGCCTGAGTCTAATACTCAATGGACATTAGTTCATTCATTAGAGGTACTTCATCACTTGTTTTATACAATGTTTAAACACATTTTTTGTTATTATTCAACTGGTACAGTGTTGTTAACTAATCCAGCAGTTGAATATATTGTGAATAGAAAGTAAGATTCAGTTGTTTTTACGTTCTAAAGAACTTGGTTTAAAATTCTGCGGTATTACTTGAATGTTCTCTCTTGTATCAATCAAAGTTTATTGTATTTGCAAATCTAAGTAAACTCTTGTAAGACGAATAAACTACGTCTTGAAATTTCAAGATGTTTATTTCTTTTCTAAATGGACAGAAATCCCTAGACTTTGGAAAAACCGAGCATTGATAGATAGTCCTTGAATGTATGACGCACATATGTAACTCGGTGTTCTTCTTCTTCTCCGTATCCTCTTTTTTTTCCCTCAATTTCCTACATCTCCTTAACTTTCTCCATTGTCTCCTCTTTCTTCTTCTCCTCCTCTTCAATCTCCTACTTTCTCCCTAATTTCCTCCATTTATTTATCTTTCTTCTCCTTCTCCTACATTTCTTCCTCTCCTCTCTTCCTGCATTTCTTACTCCTTAAATGCCTCCATTTATGATCTTTCTTCTCCTCCTCCTCTTCCTTCCCCTAGATTTACTCCTCTCCTCTCTTCCTGAATTTCCTACTTCTTCTTAAATTCTTCCATTTTCTCATATTTCTTCTTCTCCTCCTCTTCAATCTCCTATATCTCCTTAAATTCCTCCATTTCTTCATCTTTCTTCTCCTCCTCCTCCTCTTCAATCTCCTATATCTCCTTAAATTCCTCCATTTCTTCATCTTTCTTCTCCTCCTCCTCCTCTTCAATCTCCTATATTTCCTTAAATTCCTCCATTGTCTCATCTTTCTTCTTCTCCTGCTCTTCAATCTCCTATATCTCCTTAATTTCCTCCATTTATTTATCTTTCTTCTGCTTCTCCTAGATTTCTTCCTCTCCTGTCTTCCTGCATCCCTTACTCCTTAAATTCCTCCATTTTCTCATCTTTCTTCTTCTCCTCCTTTTGCTTCTCCTAGATTTACTCCTCTCCTCTCTTCCTGCATTTCCTACTTCTTCTTAAATTCCTCTATTTCTTCATCTTTCTTTTCCTCCTCCTCCTCTTCTTTCTTCACCTAGATTTCTTCCTCTCTACTCGTCCTGCATTTCTTACATCTCCTTAAATTCCTCCATTTCTTCATCTTTCTCCTCCTCCTCCTCCTCCTCTTCCTTCTCCTAGATTTACTCCTCTCCTCTCTTCCTGCATTTCCTACTTCTTCTTAAATTCCTCCATTTCTTCACCTAGATTTCTTCCTCTCCTCTCTTCCTGCAATTCGTACATCTCCTTAAATTCCTCCATTTATTCATCTTTCTCTTCCTCCTCCTCTTCTTCCTTCACCGAGATTTACTCCTCTCTTCTCCTCCTGCTTTGCCTACTTCTCCTTAATTTCCTCCTCGTCTTCTTCCTCCTACATCTTCTCTTTTCCATTTTCTCTTCTTCCAACTATCCCCATTTTTCCTATCATTTTATCTTTTCATGATTCTTTTTCAAGTACTTACGTCAGACTACATAACCATTTCAATAGTTACCTCGTAATTTGTTGTTTCCCTTAACCGCTAGCTCGATTCTATCGCAAATTATTTGTTCTCCACTAGACGTTTCAACTCAGCTAATGGTATGCATCAGGTTGTTCGCGCTAATTCAAGATTCAGGAAAAGGAGAAACTCAACTTCACCACACATCATTACGCGAACCGGGCGAATCTAATTTTAGAAGGATTCATTTGTTTGTTTGGGTTTGTATGGTTGAGCGGAGTGGTTCCCCTATTGCTCTCGGTTTACTGAACTCCAGACTGAACTAATGCCAAAATATCCATGTGAGTTAATGTTGTGGCTGAATTTTGTCTGGCTATTTTCGGATAAGTATACGTTACCGTCGTATCGGAGTGAAGCTATAATTATGAGTAATTTTAGCGAAACATGGGCAGAATTTTGTTTCCAATTATGTCTGGGATTTTTTTTGCGTTCTCTTGAATGGGTCTCTGATACTGATTATCCTCTTGCAAAAATTTGAATCTAATTTCAAGACATGCAATTTTCTTTTTATATTGAAGTAATGACCGTCTCTTTATTCTTCTTCTCTCTCCTTCTCTCTTCGTTCGTTCGTTCTTTCTTTCTCTATCTCTTTCGTTCTCTCTTTCTCTCTCTATCTTCTTTTTCTATCTTTTCTTCTCTCTTCCTCACTATTTGTTTGGTTCATAAACTGCAGTACGTTGCAGGCTAAAAAGGATTTTGAGTGCCTCTTTTAGTTCGAAATTAATCGATTTTAATTACTCCTAACGCTATTTATTTGCCTACTAGGAGCCCTTGATGCCTAGTCCATAGATTGATGAATAATTGGGTTCGTGAAGAGAAGTCACAGCTTACCTACCTTGGTTCACTACATATTCTATTGTCTTTTTTCATTTATATTGTAGTTGACATAATGTATATAATAATAAATAATTGTAGATCGCAAAATACTCACGTAGTATATCCATCAATTGAAGCATGAAGCCTCTGTAACAATCAATACTTTTTTGGATGGATAAAAATTCATGAGGAGAACTTAGTAATTCGAGCTGTGTCCTTCAGGATCGAGATGGTTAAATTTACGTTGAAGATGGGGCCATATATTATATTGTGTTATTAAATAAAAATGTTTGACATCTAAGAAAATAAATACCTTTATAAGTTATATGATATCTATACGGGTGTTCTATGTCATGTATCCTTTATGACTTAATTATGCGTCGTTAACTCTCATTCACCCTTAAATGCATTAATCGTTGTGACCAACTCCCAGTAAATGAATCGACGGTTTACAGGATCTATTACTGGAATGTGTAATAATCTCCTAAAATGAACCTCACACTGCACTCGTACTCCTATTCCGATAACACGATATATAGGACAGCGCGGCTTGGAAAATGTCTTGGGTTCTGCCAATCGAGGTTGCTATTAAATTGTAAGCGAGCCACTACGCAAAGCGTGCAGCTAGGAAGATATGATAACATATTAGACACTCAAGCTGTGTTTGATTCATAGCTGACACATGCTGTACTGTATTAGTTCTTTGTGACAGCCGACCAGACCTTTTTTAATTTGCCGATTATATGACAACGTTGGCAACGTGATTTGATTTCGTAAACTTGCTGGTAAATTTTTTTTGTTAAAGACAGTGTACAGGATCATTTTGAAAAGATCACGCTTATATTGTTTAACGGTTTCAGATGTCAGAATGTGAGACGCCACGTCTGGTCGCCCAAACCTCAAATTGACGAACATTGAAAAAATGTGTTATGATCGTTCTGACGGGTACTCTACATAAAGTGATAACTAATGAATATGTGTGAACAAATTTGCACAAAATTTCAACATGACAAATTTCGCAAAATGGTGCCATGGCCAGCCAGTGCTTCTCGTGAAGACGTTCCTGCAAGTAACATCCCAGTTGAAACCCTCCTTACTCCCCGACTGACCCCGTGCGACATTTTTATTCCAAAAATCAATCGCTGAAGTACGATTGACAGCGTGATGCGTTAAGAAAACCCGCAAAATCTGAAGCTCACACAAATGACTCACCACTTCGATCAAGGAAATTTGCTTGACGTTATAGATAGAGAGGGAGTACTTGAAGGGATAACTACTAAGTTGGGTAAGTAAACAACATCGTTTTTGGGAGTCACGCACTTAATAGCCAAACCTCTACACCGGACTAAAATAGCTCTTTCAGTAACTGAAGAAATTGAGTTTGCAACCATTCCCAATCATAAGAATTATGCATGAATTATTCTAGAAATATGTGATGATTATCATTGAATACGATCCAGGACTTGAGAAAATCCAATCATAATAATTATGCATGAATTATTCTAGAAATATGTGATGATTTCATTGAATACGATCCAGGACTTGAGAAAATCCTCTTTTTTTCGTCTGGGGGTGCTGCACTTCCGCAGCTACTTAGCACCGACCGCGCCTGATAGTTCATCACCCTTATAAATGTCCCATTCATTATTGAGCCCACTTCTGATGCAACTATCCGTGAACTCATTGATAAAAACTATTTATCTCGTGATTTAGGAATGTGTTAAAGAGAAGGACCCGTCGCTTATATCCGTTGTGGAACACATCCGCTTGTCCTGAACAATATATGGGTCACACTCACAGAATGCATTCTGGAACGTACTCTTGATAATTATATAAATGGAAACAAATGCGGGCTCTTAGTATGGATTGATTCTGTTGCTAAATAAATTTTTTATCATTTTGCATTTTGTTGTGTAACTGTGCAATAAACAGGGGACTGAGGATTTTTCGAATGAATTTTTCTCATGATTTTAATTATACAGTGAAACTTGGATAAAAGAGAAACCTCAATATAGGAAATATTTAGTCCATTTACCTTGTATTATAGAGATACGCCTTATTAATGCCGATTAACTAATGATCCCATTTTCAAGCAGCCAACTATTATTATGTGGTAAAAATCCAAATGGGAGTTAACTGTTTGTCCGCTGATGTTTTTCGAAACCCGCAACTCTGATCTCTAAATACACTGAGATCGAATAGACCAGCCTTATTAGAAAAATTATCTCTTTATAAGAGGACTGGAACAGATAAACAATTCCAGTTCTGAGTTCTCGTACATAATAATATTTATGTGCGACTGACTTTACATAGTACTAAACCAAAAACCTTGTACTGTCCTACAAACAACATCTCTGTTCAGTACCATACAACTATTCAGCGATGCCACCTCAGCCAAACTTGGTTGACGTATACCCGCGTCCCCCTCCCTCCCCATTTACTCCGACGAGTCAGAACAGCACACGTGGTTGTTTTTCTGGGTCCCGGGTTCGAACCTCGCGATTCGCGCCCGAACGGAGTGTTCTATTCTCGCTCGCCTGATTTAGCCATAAGCGCGGTTCCCTACATTCTTTTACTTGTGTGAGTTCCGTACTGCGAGGTCCTTGGTCTGTTGTGGCGTGTTTTTTTTTCGCTCTCCGCTGTGTTTTTCGTCCAATATTATTTTTTATTTAATTTTTTTACTGACATCAATAAATATTTTTTCGAGGATATTTATTTCATATAATTCACGGATTATTTAATTTTCTTGTTGTGATTTTGTGGCAAGTTTGGAATTTATTTGCAAATTTAACTTTCGAACAGTTCGTGTGGTGATTTTCTGTGTTTACTTAATGTTTTTTTTTTTATCTTTTGGAAAGTTCATTTTTTAGGTGAGCAATTTTTTATTCGTTGTATGATTTTTGTTAAAGTTTAAAAAATGTCTGTAAATTGTTGAGAAAATTGTTTATTGAATTTTGTGTGTTTAGTTCCAATTATTCATTCTATTTGTTAATTTCTCTTCTTAAAAAAAGCTCATTCATTTCATCCAGTTTAATTTTTTATTTTTCAACAAATACTTGAATTATATTTACTTACAAAAATCTCTTCTTCTCTTTTAATCACAAAGTTTCAGTATGGTCTAGTGTTAGCATGTGTTGGACCCTACCGTACAAAAAGGGCATTTTTGTATGTATGCTTTTTTTTGTTTTTTTTTTTCTGTGATAAATTTAGCTAGCTCTTTCTAATATTCTATTTTACTGCCGTTTTCACCTCATAAAATTCGTTGGCCCTCAATATCTCCAGCCATAATGAATAGCTCTCGTTTATTCGCCCATAAATCTTCCAGCCAGGTCCTCTGGGTTATTTCTTATCTCTCACTCAACATTCCTACCATTCCAAAGTATACCTCTCCTTCTTCTTAAGTACTGGTAGTCAGTGTTAACGCACTAGTCTGGTAATCCAGGTAGCGGAGAGATCCGTTGGTTCGAATCCCTCATAATTTTGAGTTTGTGACCACATAATAATAAGACTCTGAGGGTTAGGTGGTAGAAAATGCTTTGAGCATTAACCTCGCCTGGTGGTTACCTTCCACTAAAGAGTATTATTATTATTCTTCTTCCTCAGCCTCTTGAGTGCTTATTTTCTAACTAGACATTCCGGGCGGTGGCACCGAATTCAGTCTAAAAATGATGTACGGCAATGCTTCATTATGTAGAGATTGTAGAGTAAGGTTGGGAAAAAATAAATATAGGGCCATGCCTCTGGCTGTAATTCGGTAAAAACAGTGACGGGATCCCTTTCATTCTATAGTGATTGTTTGAAAATCCAACTTGAGGTCCTGTCTAGCTTATGTTAACATTAATCCTGTTTCATAATGTGGCACTAAGTTTTTTTTTTAATGGAAGGCAGAAAAAATCTTTCAAAGACACCCAGATCCATCTAAACCTGGGGTGTGGGGGATTTCCACGCACTAAAAACCCACCTTCTCTAAAAGCACTAAGTAAGCGCCAAAAAACATTTTTCTAGTTGGTTTTTTATAACAAGTTTTATAGATGTATTTTATCACATTCTAGTTAGTAATTAAAGCAATTTATTTTTCTGGTTTCAGAATGATCACCATGGATTTCCACAGCGCTCCTTACTCCCCGCGGTCTTCTGCTTCACTTTTCAGCAACGCCGCTCTTGCCTCCTCTCACTTTACCTCCGTGACCAACTCGACCATGCTTTTGTTTAAGAAGAAACTCTTATTGTGCGTGCCATGTGTTGTTTGTGTTATTTGGCAGGAGTTCATGTAAACGATTCTTATCAAAAGAAGTAGTTTAATCTATTAAAAATTAAAAAATAAGTAAAAATAAAAAAAAATAAAGCTAAAACATCTTAAATAATTCATATAATCAAACCAAATATTGAAATAATTCCTTTAATAAAAAGCTTTAAAAAACTTGGAAATCGAAATGAAAAATCTTTAAAAACGTTTTGTTACATATACATTTGCGTAAACTTTAAAATATCGAAGTCAGTTAATAACATCTGTATTGAATATTCATCTACATAAACCAAATATACTAACATACCGTCGCAATTTTGTATCATTAAAAATCTAGCGTTGTTGCTAACATATCAAAACGTCGGATTTTTCTAAACTTTGTAAAATTAACACCTGAAAATATATTTGTCAAATTTAGTGTTTTTCAATCCCTACTTGTTGTTTTTGAGATATAGTCAGTGTTTTTCAAGTGACCGAAAATGAAAATGTCCACCGGTACCAAACTGACCCCGGAGGAGCGAAGGGATCTGGACAAGTTCGCCAAATTCCTGGCCCTCAAATCAGCGGTCATCATCGTGGAGTCCCGACTGGGGGCCAAAGTGTACACCAAGTGCAACCCCGCCACTAACAAGGATGTGTGGGTGAGTTACACTGGTCTTGTATTTTGTAGAAAATTTCGATTTTTTTTTCCCACTCTTACATTAGGTGCTTATTTAGGTCTAGGTAATAGTTGTGTTTTGCATTTAGCAATAAGTTGATTAGTAGAGTTAAAAAAAAGAAAGAAGAAAAAAAAGGGCTTTAGTTTTGGTAAGAACAATAAGTCCACTGTGAGTCTCTCACAAACATTGGCAATCTTTTTTTTTTTTTTTTTTTTTAATTTGGGGTTTAACATCGCTTTCAACTGCATGGTCATATCATGATAGGGGTGTTACCCTCCTTTTGCAGGAAACTCACAAACCTGCTACCCACATTAACCTCACCCAGCCTGGGTTGGGCCGGAATGCCAGCATCACGAAGTATTCACCTCGCTGAACTTGGGTGATCCTACGAGAACATCAATCAAAGGTTATAAAAATAAAGATGAAAAAAAAAAGACTCTAGTGGCTCACCAGTTTGGGAACCGCTCTCGTTGGGGAACATTTACATAGAAATGCATTTTTGTTCTGTATTTTGATTAGGTGCTGCTACGAGTCTGTGACTTACCGTATTCTGGTGAACTCCTATCAATTTGCATTTATATACTAGTGCAACTCTGTACGAGTACTATGAATTCCTACTCGTTTTGTTTTCATCGTTGCGACCTTTAAGTAGACCAATGACATGTAACAGGTCACACCTTTCACCGCCGGAGTGACATATACCTTTTGGTGTATTTTCACGGTGGCGCTGAATTCAGACCTGAAACGATGTACGGCAATGCCTCATTGTGTAGAGTAATAATAATAATAATATCGCCTTATTTATACTGCCCGATTAGGACTATTAAGTCCCATTATTCCAGCAGTAAGCCCAAGACATATTATTATGCGGTAAAAATCCCAAATGGGAGGATAACTTGTCATGTCCCGGCTGGGTTTCAAACCCGCGACCTGTGGTATACCTGGATTCACAGTGCCGCTTTTACCACTGAGCTACCGGGACAGAGTAGGGTTAGGAAGACTATTTGTAAAGCCTTACCTTGGGCCGTATCATGCATGGGCGAGCTGTTTTGTCATGTAAATCATGGAGCAGCTTGCCAGATAGATAAAATTTAATACCTTCTAGAATTTTGATCCTTGGGTCTTCGAAAAGCTTTTATTAGAATACTCTTAAATATCATTATTAATTCACCCATGAAATACATAGGACCTGTTTGACTGCTGAAATTAAGGGACGTTTCAGTCTTACCTCAGCAGTATAAACAAGATATATTCTATTGTGCGAAGGGCGAGGACTGGTAACTTGAAGGTCGGTGGTTCAAGGCTCGAGGCTGTGAGTAATTTCTATATCACTCCTGGGATGAGCATGAGCACACATAATTTTTCTGCTGTTAAAGTTGTAAATTTCATGAAATTAGCTGAAAATTTTCTGTGATTGTACATCTCTCTTTCTTTGTATTGGTCGTTCTTCACACTTCGGCCGAGGTGTTTGATTAGTATCCCTACATTCCCTACATATTATTAATATATTTTTTCCTTTTAAGCGCTTTTACCTAGTCGACAGACAGGTCGTTCGTGCCGATATTATTTTTAATATAAGTAGTTCCATATTTTATTTTTATGTATGTACTTGTAGGTTTCCTGATGTCAGCTTTAGGGTACCTTTTCGTCAGTAGTCTATGCTCCACTAAACTTTGACGATGTACAATCAGTTCTAAATTATTATTGAAACGCGAAACAGTTATGCCATGAATTGATCGCCCGAAGGGATATTTAAATTCATTTCAATTCTGTCAAATGCATTTCTTACTCATCAACTTTCCATCACAATGTCCATTAAATATATTGATCTATTATTATGGACGGAACATATCCACTAATTTATAGGTGTCGTTTATAATAGTGTATCAATCTATGAGTTGCATAGACAGTGTTAGACGCCAGTGGAATATGCACAAATTGCTATTATAGGCACAGTTAGACGCCACTCCATGAGAGTGTTGCAAGCATTTAATATGCTGGGATGACGGGAGATTCGCGATAGATTGCACTGTCAAAATTTCGCAACATGTCTTGTGATATAATCAGAAGAGTTTATGATGTCTTTTGTAATAGGTATCGCATTGTGGTGGCATAGATTGAATATGCGCAACCCATCTGAATACATGGAGAAGTGGTAATAAACCATTTAATGGTAGTAGGTATAAATGCATGGAGGAGTCTACTTGTGTTCAATGCCTATCATATGAGACACGACTGTAATATGCACGTTTGACACAAAGATTCACGTTTGAATGTTTCTAATACCTATGAACCGTTTGTGAGATAAATATACCTGTGTGATTTTAGATATCAGTGTCAAAAATAATTGGTGTACCTCCTAAATTACTTACTCGTTGCCAAAAACAGTAAATGTACGCCGTTCGACAAAGCTTGCTCACTCTCAATATGATTTCAAGTCTAAACTTTAGGTTAAAAAAAAGTTACCATCATTTTTGTGTTGTATCACTTTCATGATATCACAACTATTTGAACTTGCTTTACTAAATCTACGCTGAAACCGGGGGGGACTTGAACCACCGACCTCCACCAGGTTACAAGTCCACCGCCTTATCGATCAAGCTACTGAGGTCGGTTCTAAACTTCAGGTATCGCAGAGCTCAAGACTCATTGATCTCATTGACTCGCATCCAATGAGTCTGAACTCCATGTATGGTCCGCTCGTCTGGCTGGTATCTCGGTCCTTTCCTTCGGTGCCAGTGATTCGTGAGATCGGCGCGAATTCCTTCTCTCACTTCGCATGGCAACAGAATTCGCAACCATTGCGAATTCTTGCGAGATCAAACCGCGATAGTGCTAAAAGGCTCCGAAGCTGAGAGATTGTTCAATTTGGCTCACTCACTTATTCAATGTCTGTCCAAGTGTCCATTTTATGCACACTTTTAAGAAGTATTCACAGATCTCACAGTATAGTGGAAGAGTGTCTCACTAAGCCCGCCCTTTAATAGTTGGGACATACATATATTATCGAAATAATTTGAAGATAGAAAACACTTGGCTTCTTTTTTACTTAATTATTTATTTTCATATTAATTTGTAATTATCTGTGTTGTTTTGTTTTGACTCAAATTAAAATTACAAACTCAAATTAATGAGGAAAAATTCATGCACTGGGTGAGATTTGAACCAACGGATCCCTACGCTACCTGGATTAACAGACTAGCGCTTTGACCACTTGACTACCAATGCACTTGCCAAATTCACCATTAGGGCCAAATTATAGGACAGGTTCCAAGCTGGATAAGCCAGACTGTTTCCTGAAGTCGAACTCTAGTGCGCTCTGATTGGTTGAAACTCCGACTTGAAATTTCTGGTATGATTTTTTGTTTTTTTTTTACTTGCTATCACCTACAAGGTACGTATAGAAAGTATTGTTTTTTTAAAAAAACTTATAAGGTAGGTATACCTATTTGTAATTTGTAATTTGTGATTTATTTGCAATAATAATTGTACATAATAGGTATAATAGGTAACACATATTTAATGCTACTACCCTTGACTAAGGGGATGCGGTCCTCTTGTTATGTGGGTTAGTAAATAGAAAGTATTGTTTTTTTTTTTAAACTTTAGCAAATAAGGTAGGTATACCTATTTGTAATTTGTGATTTATTTGCATTAATAATTGTACATAATAAGTATAATAGGTAACACATATTTAATGCTACTACCCTACACTAAGGGGATTCAGTCCTCTTGTTTTGTGGGTTAGTATATGGAAAGCATTGTTGTTTTTTTTTTTCAAACTCCAGCAAATAAAACAATGCCAAGAGGTAGTATCATGACGGTGGCTTGCAGTCGACAGAACCGCATTGGTTGAGTGTGTGTGTGCAATATCGGCGTGTTTTCTCCTCATATAAGGCAATGGCACGATGAGTTTCTTAATTCCTATTGACGACCTCATTACACCTGTGATTACACTTGGAAAGTAATTAAGCGTTTTGTATATTATCTCTGATGATGATGATGTTCAAGAAGTGATTCTCTCACATGTTGTGTTGGTAAATGGTACTTTTTTATAATAGATATTATTATTATTACTGTAGTTAATGATTATTATATTTACTCAATATTAAATTCCATTCCATGGTAAATTAAAACATGAAAGTTTACATGAGAATTATCCATTAATCTGTTGTATTTATTTTATTGTGCTCATGTTAATCTTACTTTCAAAATATTGTGTAAGCTTTTTTATGATATATGATAGACACCAGAGATACAGAACTCTTATATGTAGCAAGGGGCATGGTAGGTTTAATTTATCACAGACATGATTTTTTTAAGACACCTAGGTTCAACTAATCCTCGCCTGGGGTGTGGGATTTTCACCCACTAAAACCCCATCTTTTCTAGTAGCTGACCGCTCTTAGAACCGAAAAATATCATTACTTCAATTGCCCATTATCTATATCAATTGTTTTTCAGCTTCCTGCAATAGTAGTTGTGATAACGAACCTACAAATTCCGTTATCAGCACTCCGTCATCATTTAAAAGTAAATGGTGACTCCACGTAAATTCTCATGGGTAAACACTTACGTGTCTTACACACATTGTACCCATATAGTAATCCAGGGTACTGATAAGATGTCTGTTCAACTTGATAAGATAGTGTGGAGATCAAAGTCAGTCTCAAGTATGTTACAAATGTTACAATCCATGGTGAAATGAAATGATCCGCAGAGCGCACGAATAGCTCAGTGGTTAAAACACTCGCTTGCCATGCGGAAGGTCCCGGGTTCGATCCCCCGCGCCAACAAAAAAATGTATTCAAAATTTGGTTACAGTTGTTTGCAAGGGATACCTTCCGGTGCGCTCGAGTTGACCCAGCACCTAAATGGGAAGTATTGTGTCACTTCTCGCCCATCAGAGGGGAGGCACACTATACAACACAGACCACAAGCGTCTACAGTAGCTCCTGTTTCATGGCTACGAAATAAAAAAGGCTGTGAAACACTCATCTTAATACATATAAAAAAAAAAATGTTGGTCAATAGCCAATATTGTGAACAGTGCAGGAACAGCAGCTAAAATTGATTTACATTCACAAAACATGCAAAATACGACTACATTGAAATAAAAGAGAGGGTATATATTTTTTAGTGTTGAAAACTTAGAGGTCTCGGTGCGTTGAATCTGAGAAATAGTTGAGACCATTTGGTGAAAAATCTCGAAATTTTAGGTTTCTCAAGTCCGTTTACTGCGACATTGACATTTTCCGGAATTTCACACATTTCTGCCTTGAGACACGACGCGACGGTACGGCTTTATCACGGACCTGGTCACATTCCTGTCACTACGACACTGATCTGTGTATCCTTGTATCGCGGAACTGTGAGCATGTTGTGGAATCCGCGGCACTGATCAAGGTGTGACGACTGACGGTGTGGTGATCTGACACAACCAAATTCCACCGAGTCAATCAGGCGTGAGATGGTGTTGTGTTGGTGGTGCTGTGGCATAACCGCAGAGATAGCGACGGGTATGATGGCATCCCAGAGATAGCGAGCAAGACATATGCTATCCGTTTCCAACTCTCCATGTGGTTTTTCCAGATGAATTTTCTCAGAGGATCAGAGTCGTCTGGAATGTCTTCTCGTTCTCGAGACATAAGAAAATTCAATGATTCCTCTTATATTTTGCATAATGGAAAAGTAAACAATAGCTCTATCCCCTTTAATTTGTATTAAACAAATAAAGAAAATATGCACCATGCATTGCAACTGAAACAAAAGGAATTCTTATGAAAACAAATTAATAATGATTATGATCATGATGTGAAAATTTTTCAGAAAAATATTAAAATTCTTCGATGATGAAAGACACTTCTCCGCGCGAACGACTTGCTATTAACAAGTTAAAGCACATTGGATAAATAAAAAAAAGCCACTTCTCTAGCAAAGATTCGGAAAGAAATATTTGCCTCGTGTGAAAATCGAACTCGCAACAACAGGGATGACTGTTGGCCAAACATAGCCTGACTTGGTGTAGGAATTTTATAATAATAATACTCTTTAGTAGAAGGTAACCACCAGGCAAGGTTAATGCTCAAAGCATATTCTACCACCTAACCCTACTCAGTGTCTTATTACTCTTATTAGGGGGGGGGGGGTTTGAGGTGGGCTCAGAAATCTCGCCTAACGTATATTCCATCTTTGCTGGGGTTTCTTGGAAATTTCGGGGAGGGGGGGCAACGCCACTGACTACCAGTGCACATACCAGTGAATTTTCATAATACCTCTTTCATTAAAATCCTACATACCCATTGACAGTTTTGTTCTTCGAGTACAAGCTCGGTATCGAATTCTCGTAACATTGTATTTGTGGACGGGTCAGAATCTTCTAGATTAGATTAATGTAGATCTTGTTTCGGCCTAGTTGGATCTGGCAGAATCAGAACCACCTTATCGTGAGAGTGAACTCCCCTACCGCAGAAATTAATCTTCTTCTGCGTTCTGCCCGCAGACTCTCGTAAGGACGAAACCGATATCTTCTGACCACACCGCAAGTTCTTCTAGCAAAATTATTGATAACACAATTATAGATATCTCCATTGAAACCAATGGACACTTCATTGGTTTTACTATATGCGATAGTAAATTGCGTTTTTCACTATTCTCGATAAGCCATGTTTCTTTGGATTAATTCATTTTCCCCCCTTTCTATTAGGTGCTTTAACTCTGTCAGTAGACAGGTCGTTCGCGCGGATATTTATTTCTCGCTATCTTGAACCGTCTGATTGGGGAACTATAAACAGGGAGTAGACCAACAACCTTCCTGGGGAACTAAAAACAGGGAGTAGACCAGCATTGGCTTGGTTCTGGCGGCCCTTGTCAATTATTAGCCTCCTTGTAAAGACAGTGGTGGAAGTGCTGAGTCATTCCTCCACTGTCTGGCTACCATTGTCGATGACACCACTCTATGCTGATGATCTTGAACCGTTTGCAGGGGAGACTAGGAAGGACAAAATTCAAAATTCAACTTACATGATTAAGTCCTCGTTACACTCGGATTTTAATGGTTGCATTACATTTCTTATTTCAACTTCATTTGTGAGGTAAATTTCACATCGTTTGTTAACTATTTGAAAACAATCTCCGCTATTTGACATTTGTCTTGTGAACTATTCTGCACTTGACTAATGATTTACTCGCACAGCAAATTAGTAAGCAAGTACAAAACCTCAATTAAAATTGCAAATCTGAAGAATGCAATGAACTTACATTTCATAGACAACGTTAATTGATTACACAAATGTCAAAACCAATTAAATAACTGAGATGAATGAAATAAATATTTTTTAAAAGCTAAATGATAAAAAAAAAGGAACAAAACACACGCGTTTTAACGGCGTGTTGTCTAAAATCTATCCTCTTGAGTTGTACTTTTTAGTGACCTTTTGAGTTTTGATAAATATTCACTTTACAATAAATTAAATTGGACTTTTGTGTTAAAGTGCTTTTGTTTGCTATCCTTGAAAACTATCTGAAAATTCTGAAATAAGTCTTATGTATTAAGAATATGATTTTGTAACCCATATTTTAGATAGGTACACATGGGTTGAACCCGTAAATTTGTTTAAAAAAAGGTACATTTAGAAATACTTCTGCAGGCGCCGGACTGAAAGAGTGCTTTTTGTCAATAAAATCGTGACTTCCCAAACAAGACACTGTTGGTTCCGGACACTAG
Source organism: Bactericera cockerelli (assembly GCA_024516035.1). Lineage (NCBI taxonomy): Eukaryota > Metazoa > Arthropoda > Insecta > Hemiptera > Triozidae > Bactericera > Bactericera cockerelli. The sequence goes on along the minus strand of CM044959.1, from coordinate 13,517,277 downwards.
GTCCCATTACACCTGAGTTTTCTCTGAACTGTCGATATAGTGGGACACATTATCCCCCTCTAGCTCTAGTAGTCTGTAAGATACTGTTAGTTCCGAACACTAGGTCCCATCACGCCTATACAGTTTTCACAGAACTGTCGATATAGTGGGACACATTATCCCACTCTAGCTCTAGTATTCTGCAAGACACTGTTGGTTCCGGACACTAGGTCCCATCACGCCTATACAGTTTTCACAGAACTGTCGATATAGTGAGACACATTATCCCACTCTAGCTCTAGTAGTCTGCAAGACACTGTTGGTTCCGGACACTATAGGTCCCATCACGCTTGCAGTTTTCTCTGAACTGTCGATATAGTGGGACACATTATCCCACTCTAGCAGTCTGTTTTCCGGCTCAAGGAACTCGTCCCCCCAGTGCCACTTGATGAATTAATGCCTCGCTCGAGTAGTTGATTACCTAACCGGTTTCGTCCAGACTTTCCTGAATAATCAAATACTAGTTGATGCTCGACAGACGAAAACAACATTTAATTGTCTTGTTTATGCGGCGATAGACGGCGTTGTACATGAAAACAATTGAAGTATGAAACCTAGCGATAGTAAGGGATACTAATAGTAGTTCCTCAAGTAGGTTATGCCACTCGACGGACGGTTCCAGGGCAAAAAAAAAAAAGTAAAAGAGGTTGATTTATGTTCATCTAGTACAAGTTCTCACTTTTCTGTTTATACTGATTTTAGACGGTAAAATTGCCTTCTCGCTGGCTCATAGTAATTTATTTACGTCGGTGTTTGATGCAAATTTTCTCAAAAATAATAATAATAATAAAAAATACTTGATACTGTAAACCTAACTTAGCATTCGTTGGTATTCGAGTTCCAAAAGGTTTGGATTTGCGTACTTGTGTGTGACACAAAAGTTTGACATTCTAGTTTAGACACTTTAGACGACATAATAATGTCAAAAAGTCTGATGTTGTACTCCCCCAATAGATAACTCACAGGAATCACTGGCTCAGCAGTGAAAACTATCTTGTTGTACACTGAGAAAAAAATTTTTATTTTGTGGCATCGTAAGGTAAAAAATAGGCTGCAGCACCCTAGTATTGGAGGGATCACCCTATTTTAAACATCGAAGAAAAAAAGTAGCCGACGATATTACAATTCCATTGGCATCCAAAATCACTTTTATTCCTTTTTTGGCTGACATAAAAAATAAATAGACTGACACAAAAAATAAATAGACCGACACAAAAAATAAATAGACTGACACAAAAAATAAATAGACTGCCGTGAAAATGAATAGACTGCGTGAAAATGAATAGACTGCCGTGAAAACAGATAGTCCGCACGCTTGTCTATTTTGGATGTTCAGATAATTTTTTTTCACTGAAGTCTGGAATTGAATGTTTGCATTCCACTGAATTGTCATTGGAAATTTAGAGCCGTATTAGATGATAGGATGCTGCGGTGAACTATGGACTGGTGAGTATGGTGGTATGTTTAAATTTGGGCTAGTCAATTTCTTAGTCAAAAGTAGAAGGCTGCACTTCAATGAAGGATGCCAGAACATCAAGCAGTACACTTTACATAGCCAACATTGCATTCTGGTCTATGTGCCAGTGGTTTTCCAAATGCTCAGTCAAAAATAGGATACTGTAATCTGGAATCGAATGCCGGAATCCTACTTGTATATTGGTATCGGGAAATAGCACACAAAATAATGTGTTGTCCACTATCTATTGCCAGCATTGAATTCTAGTCTGCAGTGGTCTATTTATCACGGGTTTTCCAAATACGCTGTACAAAATAGGATATTATAATATGAAATCGAATGCCAGCATCCTACTTGTAAATTGGTATCGAGAAATAGCACACAAAATAATGTGTTGTCCACTATCTATTGCCAGCATTGAATTCTAGTCTGCAGTGGTCTATTTATCACGGGTTTTCCAAATACGCTGTACAAAATAGGATATTATAATATAAAATCGAATGCCAGCATCCTACTTGTAAATTGGTATCGGGAAATAGCACAAAAAATAATGTGTTGTCCACTATCTATTGGCAGCATTGAATTCTAGTCTGCAGTGGTCTATTTATCACGGGCTTTCCAAATACGCTGTACAAAATAGGATATTATAATATGAAATCGAATGCCAGCATCCTACTTGTAAATTGGTATCGGGAAATAGCACACAAAATAATGTGTTGTCCACTATCTATTGCCAGCATTGAATTCTAGTCTGCAGTGGTCTATTTATCACGGGCTTTCCAAATACGCTGTACAAAATAGGATATTATAATATGAAATCGAATGCCAGCATCCTACTTGTAAATTGGTATCGGGAAATAGCACAAAAAATAATGTGTTGTCCACTATCTATTGCCAGCATTGAATTCTAGTCTGCAGTGGTCTATTTATCACGGGCTTTCCAAATACACTGTACAAAATAGGATATTATAATATGAAATCGAATGCCAGCATCCTACTTGTAAATTGGTATCGGGAAATAGCACAAAAAATAATGTGTTGTCCACTATCTATTGCCAGCATTGAATTCTAGTCTGCAGTGGTCTATTTATCACGGGCTTTCCAAATACGCTGTACAAAATAGGATATTATAATATGAAATCGAATGCCAGCATCCTACTTGTAAATTGGTATCGGGAAATAGCACACAAAATAATGTGTTGTCCACTATCTATTGCCAGCATTGAATTCTAGTCTGCAGTGGTCTATTTATCACGGGCTTTCCAAATACGCTGTACAAAATAGGATATTATAATATGAAATCGAATGCCAGCATCCTACTTGTAAATTGGTATCGGGAAACAGAACACAAAATACTGTGCTGTCCACTATGGGAAAGTGGACCTCTATATTTGGTTACGGCTGTCTATTTATCACGGGCTGCCTAATTGTCATGATGATAAATAGGCTGCGTTCGGAATCTGTACTCGGAAATGGGATGCCGGCATTCTAATGTGGTTCTTAAAACCTTCTGATTTTCTTAAAATAAGTGCATTTCAGAAAATCATTCTGGTGTGATAGTTCAGCGCGTCAACGTTAATTTAGGATCGTGATTTTGATAAAAATAGTACGTAAACGAAAGTTAAAATGTCTAAAAATATTCCTTGCTCTCTGAGCGGGGATAAAGTACCCCAAAATTATGCTAAAATTTTTTTTTCAAAAATGATAATATAAAAAACAAGCATACGAAATAAAATAAAATAAAATAAATTAAAATTATTTGTCCTTCGTTTAATAAGAATAAATTAATGTTTCCAAGTTTTCTATTTTTAATTAGCATTAAGTGTTTAATTAAATAATCATGTAAATAAAATTAAAAGATGTAAAACCTATTTTAATGTGTCTATGTATCTACCTACCTACCTACCGACCGACCACCTATAGTTATTATTAGATTATTGAACCTTTTATGTGTAGTTAATAAATAACCTCTACTATAAACGTGTTAATATTTATAAAACGAATAATTTAAATTTCGCGAGGGGTGAAAACTTAAGTGTAATCATGGCAGACAGAGAGACTCTACAGGGAGATGTCTGAGGAAATAATCAAAAACTTTACTGGTAAGTTACAATATTATTTTTCAGATAGCTGAAAGACTAAATATGCAAAAACAGCGAGGGGGTTCTCCAGTATTATCTGTAAAGAAATAGAAAATTTCAGCCAACATGTGCTTTTTTGTATATCACAGTTACATAGTACAAACTAGCCTAATGCTTTTCTAGTGGAAATATAGTGTCCCTTAGATTTAATGCATTTATTATGATTTCAGATGCTGGGATTAATGTGACATGTCTACAAAGAGAGGGACTGGGTGCTCCTTATTCCTGAAAGCAGATTGGGATTAAGAATTCAATTTCGATCCTGTTGGGAGCCTTGGGTCCAAGCTCTAGACAACTTTGCATCAGTAAGTTCCTTTTCTTAAAAAAAAAATAAGTTTGAGACACACATCCTTGTGCTAAGAATGCACCATGTCCACACCGTACTGATACCTTACCTACAAACGGACAGCACTTGGACTTAGGACCACACTGATGAGCATCAAGGATGCATCAATTGAATAATTGTTTTAAATATTCCTCTTTACTTTCTTTATCCTATAATAAGGACAGTATTGTATTTGCAATACTGTCCTTGGCCAATGAATGCAAAATGTAATGTAACATCCTATAATAAGTGTTTGATGCAGGTACTGCAAAATTTGAAAAATATTATTATTACTATAAATTATTGTTATTGTTTTGTTTTATTATGTTCACAGTCATCACAGTCAATTGGAACAATTGATTCTTCAATTACTGGTAATGAAGACCAACCCAACGACAATTCTTTCATGCCACCTTCAAGTACATCCACCCCGAGAGTCTCGTATGCATATGACAGTCAAGCAGCTGCATCCAATCCAACAGCCCCATATGGTGCATACGACAGTCAAGTACCTTCATTTGATCTGAGAGCCCCTCCTGAACAGGACCGGAGAAGGTCGGTGCATAAGAGAAATTGCACAGAAAAAGGCTGACGAAAGTCTAGAGTTGGCTTACCAAAAGAGGTTGGCCAACTTGATCATCTCTGATTTGATGACAAACAATGGAGAGCGGAAAATCTCCGTTGCTGAGTTTACAACGTTAGCGCTTCAAATCAAACACCAACTTCCCAATGAACTTCACAGTGTCTGCCATCATTACCCCGCAAATTTGGCCAAAAACGAGTAAACCCTGCTGGACTGTTATATCAAGCACATAAGAAGTACCGAAACAAATTTATCAACCTTACTGAAGAAGGACGCAGTAGGAGTAGGAGACGTTCTACAGTCAGTAATCCTGAGGACGAGCTGGACTTGATTCCTCGGGAAGTTGAGACAGAGCTGCTACTGCAAGATAGTGGTAAGTTTGAAACAACAAAATGCTAAGGGGATTTGTTAGTATGTATTTCCAGTTGAGTCCACACTCATTTTGCTGCAAATTTTCCATATTTTGTACATAAAAAATATAATAATAATAATATAATGATAATAATTATAATGATAATATCAACATCTCCTTATCAATACTTTAATACTTCTATGTTTGCTACTGGTAGCCCATAGAATAATCTTTATTACCATAATATCTATAAATATAATAATAATAATTGAGTAAATAAATGAAAAAGATCATTATTTTAAAAAAAATGTTAAAAAAATTTCTAAATTAAGTTAAATAAAACTTTATGAGGGGATATGTCAAGGTAGTATATTATTTTGTTTGTATGTTTCAGATAATCCAGTGTTGGAGGAACATCTTTCGTGGCTAAGTAAAAGCATTCAACCGGAGCATGTCCTATTGATCAAGTGGAGGGAGACTGCTGTCCATCGTCTCCAACAGCTATCCAGCTCCGCCAGCAAATACGACAGCGTCTTCGGATACTTCAATTTATTTCCGGCTTTGAAGGACCCACATGGCTTCAAGCTCCTTGTGCAGGACTTTGACGAGAATATGTACCCTGAAGCAAGTAACAAACTTCATGAGCAAATTGTGTTAATCCGCCAGCGGATCTTCCAAGTAGCAAGGAAGGAGCTCTCCAAAAGAACCAAGGTCTGCGACACAGATAAGTATATCTATGATCGAATTTCTTCTTACTTACTAGAGGCTGAGGAAACGAAAAATATGGAACTGCAAGATACGATTGCACTTTTACTGCTACCCTATATAGCAGAGGTCCCTTGTGCGCGGAAGATAAATGGTAAACATTTTCGACCCTCAAGGAAGATGATAATAGACAGTTTCGTTCTGTTAGTAGATCAGGTGCAGGAAATCGACGAAAAAGTGGAGAGTAGGAGAATTTTTTTAGCTTCCAAAAAAAGGACACTGCAACCTTTTGTTGCAGTTGTCGGCAATTTCAGGGATCCCCGATCTGTTCATATAATCATTGACAGTACTCATTACATCTTGGGTTCAATTAAAGAGGCAATTGACACACTATTCAAAATATTTTTTGCTACTTGGTGTAATTTTCCCTGTGAATGTGAAGACATATGGACAGCTATTCAGATGGGTTTATACAAGATCAAAAATAAGAAGGGTGTACGGGAAAGTACAGAGTGTCGACAATTGTTAAACAAGCTAGGTCTCCTAAACGAATAGTAACATAATAGTTGCTTATAGTTTATCCTTAAAAAAAAAAAAATCTTTCTTCACAGGGAAGTTGAACCAGTAGCCAATTGTATTTCAAATAGGAACCCCTATTTTTATTTTAGTTTTCTGTTCCATTTTAAATTCTTGTACGCAATGTTTAATTTCTGCTTTTATATTCAATATTTAAATTATAATTGGAGTAATCCTATCGTCGGTAGATACATTTAGGTATTTAGGTAGATACATTTAAGTAGGTTTTACATTTTTATTGTTTGTTTGATTTTTATTAATTGAAAGTTGTAGTTTTATTTTATTTATTTGTATCAACAATGGTGTACAAATGTTACTATTGTTCTTGTACTCGTTCCACTGTTAGGGAATTGATGGTGCACTATACTAAGTTTTGTAAACAAAGTAAATATAAATTTGATAGAATATTTTATTGTGGTGAACACTCATGTTCCATATCTTATACAAACAGCAACGCATTCCGTAAACACCTCTATAGAGAACATACCCTTAAGTCACTTTCAACAAATACCTCAGATTCAAATGGTTGTTCAACTGATACAAGTATAGCTCTTGACCCAGTGTTACATTTTATATATTATGTTAATATGTATGTTTCGTAAGTGTATATTATAACTTGTAAAACTTGTATAATATCTTTTGTCATTAAACGTTTCTTGGTATTTCATCTTGTACTAATCATAATTATTCGTTTTGTTTTTTCTCTCCAGTAAAAGATCATTTTTAGCGAACAATGTTATTTCAAAAAAGCCATATCAACATTTATTATACCATTTTAATAAATTGGTATAATGGCTTTTTTCAAATAACTATATGTTAGCTAACAATGTTCTTTTAATAGCTTTTGAATTATTGGAGTGCTGCGCATACCTTTGTGGAATAACTAGCTGTTCAAAGTAGACGGCTAGGAATTCCACAGTATAGGCTGCACAGCATCCAATATAATAGAGCAGGTGTACTATATTAGAATGACATATTGTATATATTGCATTCTATATACAGTACTAGACAGTCAAAACTAGAATGCAATAAAGGAAAAGTAGAATGCATTGCTTTCCGCACTAGAGTTCTGGGTTGGGGAAGCGGGAACGCATACAATGCCTGGTAGTGTAAGGGTGAATGTGACTTGTGTAATATAGAAGTCATGAATATGATAAATAGAATGTCCATAGTCGAAAATAGAATATAATAGATAAGAATAGAAAGCCAGCAGTGCCGTATAGAAAGTCACATCGTGATACTTCGAATGCCAAGCGTTCTAAAAATGAAGGTAAGCAGTGCCGTATAGAAAGTCACATCGTGATACTTCGAATGCCAAGCGTTGTAAAAATGAATGTCAGCGGTTCCCTATAGAAAGTCACATCGTGATACTTCGAATGCCAAGCGTTTAAAAATGAATGTCAGCAGTACAATGTGGAAGTCAAAACCCGATGAATGGATGTTGGGTGTCTAACATGAAAGGTAAAGTACAAGAAATACAATGCAATGAACTCTAAGAGCAAATGCCAGTTACAAAACATAGGAGGTTGGCTTTCTAGATCACAAAGTCAGCAGTTTTCCCCTCGTAATTATCAGGATGCCAACATGCTACATTAGCCAGCAGGAAACTATTCTGAAGTCCAAAGTTCACACAGGTGGTCTATTTATTTTTTCAAGCGGTCTATTTATTTTTTCAACGTGTCTACATTTGGAAAATGCGGTCTATTTATTTTTTCAAGGCGGTCTATTTATTTTTTCAACATGTCTACATTTGGAAAATGCGGTCTATTTATTTTTTCAATGCGGTCTATTTATTTTTTCAATACTCTCTACATTTGGAAATGCGGTCTATTTATTTTTTCAATACTATCTACATTTGGAAGATGGTGTTTTCCATTGCGGTACACAGTTGCAGTCCAAATAGGGTAATTTGAACAAAATGAATCCTAAATTACCGTCCCCAGTTGTGGGCAGCATCAATCTGAATGCCAGTGGCATTAACAAATGCGATGCTGGCATCGTGTCCCGTTTTTTGGATGCAATTAGCCCGCCACAGGCTGGATTCATCCTATTTTTTTTCTCAGTGTAGTGCTAATATAATAAGTATAGTCAGTCTAGCTAAGATATTCCACTCATTCCAATCATTGTGTTACGTTTAGCCTCGAGACAGCCGCAACTTGCCTTGTGTTATGAGGTCATCATAGGCTGATTTATTCCGCGAGGCCTACTTACATTTCTCTGCCGTGATCAACCATTACCTACTCAATAGTTCCAATGCAAGGTAGTTGTACAATAGAGGTTAATCGTTGGAATGTCCAACTCACTTGAATAGGAAAATATTGCAACTTAATTTAATGATTGGAATGTTTTGCAGCTGTTATCGAGTAGGATCAGTTGACAATTACCAGAAGCATTTATTATTATTATTATTATTTGTACTATCGGTGTTGAACGTGTTGATCAACAAAATGTGGGGACGGGGCTTTATGTATATTCGTATTACAGACCATTTCTGGAACTTCTCATTAAATTCAAAGAAGCTCAAATGCATACAAGAAAACCTTGTCTGATTTCAAACCACCAGATTCGCAATTTATCTGCAACGAAATACATAATTATATGGCTGGATTCAGTGCAAAATTGGAGAAGTAATTGCTTTAGCAGGTCAGAGACTAATATGGTCAGAAGTTAGAACACCATAATGGGCCTTTTTGATTAAAATTTGTGGTTTCTGATGTGATCCTCAGCCATCTGCCTGGATTGCCTATGGTGTTCACCAAATTAGAATGGTTTTAATGAAAACTTGGTGTTCATATTTAATTGCATAATTTCCAAATGTATTTTATATAATTTCTGCTGGAGGTTAGTTATTCAATATGCGTGTAATTGCGAACTTCCAGGATTTCTTAATTGCAAATTGAAATGAGAGAAGAAGGAAGAGATAATTATTATTCTGGAATATGTTGATGGAAAGATGATGGTGGTTGAAATACGAAGAGGAATGAGAATAGTTGAAAATATTTTTGAGTCAAATGTTTTTTTTTTTGTGTAACACGCATATATGAATTGATAATGTGGATGGTGTGGTTGATTGTGGTTTGGTAGATATTGATGTAATGTATGTGGTGGCCTAGTATGTGGTCTGAAGGTTTGGTGGACCCAGTTTCAGCGCTAGGATAGGTGTACGAAACCGTGTAGGATACGAACAGACAGACAGACTTGTGTGCTGGTAGCAAAGTGGTTAACGCACTAGTCTGGTAATCCAGGTAGTGTAGGAAAACCGTTGGTTCGAATCCCACCCAGTGCATGAATTTTTCCTCATTAATTTGAGTTTGTGACCACATAATAATAAAACTCTGAGGTGGTAGAAAATGTTTCAATCATTAACCTCGCCTGGTGTTTACCTTTTACTAAAGAGTATTGTTATTTGTGGGACATTACATTCTCAAATTTACTCTTTAAGTCTCAACTAGGCTCTATGACATCTCCAAAACAAATGAATGAGTTAAAGGAGACAAGAAAGGAAGAAAAAGTTCCAATACATTAGGAACAGTTCTTTTCTTATTCTTTTTTCATGTTAATCGTTAACAGTTGTCCCAAGCGAGTACTGAACCTGCGACCTAGAGGTTCTATGACAATCGTGTTTGTCTTCTCAAGTCCGACCGGATTGATTACTCAATACTTATTTAAAATCGTACGTACAAATGTGTAAAGGAAGAGCCGGATAGACTTTACTTCTAATAATTATAGACATCATATGATGAACAATAATTCTAATATATTAGTGGGATTGTTGCCCATATGAATATGAATAATGTTCCCAGCAGTTTCCGTTATCAGGAAATTCAATCTGCAGGATATAATTTCTGGTTATCAATTTGTCGTGCCGGTCTCACAGACCGAAACCAAATAGATTTATGAACAAAGAGACGAAACCAATAAAGTAGGTCCAATATCACTCACTATATCAGACCAGTATGTATCACTATCAATCTTATCAGTAACGGTGAAGTGGATATACGTTGCGTGATACGGTAACAGTACTGGCTATCGATACAGGCATATAGGCATATATTGGGGATTGTCGTTAGCATAATGTTGTAATTGTATATGGCCGTGACGAATATTGATCACACACGCTCCATAATATGGGCCTATCGAATTACTACTCCGCGTGTAGTATAGTATGCGTATTAGTGTGTAGTAAGTAGTACGAGAGTACGGTACGCTTTGTATTGGTGTCTGATGTGTAGTATCACTTACATACATGCAAATACACGAGGAGTTATTGGAAAGTGTCGGTAGATATCCCTATAAATTTTCAGCACTATTTCAAAAGCAAGTGTTTGACCAAAATTCATCATTCTTATGAATTTTGGTTACGAAAAACACCATTTGGTTATGAAAAACACCACTTTAATATAATAGAAGATAAATAGTTTATTATTATTTTATTTTTTAACCTATACTTACTTACTATGACTATTCCTTGTGCTAAAACTTGAAGATTTAGGGCGGCACTAATAGACGTTTTCGTAATACCTCTGTGGCGCTAAGTCTCGGATTGCGTACTGTCTTAAATAGGGAAAACCAATGATGAGCAATGACATTGATTTGGTCAATTAATTTCATCTGTAAAGCTTCAAAACAGTACCAAATGCTTTTCTAAAATCAAATGATGCGCCAAGACCACCGACCACCTGTTGCAAACTTTGCGACACCTGTGTCTTAGCGCTCTGTCAACTGCTTCGACCTTTCTGATATTAACGAGGCACTTCGACCTTTGCGGAGTCGTTAAATTTCCTTCCAATATTTTCTTCCCTATCTCTTTTAATAAGGTGTGCTTTCTCTGTAAATATGTGACACCTGTGTGTCCTCTCCTCATGGCGTACAGGGTCGTCACGAGACGGAATTTTTGTTGCTAACTGTTGCTTATTGGGGTACTTTTTTCTCTGTACTCTTAAATCGCAGGTTGGATTGCCGTACGAGGTAAATATCTAATTTGTTATGTGTTGTAATCTATATTTTAGTTGAAATTCAGAATGGTTATCATATTTGTGTTAATCGCTTTCGTGATATCACAACTGCTTAAACTTTTACTAAATCTACGCTGAACTTGGGACTTGAACCACTGACCTACAGGTTACAAGTCCGCCGCCTTATTGATCAAGCTACTGAGGTAGGTTAATCTCAGAATGGTTTTTGGTACATACTAGAAAGAATTGTAAATTTTGCGATCCCAAGGGGGACGTAGGGCCTCTAATTTGTGTCTGATTAAAATTGTATTCAGATATTATTGTGACTGGGTTAAGACAAAAAATGTAGATCAAACACCTCGGCCGAGGTGTGAAGAACGCCAATACAAAGAAAGAGACAGCGCGGCAGAGTGTAAGGTAACTGAATTTATATTCTACATACGTAAAATTTATATTCTACATATGTAGGTATCAGCTTTTTCCATTGATATGTTCCATGTCGTATTAGCCTTTGGTCGGCATCATGTTTACGTTTTTTGGTGATTGTTTGTCGCTCGAGTTTGTTGAACCTTGGTTACTTTGTGATTACGACTCGTAAACCTTTGCTCTCTCTCTCTCTCTCCCCCCCCCCCCCCCCCCCACACACACACACACACACACACACACACGCACACGCACGCATATCCACGAAACCTTGAAGTGCGTTGAGTGTTTGCTTGACATGTGGACGCGACTTTAGAGATAAATGTCATGAATTTAGTATGCAAGTAAAAATGTAAACAATTTTTTTATTATGTTCACATGTAAAATCAAAAATAATACCTTATTCATGATATACATGTAAGTACAGTGTTTAGTGACCTTTTCCAGCATCATTCTTTCTGTCTCATAAAGCACACATGAGCAACTTTTTTCCACCATTGGCGGCAACAAGTATTTCGGCATTTTCGGCGCACTGTATGATGCGAAAATTCAAAGCTTTATCTAATTTCCATTAGCATTGGCTCCTTTTAGCCCTTCTTTTTTGCTCGATGTATGTATCTTTAACATCGAGGTCAATTGAAACTGGGTTTTTACCCTCCATTCGCTGGTAACCTACCTATCAGCTACCTGCATAACCTCTTATGTATGTATAATCTCTGGGTTGGACCGGAAAGAACCTTCCAATTGGAGTGGTCCACCGCCAAGTTCTGACCTCGCTGGACGTTGCTCAACTTTAGTGATCTGACCATAACTGTTGTATTCGTCGTGATGCGGTCGTGCCATTGACGCTGGCTAAGCCTCACGTTTGCTGTATGAAAAGAGGCGCTCTGTTCACTTCAAACAATGCCAAATTGTGCCCATGTTCTTATTTAGAGGAGGAACGTCGATTTTTTTTTAACACAACGATGGATGCGTCACACAGAGATTTCGACACTCCTAATTTGTGTGTGAGTGCAGCACAAACAACACCCACGCTCACAGGGGGAGGGGGGGGATCTATTTTGAGAATTTTCTGTCGAAAAAGCAATCCAATTTTCCTCGAGAGTCTTAAAGATGTTTTCAGGCGTTCGGCGCTGCATTCGGTGGCGAAGAGAGACGATTAATGATGATGCATTAGCTCCCTTCTCCTGCGGGCACCCCTCCGCCTCTCCCACAACAAAATCACAATTTATCTGTTTACGAAATGTAATTAATAATATAAGTTTAAGAAGGAATTTCTCAATGTATGAATGTGTCACAGAACTGCGTTTGCCAAGAGTTTTGATTGTTTACATTGTTTTCGAGTTGCATTATTTGCTACATTGTTGCAAACACAGAAAAATACACTCGTTTTCCTCGTTATCTCCCACTTCTTCCTCCTTCTCTCAATCTCTCCCTCCGTCTTCTCCTCCTCCTCCTACTTTTAGTATAATTGACAATCTGGCATTAGTCAATGGTCCGAAACAAAAAAAAAATCATTTTTCAAATGCAAAATTTGTGTACATATTTTTGCACATTGCTCGCTGAAAATTGAAATCCTGTCGGAATGTGTTTCCTCTCGTCCTCCGGTATGAGGAGAGAGGTATGCAACTCTCGCTGTTATCAATCTGGAGAGTCAAGATGAATGTTGATATTGCACAATGTGGATAAACTGACTTATCTCTGCCTGATGCTCTGATACATAATATTTATGCAGGGTGAAGCTAAATCACGTGACTAGAATTCTCGGGCTCATAGAACTCTTCAATTGCAATAAATTATTGAAAATGTTCTATTAGTATTTTGCTGGGAATGCTTCATGTATTATGAAATTTTATAATTTTTTGAACCGTGCAAATATTTTCAACTTATGTATTTTTCGAATTTAGTATATCTATAAGGGTCGGAAAATATCAAAATGTCCGCTTCTTTGGAAATGAACCATTTTCGACAAAATCACCATGGAATGTTTTCGATTTCAATGGACGAGTTCAATTAGCCCTGGAATTTTGGTCACACCATTCACCCTGTAGAAAACATTATCATCATCATCAATATGTATGTATTACTGTTCATAATATGTTATTGCTGGTAAAATAATTGGGTGCCACTATGGCGGAGAATTTTCCTCCACTTTTCCTATATGACTCCCTGTGTAGGTGAATCAAGACAGGGTGGGGCCTGTTTGATAACATGGGTAGGTGAATTATTCAGTTGTGTGTAATTTATGTTAGTAAATTTTATTTTATTATTGGTTGAATTATCCCGTAAAACTCGCAGGTATAAGTTTCGTACAGACTCGGGCAGAAATCATTTGAATCTGAAATATTCAAATTGTCAGCTTTGCGCGACGATGGCACGTTGAATACACCAGTTCTCGTTCTGTCACTGAAGCAACGTCCAGCGAGACTAGCACTTGGGCGGGTGACCATTCAAACGCTCGTGATACTGGCCACATCCGGCCCCACTCAGGCTGTGTGAGGTTAATTTGAGTACCTGGTTTGTGAGTTTTCTGTGAATGGAGGGTAAAACCTAAAACTCCGTCGTGATATGACCTAGCAGTTGAAAGCGACGTTAAAAAAAGAATAGCTTCAAATCGAAAATGTATACTTGTGCATCATGAGGAAATTCCCCTTACATCATCAAGATCAAGGTTGCTCATTTAAAACACTTTCACGTTGCCAATTTTTTGGATTTTTTATGGAATGCCGTTATCATCTCGATCTATTAACTTGCTCCATAATAGCGCAATCAATATTTTCGAGTATTAGACTAAACAAAGTCATAAATAATCGTGCTATCGATATTGTTGGGTGTGAAAATGCATACAATGTAAACCAGGGCTGCCAACCAGTCGATCGCGGAATGATTTTGGGTCGATCATGTCCAGAGAGGTGAGATGACGTTCTAAAAGTCTAGATCTGTAAAGTACAAAATGATTTAAACGAGGTTATGTGGTATCTCACATTAAAAGGAGGTTTCGTAACTTATTGAAACTTGAAAATTTGGTTGAATTCTTCATTAACCCATTCAAGCCTACAATGAACATTAAATTTGTAGGGGGGGGGGGGGTCCTCGATTATCTGAGACTTTAGTAGGTAGATCTTCTTCTGTAAACGTTGGGCACCCCTGATGTAAACTCACAATACATACAATGTAAAGTGCTTGTAGTGGTGGAAACTTCAGACGCGCATAAATCTTGGCTCGACGGCAGATCAATAGCTAGCGTCCGGGCAGTCTGCCATCACACTGACCAGCAGTAAACAGCAGCGATGAGTTATGTGCCTAGGTCGCGCGGCGTGCTGTTTTGCTGCTCGGGGAAATCCCCAGATTTAGTCATCTGGCGCGCGGGCATTCTGTGCTCGGATTTCCAACACAGAATCGTTTTGCACAAGGAGGCACAGGTCGGTTGCTTCGGTAGAGAATCGATCGGTGATTAGATGGTGGATTGAGGCTAAGATTTTTTTTGAGAGAGTGGCAAGATCCTTTTTTTCTTTTTTTTTTTTTCTTCTTTTCGTGGCCTGTTTGTGACGGCATAGCTATTGCCTTGATGGTCTCTCGAGAGGCTCTCACAGAACAAACTGTTAGCTGTGATACACTGATACATGTGTATCACAGCTAATAGTTTCATGTATGTCGTCTGGAACAAGACATTACACAGACGCCCATGCACTAGCACAGAATGCCACTCTCGCGTGGGAGATCCGTATCCGGCCCGACAAGAGGTCTGTAACACTCATCGGCCTCATAAATTTTATTTATATACATAACTATGTATGACTTGATATATGTTGTGTAATCATTTCAGGGTTCTCTTTTAGTGCATTTATTAGGAATTATGATTCAATTCAATGTATTTATTTATTGTAAGTATACAGGGAGTAGACCAGCAGTCTGGCGGGGAGACTATAAACAGGGAGTAGACCAGCAGTCTGGCCGGGGGAGTATAAACAGGGAGTAGACCAGCAGTCTGGCTGGGGGACTATAAACAGGGAGTAGACCAGCAGTCTGGCTGGAGGACTATAAACAGGGAGTAGATCAGCATTACACATCTATGAGTTGGTTCTGGGGGCCCTTGTCAATTATTAGCCTCCTTGTAAAGACAGTGGTAGAAGTGCTGAGTGAGGAATGACTTGTGTGGCTACCATCGTTGACGATGACGCCACCCTATGATGATGATGAATTATAAAACAATACCTATTTTCGTTCATTGTATATTATCTATGAGTTCTATGGTAGTTATAAATTATGACAGAAACCCTTGCACGCAGGTTCATGAATATGTTAGAATTCTATGATATTCGATTAAAGATTTTATAATGTCGCATCCGCACGATTTTTCAAGCTTTTTAGATGAATTTTGAAATCTACCTGTGCCAGGCTCTCTCTAAAATTGAAGATGGTTGCAAGATCAAATTTTCGCAATTTATTATCAAATGGCGAATAACAGATCATCTATGGGCTGGTAGTCCTGTCACAATCATGAGCGAAATCATTCCATTAGCAAATCTGACATATACTTCAAAACCATGTATGTCTAATTGTCTATTGTCTATGTACTGAAGAATATTAAATTACATAGCTTTATATGTTACATAGATTCATATTTCGTACGGTAGTGTCCCCGATAGCATGTCTTCCACTCTTCATCACTGATAACAGTACGACCGTCTCTTATCATTGACTAGACTTTCGCCGCCAGACGGAGACTCATACATCAGAGGCGTCCCCTTAATTAGGTAATGGGAATCACCTTGGTCGGTGTTTCACACCTCAATAATTGCTCCTATGGTATGAGTGTATGACACTGTTACTGATAAGAGGCGGTAGTCCTCTTTATCACTATTTGTCAGTAAGGATATATCTCCCTTGCCTTTATCCCATATTAGCTTATGTTGCTTTTGGGGTCGGCATTGTTCAACCTCATGGTTGAGGTTGGTAGGGTGGAGCACGTTTTTTTTTTATGGCTGGATGCCCTTCCTAACGCCAACGATTCTATTTACTTTTAACGTCCTCATCTGGACGGGGGTGTTTACATTAATCTCACCCAGCCTGGGTAGGGCCGGAAATACCAGGCTCACGTGTTTGGAGGGAACAGAATTTTCTTCGAAAAGTCTGCTCCAACCGGGGATCGAACTTGAGATCTCTGGACTACGGGCAGTAGTCACAACCATTACGCCACGGAGGCTATTTTGTCGGTAAGGATGAGCGGTAGAATTGTTATACATACCGCATACTTAACTTCTAGAGCGAATGATCTAAAGATATTATGTGGCATCATAATTTTATTTTTTTGTGTTTTAATTTTATTTTTTATGATGATCTTGAAAAGTTATTCTAATATTTCCGTCTATCGCAATTGTGATATCACAATCACACGAAATTCGCTTAACTTGAGACTTGAACCACCAAGCTCCAGGTTATAAGTCCAGCGCCTCATCGATCAAGCCACTCAGGTCAGTCAGAGGTGGTATTTTGATATAATATTACTTTAAAACCCGTAGTATGCCTCCCCTCTGATGGTCGAGAAATGACACAACTTCCGAATCTAATTACTGTTCGGTATACATATCGAAAGTAACGCCATTATCGTGAAGAAGAATTTCTATTTCCAAAAATGCCAATTTCATGGCTCCGGCTCTGTCGGTGTGATTAACTCGAAAAGCGAAATCGGCAGACAAAGCATCCGCAATTCCGAAATCGGGATTCGCCCGTTAGGTGCATTTTAAGAGCGGGCATAATTGGCGCAGTCAGAGTCTCAATTGCCCGCACAAGGCTAACTGGTCCCCAATGGTTGCTAATTATAGAGATCTAATATTAGAACTGTATAAATATAGGCTCCTTGTTTACTATACCGCGAACATCTTATCTATGTACTATCATACCACGTAGTTATTTTTAGAATTGTATCTGGATATATTTATCTCTATTTGTTTGTGTATTATGTATTCTCTTGGTACTTGTGTAATAGTACTCTTTAGGTGAACATCTTTTATTTGGTAGGTAGGTGCTATGTGTAGTTATTTCTATTTGTTTATGTAATTTTTAGCTAGTTATGTACTATATGTACTCTTCAGGTAAACATATGCATATGTAGTTATCTCTTTTTTATGTATCATGTATTCCCCAGGTAGTTATGACTGTAGTATTAGATCTATGTACTATATGTTGTATATTGTATTCCCTAGGTAGTTATGTAGGTTGTATATCATTATGTACGTTGTTACGGAGATAATTGCAGGCCAATTATTTCCATGCATGCAGTGCAATGTGAGCATCTGTGTGCGTGGTCTTTGCGTCCGTGAACTGGAACTCCCGTGGAATAGGAGAAGCAGATGGTTATAAATAGAACTCAGAGCTCTCTGGAACGACTGATAGTGACTTATCTTCTGTTCTTAGTAGGCACTTTTTGCCGTACAGTCGAACCAGAAAACCAGTGGAATAGGAGAAGCAGCTATTTATAAATAGAACTCGGAGCTCTCTGAAGCGACTGATAGCTGATAGTGACTTATCTTCCCTTCTCAGTAGGCACTTTTTGCCGTACAGTCAAACCTGAAAACCAGTGGAATAGGAGAAGCAGATGGTTATAAATAGAACTCGGAGCTCTCTGGAGCGACTGATAGTGACTTATCTTCTCTTCTCAGTAGGCACTTTTTGCCATACAGTCGAACCTGAATATAAGAGAACTCAAGGGACCAGAAGTTTTCTCTCTTATATCCACAGGTTTCTCTTATATCCACAGCACAGGTTTCTCTTATATCTAGTTCTCTCAGTAGTCACCGTGGCAGTGTGAGTTTTGCGGCCGATTTCAACCAAAAGTTTTATGGTTCGTCTGGTGTATAAAATTAATTTCTATACCAAATTTGAAGTCTCTAGCTCTCACCGGTCTCGAGATATCCTGTTCACACACAGACGGACGTACGGACCAATGGCTGAAAACCACTTTTTTGGTATCCTGAGGCTATGATTCGTCCAGAAATGTGAAAACTGGGTAGGTCAAATTTTCAACGAATACAATACTTTCCCTATTATAGGATAAGGAAAGTAAAAATGTTGTCTCACATTTGTTCCTCTAAAAAATTACGCACTGACCATGTATGGACTGACCATGAATTATCTTCAATTTATTATGGCATAGTAAATACTTATTATAGAACTTATTTACTTGATGCAATCATTATTTTCTTGCATGGCTCAGCATATTTGTTGTTGTTCACAGCAAACTATCAACAATGTATTTGTTGCCACCCATTCATTCCCAGTGACGCACTTGTCCCCCTGTTTCACTTTTCCGTCTAGTCATGCTCCCAGCAACAACAACATCTGGGCTGGGTATTTCTACTTTGTCTGTGGAGAATTACAGTTGTGCACTATCTCTATGCAGATAATAATAGTAATAACACTCATCGATAGACTCCTTAATACCCCTCAGTGTGTCCCCGTAGCTCAGTGGTGAAGGCGACTCTCTGTGAATCCAAAGATTCTAGAGGTCGTGGGTTCGAATCCCGGCCGGTACATGACAAGTTATCCTCTCATTTGGGATTTTTACCACATAATAATATGTCTTGGGCTTACTGCTGGAATAATGGGACTTTAATAGTCCTAATCGGGCAGTATAAATAAGACGATCTTATTATTATTAGATGCGTATTGCTATAGTGGAAGGATTCCGATTTTCATACAGTAGGTATACTCAGGTATGATAATGATAACACTCTTTCGTGGAAGGTAACCACCAGGCGAGGTTAATGCTCAAAGCATTTTCTACCATCTAACCCTCAGAGTCTTATTGTTATGTGGTCAACATGCTCAAATAAATGAGGAAAAATTCATGCACTGGGTGGGATTTGAACCAACGGATCCCTATGCTACCTGGATTATATACCAGACTAGCGCGTTAACCACTTTACCACCAGTGCTCAATAAGAAGGAGAGATACGTCTAGAATGGTAGGAATGTTGAGTAGAGATAAGAAATAACCTAGAGGGACCTAACTGGAAGATTTATGGGCGCACAAACGAGAGAGCTATTCATTATGGCTGGAGATATTGAGTGTCAACGAATTTTATGAGGTGAAAACGGCAGTGAAAATAGAAATTATTGGAAAGAGCTAGCTAAATTTATCAGGGTTAGGAAAAATAATTATAGGGCCATGCCTCGGGCCGGAACATATAGCCGTGTCACTTTTGGTTCAGAGATGTGTCCTTATTCCAATCATAATGCACTTTGGCACTTTCTCTCTATTAGGTCACAGCACGGATGAAGTAGATTCAGATCATCTAATGGATATAGGTACATATCACGTGCCGGTGGCATGCTTTCCTGTGGGGCTCATTATCAGAGGAGTGTCGGGATGAACGATTAGCCTCGGGTCAGATAGATAGCTGTTTTCCTCGGAAGTATAAATATGTTACGTATTTTATATGTCTCTTTCTTTGTATAAGGGACCATAGGGCGTCGTTCTTCACACCTCTGCCGAGGTGTTTGATAGAAACGTGACAAAAGACGATGATCTCTGGATGCTGTATATTTCCGGGCCATCCGGTCTTGGTAAGGTCAATGTGGCAATAATAATAGTATAGAAATTACCTTGTTTATACTGCCGAGGTGAGACTGAAAAGTCCCATTTTTCCAGCAGTTAGCCCACAAAACGTATTATTATGTGGTAAAAATTGCAAATGGGAGAGTAAATTGTCATGTCCCTACTGTATGAAAATCCAAATCCTCCCACTGTATTAATACGCATCTAGGAGTAATAAGGAGTCTATTGATGAGTATACCTAGAAGTTTCTTACTTTCCTTATTCCTCAATTATACTGAAGGAAAATTCCCAAACTCCGATAAACAATCGATCATATATGCATGCTAGTCGAACATTATTGCTCGACCGGTAACTAATGATAATCCTTGGGCATCTCGGATGATTTACCCGGTGAATATTATCAGGTAATTTAAATTACCATATACGCTCTGACGTCATAACGAACTGTTACAGGGAGCACCTGATTTGATAGGCCCCGTTTCAAAAACTTCCATCAACTCCCTCCTTATCCTCAACTAATGTTGTTTTTGCCATGAAACTATGAGAACAATTTTCTTCTAGAGCTGTACCTATTAAGAAAATTCGTCCTATAAGATTGTCTCGAGTGCGGACAATACAACCGGCCAATATGTGATATGTTTTGATATGTTTTAACTCGAGATAGAATTTAATGTTCTTAAATGCGGGGTGTCTGGCTGGCGGACTATAAACAGGAAGTAGACCGGCAGTCTGGCTGGGGGACTAGAAACAGATAGTAGACCAGCAGTCTGGCTGGGGGACTATAAACAGGGAGTAGACCAGCATTGGCTTGGTTCTGGGGGCCCTTGTCAATTATTAGCCTCCCTGTAAAGACAGTGGTAGAAGTGCTGTATCATTCCTCCACTGTCCGGCTACCATTGCATCGTTCACTATGACGCCACCCTATGATGAATGCGGGGATCAGAAATAGCTCAAAAGAAGAAAGGGATGTATCCATCCCATCAAAAGGGTTAAAAATACTGGAGTAATGGCTCATTTTACCCAAATCTGATTTTGAGATTTTGGACTCATGGGTTAGCTACATAATTACGTTTTGTGAAATAGACCCCACCTATTAGTCCAAGACGTAGATGAATATAATTGTGTATAATTTAATTGCACATGTATACCTATTATGATTGATTAATCGGATCAACAATTGTTTTGTCTCGATTAACCCTTTCACTGTACATCCATGAATTAGTTGGAAAAAAAATATGAACCATGTTTTTTTGAGTTTGTTGGAGTCCATAGATGATGTTACCAAAAAAATTTTTTCTTATAAGTGGTTCCAACCCCAAGATATGAGATGTCCCTGAGAAGGGACAAATGCAGTGCAGAGAAAAAAAATGAAATTTATAAGTTCTCAGGAAAAACTTATAATTACACACAACTCTTGGTTTATAAAACAAATAAACATCGAAATAATTTGAAGATAGAAAAAACTTGGCTTTTTTTGTTTAACTTAATTTTTTTAACTAAAAAAATAGAAAATATGTGTGTGTTTGTGTGTGGGGGGGGTGGGTGTGTGTGTGGGGGGGGTGTGTGTGTGGAGGGGGGGGTGTGTGTGTGTGGGGGGTGTGTGTGTGTGTGGAGGGGTGTGTATGTGTGGGGGGGGGTGTGTTTTTGTGTGTGTGTGGAGGTGTGTGTGTGTGTGTGTGGGGGTGTGTGGGTGTGGGTTTGTGTGGATGTGTGTGGATGAGGTATGGAAAGAAAGGATTCATGGAACAAATGCCGACCCAAATACAATAAATATGTACTCTTTACTGTTTCCTTGAATTTACTACCCTAAGTACAGCTATTTAGTAGAAAAAATAAATAAACTCATCTGTACCAGAAAAATCCTCCCAGTGTATTAGTCCCTGCTGAGGGACACCCAACTTTACAGTCAATTTACGGACTTGTAATTTTTTTCCAATAAAAAATGAATGTAAATTCGTGAAATATAACTCTTTTACTTACCCAAATGAACTTCTAAAGCCAGCCTTTGCACTATTTTCGACCTCAAATTAAACTTTCAAAACATTCAATTTTTCTAAATTTTCAAATCTTCAAAACTGAAAAATCTTTTGTTTACAAACAGAAGTTCAAACTATCGACTAAACAGTTTTTACTGAAAAAATCGATAGATAAGAGAATAAAGAAACAATTCCAAAAAGTACCGAAACAAAATCATAGAATGCAGCACTAGTATCGGCAAAACCAATTGATGTCCCTGAGCAAGGACAAATTCAGTGAAAGGGTTAATTGGTTCTTATCAATTTAAAACTGATCATTTATCATGGTCTATTTATTGTCAATTTATGGTATTACCTTTGTACTTTATTGAAATCTGTAATGTTGGTATAATAATGAATGCATTCAACCAGCATGATTCGATTGATTAGTATCTCTCTATGTTAATTAACAACAAACGACCTATTTTGTTTGAATACTCTTTTGTTTTAATCAATCCTTAATTAATAATTTGAAAACTACTTTTCATACAACGATCCTCTTGTGACTTATGAAAGCCTAACAGAGTATTATCAGGTAAACTATAGGTATATGTCGTTCTGGTCTCATTGCTCTGATGTGGATGTTGTATTCATTTGTAGAATTTTAGCGCAGATTTTCTTTGTCGTTTTCGTAATTTCTCAAACAAGCTTGTCTATGTTGTCATATTTTTCATGTAACCTAATGGCAATTGGAATTTTAGATGTTTTATGAATTCTATAGACAGCTCAAATGCCTCAGTATAATATATTCGTTGCCTTTACCCCATATTAGCTTTTGTTGCTATTGGTTTCGGCATTGTTCAACATCATAGTTGAGGTTGGTAGGGTGGAGCATGTTTTTTATGGCTGGATGCCTTTCCTAAACGCCAACGATTCTATTTGGTTTTAACGTCCTGATCAAGACGGGGGGGTGTAACCCTCCCTTCGCTGGGAATCGCTCCGTCCACCAAATAAATATTTAGCATTTATTTTCAAGGAAGTAAAATTACTTGATGCCAAGTTAGTTCTTAACACGCAAAGTACTTCTGGTTTTTCAGATTGGCTCGAGAACCGGTCCCTATTAAATGTAGATTGAAACTTTTTACTGAGTGAGCCAGATCAGCTATTGATTCCAGTTCATAATTGGTTGCGTGTGCCTTATCGAAATCTTGAATACTTAATTTTGACAGTTCCGCTTTCTAATATGAATGAGTGCCAGAAGTTATTTTTTAGATAGCGTCGATGGCACGTTGAATACACCAGAACTCGTTCTGTCATTGAAATTAAGCAACGTCCAGCGAGGTTGAGAAAGGCTGATTAAATTAACCCATGAAATTCGAACACTTGTGATGCTTTTTCATTAGTATTACATCATGACCACCGCTATTTAAAATATTATTTTTGTAAGTATCAGTATCAACAAAAAAGTGAGAAGTTGTACCAGACGTACATGAATATCATTTTTTTTTAAATGTTTCAGGATTATCAATTTTTGTTTTTTTTTTTATGTGTCAGGGTTCTCAATTTCTGAGCTCTTCCATCCAACCAAAATTTGTGTATTTCACAAATATCAGTTCTATAAATATTATTATTATCATTACATTACCATTTAATAAATTGTTTTCATGTTGAGAATGGCAATCAACCACTTACGATGAATATACCTTCATTTCATTAATATCTCATTACTGCTGGAATTCGCAATAATTATTAATGTTTCTCAATTAGCCGACTCCACACTTGACTTACTTTCCAGGCTAAAAATACCTTGCTAATTTTCTCCCTTTCTCTCTCTCTCTATCTCTCTATCTCTCTCTCTTTCTCTATCTCTCTCTCTCTCTCTCTCTCTCTCTCTCTCTCTCTCTCTCTCTCTCTCTCTCTCTCTCTCTCTCTCTCTCTCTCTCTTTCTCTTTCTCTACACACATACACACAAAAGGAAGCAATGGAAGAGAAAATATTAGAAAAGAATATTGTTCCAGATACGAAATATCAGATAAAACCAGCAAAGACTTAAAAGGTGGAGGACAGGGTATAATATATCATGTATTGTATGTAGTTATGTGCATATAATATTATGTATGTCGAGTAATTTATCCGCCAACGTGATGAAGCCAAATGGACGAGCCCCCTCCGAGTCGATTAGGAAAGTTGCCAGAGAGAAGTTGGATGCATGGGTGGACACATAGAGAACAAATAATGTTCAAGGGGGTCAATCTTTGAGTCAATGGGGTCAAACGAATAATATTCCCACATCTAAATTAAGTTTTTTCCACATATAAATTAAGTTCTTCGGTCAGTCTTGGAGTCAATGGGGTCAAAGGAATAATTTTCCGGTCCCCCATCTAAATTGAGCTTTTCCCACATGTGTCTGTCCCGTTAGCTCAAAGGCGGCACTCTGGGGGGCTACGTATGAGTTCGGTGCGGAAAATAAAAAAATGTATGAGTTCGGTGCCGCCTAAAAAAGGTCATGTATGAATTCGGTGCCGCCTAAAAAACGTCATGTATGAATTCGGTGCCCTGGTACTTGCCCTGATGATCAGGTAATTATAGTATTTTTTTTCCTTATAGGCATGGCCTTCAATTAATAAACCGAGGCCTTTATTGTATTTTACCTAACCCTACTATAAAACCAAGGCATGGCCTTCATTGTATTTTACCTAACCCTACTATAAACCCAAGGCATGGCCTTCATTGTATTTTACCTAACCCTACTATAAACCCAAGGCATGGCCTTCATTGTATTTTACCTAACCCTACTATAAACCCAAGGCATGGCCTTCATTGTATTTTACCTAACCCTACTATAAAGCCAAGGCATGGCCTTCATTGTATTTTACCTAACCCTACTATAAACCCAAGGCATGGCCTTCATTGTATTTTACCTAACCCTACTATTAACCCTAGGCATGGCCTTCAAGGAGGAAATGGACAGCCTTGCTGAATGTAACTGTCTACAACATAATCTACTAACTTAATAACAGCAGGATGACTGTTAACAAGCAACAGAGTACATTATAAAAAAACAATCAATTTATAAGTCATTAGGACCGCACCGAACTCATACATCACCTTTTTTCGGCGGCACCGAATTCATACGTGCGAAAAAGGTGCGGGTAATCTTCGCACCAAACTCACCTATTGCCCTCTGGGGAACCAGAGATTCCAGAAATCGCGGGTTCGAAACCCATCCGGGACATGATAAGGTATCGTCGGTCGTCCCATTTGGGATTTTTAACACGTAATAATATGTCTTGGGCTTACTGCTGGAATAATGGGACTTATTAGTCCTAATCGGGCAGTATAAATTAGGCGATATTATTATTATTTTCTGTCCAAGTGTCTCACCCTCATGCCCACTATCGCAACTTATCTAAATTTGTGTTAATTGACGCATTATTTTGTTAAGTATTTATCTGTGTCAATTTATTTTTGATTAAGTAATGTGTATCATTATTTATTTTTGTAGATATTTATAACAACAGGAACATTTAGGATTACTGGAACAATTTTTCTTACCTAACAATTGGTTCTGATGTCTTACATTAAAATATTATGTACATAATTTTGTACGTCATCTTTTTTTCTGGACTTCTGGTATTTAACCTCTTCAGACCTGGGCATGTTTTCCCGAAAGTACTGATTTAGACCTAGATGTACTGTTAAAAGTACATAAGACAGATACTGCTTGAGTCCTCGGCATGTATTCCAGAAAGTACTGATTAAGACCTGGCGTACTTTTAAAAGTACATGGAATTTTCAAAAATTCCCGACGGTTTTTGAGAGAAGATAGTAGTGTGAAGTGAAGTTGTCTTATGTACTTTTAAAAGCACATTCAGGTTAAAGCATGTCAAAAATATAAAGAAAAAATAAGGCATTCTTTAAGTAAATTTTCCCTGAATCTTGGTCTCTAAATAAAACAACTTATATTTGTGATAAGACCATGCAGTTGATAGGGCCGTGAAACCCAACTTCAGTTGGTTTTAAATGTTTTAATA